>OZ010673.1:71525689-71990689 GCA_963932185.1 Troglohyphantes excavatus | reverse complement strand
TTAACTGGAAGTTTACGGGTGTGGGTTGGATGGGAATTGCTGCATTATCATTACACTGCTAAAGATAGGGACTCAAAAATAATTAAAATGTACTCATTTTTGAGCACATTTGATGCTTATCATGGCCCCGATTACATAAGCTTCCATTTTGAAAAAGATGAGTACAGTGAATAAAAAGAGTAGTGTGATTTAATATTGCTCATCTCAGCTTCTGTTCAAGCCGTCTTAACAAAGCGACCCGACAGACTAAAAATAGTTGTTCAGAAGGTGGTTTTCCACATTATTTGATGTCGAGTGCTTAAATGGAAACTGAGTAATTGCAACTCCATAATGTTTCTACCTATTATTTTGGCACACCTTTATAACATTAATTCTTTTTATAACTTCTTCACGTCGCCCTGGTAGATTCACGGATACGAATCTGGACAGCGGTGCCTGACGATCTGGGTTCGATTCCCGATAAGTCTTGGTTGTAATTGTCGATATTTATTGAAAGGGATTTATGAAGACAGCCTAAGCAGGCTAGCATCTGCTCTTTTTATTCATTTTTGCCCATTATACTCATTATTCTGTACGCATGTCTGTTTCGAAATTGAAGCTTATTAAAATTGAAATTTAAGCGAATGCTTAAATGGAAACTGAGTTATTATAACTCAATTATCTTTTATTCCATTCTTTTGGCACGCCTTTTTAACATTTCTTCTGCTTATGACTTCTTCACCTCTCCCTGGTAGTGCCAAAGGATAAGAAACTATATGCGGTATCTGAGGATCTGGGTTCGATTCCTGGTAAGCCTTGGTTGTAATTGTTGATATTTTTTAAAAAGTGATTTATGAAAGCAGCCTGTGTAGGTCAGCATCCGTTCTTTTTATTCATTGTGCTTATTTCTGAGTACACGTCTTTTTCAAAATTGAAATACTTATTCGAAGCCATGATAAGCATCGAATATAATAAAAAATGAGTACATTTTAGATATTTTTGAGTGCTTATTTTTAACAGTGGAATAGGGAATTTTGCAGAATGGTTGTGCCTGTTCTGCGCACGGGACAAAAATAACACTCACCCATCAATCTAATAATTAAATATATTTTTAACATTTAGAGAAGAAAAGGGATAAAGAGAGAGAGAGAGCATATATTTTCAATAGTTTTATAAGTATTGTGTTTGTACCTAATTTTGTGTGTTATTTTCTTCCCGTACGTAGAAAGGGCATTTCAAGTAGTACATATATTCAGCGTTAGTGGTTAGTTAGTTCAGCGTTAAATACTCGAGTTATTTATAGAGTGGAGTTACAGAGAAAGGAACTCAGCTATACACGGGGACAACCTAAGTTGAACATGAAGTGGAAGCTATGCTATGCAGCGGCGGCGATTCGGGGGGGCACTTTTTTCAGATGTTGCCCCTCACTTTTTTAATATTGCAGTTTTTAAAAATAAAACATAACCCCAACCCATTCCACCCCTTTGATGTCTTTGTACAACGTAAGGGCAAGGAGGAGGAGTCGGCAAGAATACGATTTTATGGGGATAAATAGCATACTCATGTAGAGGACGGTGGGCCGCGTCAACCATACCTATTATAAACCCATTACGACCTCTGACTTTCGTGAGTAAAAAGTCGCTGTTAACTGCAGTATACGATTCCACCTTCATAACTACACGGGTTTAATGGCAGATCAAGATATGGGAATCTACAATCGTGTAGAGGATAGTGGGATGCATCGACTAGGCCGATTATTAACTCATTCCCTTATTAGGGCTGTGCCCCGTCTGTAGGTGGTTGTTGCCTTTGACTGCAGTATGCGTTTCCTTCACCACCCCCCCATAAATCACAGGAATTCAGCCTTTGTGGATAAAAACCTACCATTTTGTAGAAGAAAGTAAGCCGAGCCAACCGGGTTGGCTATTAATCCACTCCCACCTTTGACCTTTATACGGTGGCCCAAAAGTATTCACGAATAAAATTTTAAGACAATTTCTATTATAATTTTTATTTCAACGTTAAAAAGGATGGTCAAAATATTTACTCCCCCCCCCCCCCCTACCCCACACATATTTTTCTTGTTTCTTCTTGTTCTTGCCCCCGCACTTTTAGCACCCAATCGCCGCCACTGATACTATGTATAAATATTCAATTGCTTTAGGCTCAACTTAGGTAGTCCCCGAGTATAGTGAGCAGTTTTTTAAATATAAAAACATTGAACGTAAACTCTATAAAATTTAGAATTACAAACGCACAGGCAATTGACCTTATTTAAACTACTTCTTTCGGTCCATTCCTTTCCGTTTTTATTCATCTGCGTCTTTCACAAGCGTCGGGTGTCCGAGGCGAGCAACGACGTGCGGACGCCTGTCCAGAATTTGATTGACAGCCCTGACCACGCCCTCTATTGTTTTTACCTGCCGCCTTCCCGCCCTGCCGCCTTAATGGTATGCTTCTCGCTTGAGTATTTATTATTATAATCTTTCTTTTTTTTCTTCTTTTTTCTTGCTTTTATGTTTTGGCTTACACGGTGTGTTCTCTCGCAGCAGCTGCTATCAGCTGCTTGGCATAGTGAAAGAAAACAAACAACTACTAATGGCAAGTTTTGTTTGACTTTTTATTAAATGATTTGAACCGCGCCAAACAATTTCAGAAAGCGCGGCAAAGGAGAGAGGTTATCAATTTGACTGTAATGTACTTTTTTTATGTATGTTTTCTGTTCTAATTTAGATATTTAGAATTTTTTTTTGTTGGATAGGGGATGTATCACTTGGGAACCTTTTGAAAAATGTCCGGTTATCCGGCATTTAACTATCCAGAATTCTCAATTAACCGATACGTTTTAGAAAAAAAATATTGTTTGATTTCGATTTATTTTGTCGTAATCCACTTTGGCAGAAAATGCAAAATGCAAAAAAACAACATAAAAACAGGTGTTATATATCTAGAAATATTGATTAAGCGGACTTTAAAAAAAAAAATCTGTTTTCCAAATATTATCATTGTTGGATAAAGATTGTCCAACAATAAAATTTAGTTCAATCGGCATTTATATCATCGGATAATCTCAAAATATATAATCTGAGACGAGGCAGCGAGTTAGCAACCACTTCAGTTTCCTTTTGATTAACAGCAGGGAGTGAAGCCTTCTTCTAAACTAAAAACTAAAAAGGAAACAAAATTAATCTTTAAAAAAAAAAAAAAACGAAAAACCGAAAAAATGCACTAAAATTAAAAAAAAAAAATTAAAATTTTAAGAGCAATTTGAAAAATTTAATTTTAAATATTAATTTTATACTTATTAAACTTTTAGAAGTTGGTGTCAATTTATAAAAAAAACATACATATATATTTTAGCGCCGATTTTAAAACTTTGAAATAAGTATCAAATACGAAATAATTCAATTTTTTCAACTAATTTCTAAAATTAAAAATTATTTTTTACTTTTTAGTGCATTTTCAAGACGATTTTCTTTTTTTTTATAAATATTATTTCATTTAAAGAGCGTTTCATAGCAGATGCACCTGTTTTCCAGTTTTTTTTAAAGTTATTTTTGACATGAAATATCTTTCACTTTGGTCTGTGGGGGACCCCTTGTTAAAACTAATATCGCTTATGCATTTTCAATCGTGATACCCACGCGTCTTACTTTGGTATTGCTGTATACATGAAAGAAGCCCTTCCTCGACGATCGCGCATATTTTACTTGCGGAAATGGCACATTTGTCGCGCCGCGGATGACGCGTTCTAATTTTCGAATATTGTAAATGTATAAACAACCGAGGAGCAAAACTTTAAAATCTTATATTGTCACATACAAACAACTGGCACCAATATTTGGACATCATTGCTTCTAATAAAATAAGCAAAATTTGGTAAATTATTGTTATGAATTACAAAAAATTAAAAATTATAAATACGCAATTTTCGGGTATCATATATCTTTTTTTTTCTACTAGACTGTCAATACAAGGAAATTATGTCAAATTATCGAATGAAATAATAGGCTGATATCTGAGAAATAATGATGTGTTGTTTTAAATTGGCATTATTTTTCATTCCAGTGATATGGGCTTTTCTGAAGCCACTAAAATAGCTGATATCAATACATTATTAGCTGCTAATCTTTAACTGTCAAGATGTCTTTCCCGTAAAAACTGTTTCTCATTAAAGATAATTTCTTAATGTAACTTCATAACAGATTACGTGGTTATCTGAAAACGATTAGGACGTTAATTATTATTTAATATTTGCAAAAATTTCATAAATTGCGAAATAATACTTATTGCACGACATGATTTATTGTAAGATAAGTAAAAAAACATTTCATGACATACATGAATGTATTCCTTGTTTGACGCATATCTCTCCGTACGAGACAGCGGTGACCGGACAAGTACATTTATATTTGAGCCTTCAAGTTTCGAAACTAGGTTGATCACGTTCTAAAAAATTTCAAGAGAAACAAAATCTATTAATTGCAATTGCATTATTTATGGAAAATTTTTTATCTTTTTCTTTTACAAATGTGTATTAGATAGACATTTTACCAAATTTTAGCTCTGAAAAATTATTAGTTTAACAGAGATAATTTGTTCTTTGGTTATGCGATCAAGCTATGCCTATACAACTAACCTTGAGCCTTCAGTTTCAAAACTAGGTTGATCACGTTCTAAAAAATTTCAAGAGAAGCAAAATCTATTAATTGCATTATTTATGGAAGAATTTTTATCTTTTTTTTTTTTTACAAATGTGTATTAGATAGACATTTTACCAAATTTTAGCTCTGAAAAATTATTAGTTTAACAGAGATAATTTGTTCTTTGGTTATGCGACCAAGCTATGCATAAACAACTAAACTTGAGCCTTCAAGTTTCAAAACTAGGTTGATCACGTTTGACAAAAAATTCAAGAGAAACAAAATCTATTAATTGCATTATTTATGGACGATTTTTTTTTTACAAATGTGCATTAGATAGACATTTTACCAAATTTTAGCTCTGAAAAATTATTAGTTTAAGAGAGATAATTTGTTCTTTGGTTATGCGACCAAGCTATGCCTGTACAACTAAACTTGAACCTTCAAGTTTCAAAACTAGGTTGATCACGTTTGACAAAAATTTCAAGAGAAACTAAAACTATTAATTGCATTATTTATGGAAGATTTTTTATCTTTTTTTTTACAAATTGGTATTAGATAGACATTTTACCAAATTTTAGCTCTAAAAAATTATTAGTTTAACAGAGATAATTTGTTCTTCGGTTATGCGACCAAGCTATGCCTATACAACTATCCTTGAGATCTCAAGTTTCAAAACTAGATTGATCACGTTTGACAAAAATTTCAAGAAAAACAAAATCTATTAATTGCATTATTTATGGAAGAATTTTTATCTTTTTTTTTTATAAATTGGTATCAGATAGACAATTTACCAAATATTAGTTCTGTAAAAGTATTACTTTAACAGAGATAAGTTTTTCTTTGGTTATGCGACCAAGCTGGCTATGCAACTAACCTTGAGCTCTCAAGTTTTAAAACTAGATTGATCACTTTTGAAAATGTTTCAAGAGAAATAAAACTAATTAATTGCATTATTTATGGAAGAATTTTATCTTTTTTTGACAAATTGGTATTAGGTAGACACTTTACCAAATTTTAGCTTTGTAAAAGTGTTAACTTTGAGACATACATTTTTCTATGGTTTTCTTTGGTTATGCAACCAAACTATGGGATCAGGGCCAGATTTACCATTAGGCAGACTAGTCCATAGCCTAGGCCCATGGGCTCAGAAGGGCGCAAGGAGATGGGAGTTAAGGGTTTTCAGAACCCTTCTCATTTGTCTGTCAATTACAAAATTTGAGTATGTATAAATGCTTATTAGAGGGAGTTAATAGAATAACAACCCCACCAAAACCCCTCCCATACAATTTTTATGCGTACACTGTTAAAAAATAGGTACTAAAAAATAAGTAAAATATATTTATTTTTAGTTACATTCGATGCTTATCATAACTCGGAATAAATGTTTCATTTCTGAAAAAGAGATGTACTCAAAAATGAGTACAATAAATAAAAACAGCAGTTGTTTGCCTACATAAGCTGCCTTCATAAATCACTTTCAATAAATACCAACATTTACAACCACGACTTACCGGGAATCGCACCTATATCTTCAAACACCACAGTCCAGAGCCTTATCTGTTGTACTACCCGGGCGATTTGAAGAGAGGAAATGCTAAAAGATGTGCCAAAAGAATGGGAAGTAAGGTAAATGTGTTGCAATAACTCGGTTTCCATTTAAACAATCGATATCAAATAATGCGAAAAACCATCCTCTGAACAACTTTTTTAAGTGTGTCAAATCGCTTTGTTAAGATTCTTGAACAGAAACTAATATTAGCATATTAAATCACACTGATAATTTTTAGAAAGTATGAATACCTAAATTTGAGTACGTCTTCCTCATTTACGATGCAATCGTACTCAAAGAAAATCGATTATGTTCATGTACTAATTTTTAAGTACCTTTTTTTTTACATTGAACTATTTGCAAGTTTATAGTAGAAAGCTATAATTGCGGTAATAAATAGAGGGGGTAGTATAACCGATATTATAAATTAAAAAAAAATTCTGTACCTTATTGTAGTAGATGCATTCAATTAGTCTGAACTCAATTTTAAAATTACGGGTATGTAGTTTTTTTTTTAATAAACGTGACCAGAATTAAGTTAAATTTAATTAGAACTAAGTTAAAGTTAATTGGAACTAAGTTAAAATGTTATAACCGGGGAAAATCGAATTTTTGTCGTCCCACTCTCAGAATTAACTCTTTCAGTTTTGAGAATTCTGAGATTGCCGAGGCTACTTTCGTTATATTTGACAATCGTTTTGTCATTTCACGGGACTTTTGACGAGACAAGAATCCTTAAATTTTGAGCGAAAGTCAAAAGAGCGACTCAGATTCGTTTTCTGC
Organism: Troglohyphantes excavatus; assembly: GCA_963932185.1. NCBI lineage: Eukaryota > Metazoa > Arthropoda > Arachnida > Araneae > Linyphiidae > Troglohyphantes > Troglohyphantes excavatus. The sequence goes on along the minus strand of OZ010673.1, from coordinate 71,983,732 downwards.
CTTTTTATGAGTAATTAGCTCATGTTTGATTCTTATACTTATATTTTCAGAATTCAATAGAGTTTTCTTGGCCGAATTTTCAGAGCGTTAGACTCTGGAACGAGCAGAGACTGATTTAAGGGAGGGCATTCGGGGCACTTGCCCAGGGCCCCCATTTTAAAGGGGCCCCCAAAAGTGATTTAATGCTAAATATATATGAAAAAGTTAAAAATAAATTTACTAACGAATTTTTTAGAAATCAATTAAATTTATTTTAATCAAAATTTGCAATTTTTTTTTAAATCAATCGTTAATTGTTTTACAAAACTTATATTATTTTACCCAATTAAACCCATTTCACTTTTCAGCACGTTCATGATGTATGTCACCTTTTGCATTGCGTTTTTCAAAGATATGCGCTTTAGATCACTAGTAAAATGAAATTAATGACCAAGCTCCAAGACCATAAACAAGCTGTGTTTACTAATCTCGCATAGATTTGTCGTTTACGGATACTTTTTCCTACACCAAATTTCCTAATTTTGTAATCATTAGGGATTTGCTAGCTATAAAATGGGTAGAACGTACAAATCTGGCTCAACTAAAAAAAAGCTAAGAAAGAACAGAACTAGAAACGTATGAAAAAACTCTGTTGCAGAATTGACCATTAACGTTAATTCAAATTCTCAAAACAGTTTTATTTTGCGTTACGTCGAGGTGCCCCCTAATGTTCTTTTGCCCTGGGCCCCTAAGCTTCCTAAGTCGGTCCCTGGGAACGAGACATCCGCGGTTCGAGTCTACTCGTCGATATTGAATGCTTAACCTGATGAAATATTTAATCGGACCATGCAGCAGACGTGTATTTCGTGAAAGAGGACAAAAGTTTCCCAAGTATGAGAATACATTTTTAACAGAGTACAAGTGAAATATCCTTAAAACACGTATTGCACGCTCAGCAAAAATAAGTCTGCATAAAACCTACATAAAAATTGTCAAATTGAAGGATTTTTATTATTGTTTTATAAAGGATATTGAAACAAAAGTACTGGAGGCTTTTTTTTTAATTTTCATGCATAAAAACTTTAAAATATCTGCATAGTCCCTTCATGACTAAAAATTGAAGTATTTTTTACAGGAATTTTGAAGGTTTTTTTTTAGTTTTTTTTTTAAGGATATTGAAACAATAACCTTTAGTCTCATAGATATTTTTGAAAAAAAAGCCTGTAGGTTTCCCAGCATAAAACAATCATTTTCAAAATTTTATGAAGGTTGTATGTTGACTTTTTTTGCTGGACTATATGGTGATTGGTGTATTAATTGAACTCGTGCGACAAGAACGTGTACAAAAATAAACTTCAGCTGCATGTTTTAATTTAGCACAAGTTCTTTTAACTTCAAATTCGCCCCCTACCATCGAAATGGACGATATAACTTTACGAATAAACAAAAAAAGAATCTCCAAGCAATCACGAAGCATCCAATCAGAATACAAAAGACGAGAATTACACACAAAAAAAAGAATTAATCAGATTAATTATTTGGTGCGAATGAAACCGGGAACTTTTTATTACACCCCAGAAGTGGAAGAGTAACAGGGTAAAAAAAAATTGGCCTTTGGGCACTTACCCCCTATGCTCATAATTGGCTTCATTAGACGTGAGAACTGCCCCATAAAAGAAATTAAGAACTTCAACGAAAGAGAATATTCTCTTCGTTCGCTTCTTTTAATTATATTTCTTTTAATGGAGGGAGGACATTTTTTTGGGTGAGTTTTTTATAACGGAATTTCTGCAATTTCGTGGCTTTTCTGATGCAAATAAAGAAATGGGAGGAAATAAATTAATGATATATCTTTCTTTTGTGAGTAGTCTCTTTTATTTGTGGGTAGGGTTCATATAGAAATAGTAATTAAAACGAGTGTGGTTTTATAAATTTTTTGGTTTTTGATTAATGGTTTAATTGATTGGAAACATGATTCAAAAGACCCTTGGTATAACGACCCCTCACGACCCATTCGAATATCGTTATATGAAAGGTCGTTGTAGCAAATAAAAAACATAATTGAGTTAGAAACTACCCAGAATGTCAGCATAAAACCTTCAGCAAAATTGTTAAATTAATGGTTTTCTGCAGGAATTGTGCATTTTTTTTTGAAGACATATGGAATTAACTGTCAGAGGGGGTAGGCAAAATGTCAAAATTGTAAAATTGTTTTCTTTACACAAAGTTTACTTTAGATTTTCAAGGCATGTGCATTATTTACATATTTTATTTGTTATTATTTTAAGAGATGTAACTTCCAAGTAACACCCCAACGCATTTGATTTGAAAATATTTCAACATAGACTATTTCCAAGAATATTTCCAAACAGAAGTAGTTTTCGTGATAAGGTTACACGTGTTGTTGTTTCTTTATTTAAATTAATATTAAAATTGACCGATTCGCAAGTTTAAAAGAAAAGAAGATTGATTTAACTAAGTGTTTTCTATTTTTTTTTTCGCATGTTATCTTTCGTAAAATGTGAAAATAAACTTTGATTCGAGTTTGAGTAATTATTAAAGAATGTCTGGTTATGTATGGTTGTAAAAAGTGGGGGGAGTCACGTGATTTCGGCTGCACTAACATTTTCGACCACGGGCCGCCACTGTGAACTATAATGCAGAAATTAGTTTGAAATATTGGCGTCTGCACGCGTGATCAACAAGAAATATTGGCGATTGAGAAACGTAGAAGTCGTGGCAACCCTATACCCGCCTCTCCATTATATTCCTTTCCCACTGCGATCACCTAATGAACTTGTTCATTGTTTCAATGGAAATGGGGGGGGGGGGGGAAGGGGGGATCACTTGAGTATGCCATGGCCAGCATATTCTTCATAATTTTCCCACTCCGACAGAAACAAAGGAGAATGGTGCATCTCTAATAACAGGTGTACGTGCATCATTTCGAGAATTGCTGTTTTGCAAGGCAGTTGCGGCTGATTTTGTGGTCCATTGAGGGTTAATTATGACGCTCCGTATATCAGCATTAAGGGGAAGATTAGGCAACATTGTATCTTTTTTTGGTTTCCTTCAAGCGTCAGTGGGGGTTCTCTGGGAATGGTTGCATTATCCGCACAAATATTTATAGGAATTGAGTCTTAAAAGATAGTTCCGTGGGAAAGGATTATGAGAAATTTTAAATATATAAAGTTAATAAAATTGAGTTGGATGGTTTTAAGAATCAGTTTTGTATTTTGCAGTGGCGGCTCGTGCTCGAAATGTTAGTGCAGCCGAAAATCATGTGACCCTCCTCCCCCCCCCCCCCATCTCCATACATGAACGGACATTCTTTAATATTTATTTCTCAAATCAAAGTTTCTTTTATGTATTGAAACAAAATGAAAACGTATACATGTCCCAGATAGTGGCGAGGAGTAGAGATGGGGGTAGAGGGATGGAGGTGGGGCATCATATATGAAAAATGGGGTTCCCTGTCCTATTAAATTTTCAGATAGAGGTTCGTGGCTTCATGATAAATGGCAACCCCTTGTTTAACATGTTTCCATAACAGAGGAAACACAGCTAGAAATAATATCTATCATATCTTCCAGCTTCTGTGAAGAAAATATCAAGGTTATATTGGTGCATAACTTCTAAGTGTCTGTAGTTTTTCGATTTTCTATATATACAACTCTCTCTCTCTCTGTATATATATATATATATATATATATATATATATATATATATATATATATATATATATATATATATATATATATATATATATATATATATATATATATATATATATATATATATATATATATATATATATATATATATATATATATATATATATATATATATATATATATATATATATATATATATATATATATATATATATATATATATATATATATATATATATATATATATATATATGTAAAGTTTATTATTTTTATAGTTGCAGTCGTTATGATTGTGATATATGTCCAATTATGCAGGGATAAAATTGTGGGCCGATGCTTAGTTCAAATATTTATTTCTCAGGAATTCTCAGAACAAGACCTCCTAGCTTCGAGGTTACATCAGGAATCTCTATATAATACGGAATACTTTTAGAAGGAGACTGCACCCTGGACACCTCTGATTGGTTCATCTCAGTTTTAATTCGCATTTTTAGGTTTGGGTTCGGGATTTTGAAGTGGCGTGGGAGGGAAAGTAGTCACATGAGGTATGTTTTTGTACTGGGAAAAGGGGACTATATCCAAAGTTAAAGAAAGTTAATTAAAGTACATTTTAAAGGGGGGAAGAGTTATAAAATATATTACATATATATATGTTAAAAAATCAAAAAAAGAATATTACAAATCAAACAAATTATAAACATATTTTTCTTTTGTCTTGTGAACTAATTTGTAAATGTAATGCCTAATATGATTTTTTTAACATTTGTGCGTAAACACTTATGAAAAATCACTACTTTACGTACAAAATAAGAGTATCATCGAAAATAAGAGATTAAAATCTGCTTGAAGTGAAGGTTAAGGATTTAAAATGGAAATCGTGTAAAATAATCTTGTTGCATAGATTTTTAATAAAAAAAATGTGTCGTTGCGCAGCCATTTTTATTGTCTTTAACTGATCACCCTGCTTGATTACTTAAAAAAAGCAATTATTTTGCATATAATTTTACAATTCATTCTTATTAAATGAGCCTTTATCACAGCAGGTGTCCAATGATATGCCAATCAACCAATGATAACGCTCTCTTTATTTTTGATGTGTCACTTTTCGGTTTTACCAACACTATTATAAATAGCTACTCAAAAATAAGTAAAATGTGCTCTTTATTGAGTACATTCGATGCTTATGATTGCTTCGAATACAATAGTTTCAATTTGAAATAGACATGTACTCAAAAATGACTATAATGCGTAAAAATGAATAAATTGAGCAACTTTTTGCCTACATGGGCTGCCTTAAAAAAAACCTTTCAACAAATATCAACCAAGACTTACCGGGAATCGAACCCAGATCCTCAGACACCAGATCTGGGTTCTTAAGACCTTATCCGTTATGCTACCAGAGCGACGTGAAGAAGTTATAAACAGAAGAAATGTTAAAAAGGTGCGCCAAAAGAATGGGAAGTAATATAATTGAGTTGTAATAACTCAGCTTCCATTTAAGCAATCGATATTAAATAATTTGGAAAACCATCTTCGGCACAACCATGGTAAATTTGTCAGCTTGAACAGAAGCTAAAATTAGCAATATTAAATCACACTGCTCGTTATTGAAAAAATATGATTACTTAAATTTGAGTGCGTCGTCGCTCCTTTACAATGCAATTGTACTCAAAGTAAAACGAGTATATTCAGGTACTCATTTATAAGTACCTTTTTTTTGCGGTGTAATATACTTGAGGACCGGCTTCCCTGGTTCAAATCATTTATGCTATAGAGATGATCCTTACACTAAAAAATACAGTTCTAAAAAAAGCAAATAAAATACTAACAATACAATGGACAATCATACAGACTATCAATGGATATGGAATATTCTTAATACTATCTGAGAAATTAAACAATTTTTACTTATAAATTTTGTGTATTTCGGATGGCGTAATGTCAGCTTTAACGAATAAAAAGCTCCAGATTGTCGGAGTGCATTATCCCTTGAATTTGGCGAAGTAATCATTCAATTTTAAGGGAAGGGCAGCGGTAAAGACGCCAAATAGGACGGCTTTGATACATCCTAATTTTTCGTTTGTTTCTTTAAGGCAGCGAGTGAATTATTTTTTTTATCCATTCACACTGTTAAAAATAGGTACTCCAAAATAAGTCAAAAGTACTCATATTTGAATACATTCGATAGATCGAATACAAAAGTTTCAATTTTGAAAAAGACATGTAATCAAAAATGAGTACAATGAAAAACAATAAATTAAAAGAGCAGCTGATTGTCGATATAGGTTGCCTGCATAAACCACTTTCAATAAATATTAACAATTATAACCAAGATTTACCGGGAATGGAACCCAGATCCTCACGCACCGCCGCCCAATGCCTTATCCGTTAAATTACCAGGGCGACCTAAAGAAGTAATAAACAGATTAAATGTTAAAAAGGTGTGCCAAAAGAATGGGAAGTAAGATAATTGAGTTATAATAACTCAGTTTCCATTTAAGGAATCGGCATCAAATGATGTGAAAAACCATCTTCTGAACAATATTTTTAAGTGTGTCAGGTCGCTTTGTTAAGATGGCTTGAACAGAAGCTGAGATGAGCAATATTAAATCACACTGCCCATTTTTGAGAAAGTACGGTTACTTAAATTTTAGTACGGCATCTCCCATTTACGATGCGTTTACACTCATAGAAAAACGAGTAGGTTCAGGTTTCATATTTAAGTACCTTTTTTTTACACTGCAGAGCCATAGATTTGTGCAATTCAGCCTTTCTACAGATCGCAGCCTTCGCATTACATTCAACTTGAGTTGTCCATCATAAAAAAAGCTACCACTTAATAAAAAGAAAAACGAACTATTAACTGGTTGAACTTTTTAATTTGTGTATTTCCATTAATAGAATGGAAAGGGCATGTTATTTGATTTCCCTTATTAAAAAAACATCAAAATGGGTACACATAGTTCAAATTTATGTACGGAAAAGCATAAATTAGCGTACGCCAAAGGATGAACAAACTGCGTTAGTACGACAAATAAGTAAATTGTCATAACTCAGTTCTGTTTTAGCATATCCATTCGAAATAAAGCGTGAAAACCTTCTTCTCAGCCACTATCGTCAAATTTCATTTAACATAGGTCCGACCAGTGGCGGCGATTGGGTGCAGGGGGCAAGGTCAAAGGGAAGAAATTTTTTTACTAGAAGAATTTTTTTATTTTGAAAAATTTCCTATGCTTAATTAGCAATCAAGGTTGCAAACTTTATTTCTAAAAAATTCGTGGGTAATTTTTTTTTTTTTGATGATTAAATTTTTGAAAAAAAAAATAAGTATGATCAGTTAAAGTTAAAAAAAAATCCCGCAATTTTGTTTTTATTGTTAATTTGTGTAATGAAATTGACTTATTTTTTTATAAAGATTTAGATTAAATAAGAACAATCTGGATAAATAAGAAAATCTGGAAGTATTACTCAACTTACTATTGCCTTGTTTAAAAACTTTTGCGTAGTTTGGGTCCACAGATAAATTTTCATTTTCAAACTATCCTCCATTTCCTCAGAAATTGAACGGCATTGTCTAAATCAAATTCAGTACATACAGGGATATAGGTTCATTTTGGCATGGAGGGGGTTGGGGTACGAAATGCTTCCATGTTTTGGCAATGCAGTAAAAAATTTGACTTAAAATTACTTTTTAAAAAAGTGCTGAAGCAACATCTGAAAAAAAGTGCGGGGGCAACAGCCCCCCCCCCCCCCCCTGCCCCCTCCGAATCGCCGCCACTGGGTCCAACAGATGCCGCGACTAACGCGAGAAAATATTGACAGTTATACCAATTGAGAAAGTTTTTAAAAAAATGATGTTTTATATGCAAAATTACCTTTTTACAAATTGTTTGTTAATTCGCCACCTTTAATACATTAAAGACAAGACAACAGACATTTTGCGACACCAGTTTTAGGGAAAACCAGTTAAGGTGAAATATTTTTGTTTTGTAGAAGTAAATAACAATTCCCAATGTCATTGGTATATTAATGTATGATAAGAAAAAGCAGTTTGCATGTGGCACAACAGATATTTCGATATCTTCGAGATCTTTGCATACTATTTCCATAATAAAACTCAAATTTATGGAAATCTCATTTCTCTTATCAAAAGCTGGATTTATTTCGCTATTTATTTTAATTTTGATTGCATAATTTTAATTCTTATCGAATTTTAAGAAACCTTCTGAAAATGACTTTTCAAAATGAATTGATTTAGATTATGCAAACCTTGTTTACTTCGATGATGCATCGATTTTATATTTTCCTTCCGTCCTTACTATCTTACACCAAGCTAATTCATTTTAATAATCTTTAGAAAACTTAAAATGGATATCTAAGATTTATATTTAATTTGGATTTTAATGATTCAAAGCACATATTTTTACGCGAGAAAATCCTCTGGATGATCTATTTTATGATATGAAATAATGAAAGAATTATTTTCGTTTCAGGATCTCGATCCTACTACATAATTTTCAGATATTTTGAGTTTAAAATAGTTATGACGACTTGCACAAAAATGTAAAATGTTTCACTTTTAAATTTCGTATATTCTCTTTGTCATAAAAATATATTTTGTTATGAACAGTTAAATATAAATTAGGGATCTCAAAAAACGAAGTTCATAGACAGGGACTTAACATATACATACACTACTGGTCTCCGTCCTATATTAAGAAACTGATATTTTTTTCTTATTTAGGAATTTATATACTTAAAAGGGTTAAAAACTCTGGTATAGTCAAAGTACCCTATTAAAAGCACCTTTTTTGTAGAACTGTAATAAGTTTTTTAATTACAATTGTAGCAATTTACCTGGATTTTTTTAGGGAAACATTTGTAATGAAAAACCATAATGAAATCGAAGGAAAAAACTAGAAAGTAAGTAAAATGTACTTATTTTTGAGTACATTCAAAACTTATCATGGCTCTGAATACATAAGTTTCAATTTTGAAAAAGATATATGCTCAGAAATTATTACAATGAGTAAAAATATAAATAAAAAGAGCAGTTGCTTGCCTACATAGGTTGCTTTCATTAACCACTTCTGATAAATAACAACAATTACAACCACGACTTATCGGGAATAGAACCCAGATCCTCAGGCACCGCAACCCAATGCCTTATCCGTTAAACTACCACAGCAACTTGAAGAAGTTATGAACAAGAGAAATGTTAAAAAGGCGTGATAAAAGAATGGAAAATAATATTATTGAGTTATAACTCAGTTTCCATTTAAGGAATCGGCATCAAATGATGTGGAAAACCATCTTATGAACAACTATTTGAAGTATGTCATGTCATTTTGTTAAAATGGCTTGAACAGAAATTTATATGTGCAATATTAAATCACACTGCTCGTTTTTGAGAAAGTACGGTTACTTAAATTTTAGTATGTTACCGCTCAGTTACGATGCAATTGTACTCAAAGAAAAACGAGTAGGTTCAGGTACTTATATATAAGTTCCTTTTTTCTACATTGCAAAGCCATTGATTTCTGCAATTCATCCTTTCTACAGATCACAGCCTTCGCATTCAATTCAACTTCAGTTGTCCAACATAAAAAAAGCTATACCACTAAAAAAATATTAAAAGAACTAATAATTGATTGAACTTTTTAATTTCTGTACTTCCATGAATGGAATGGGAACGGCATGTGTATAGAATGCAAAACTAAAATAATTTTATTACAATTATACCATTGCAGATAATTTAGAATGCGGTTCATGGAAATTTCAAAAATACAACCTCCAGTTTTCAAAATTGACCAAAAAAAATTAATCTTCTAACAAGATTTCTCTTATACTACTAAGATTAGCATATCATTCTTTTTAATTAATGATTTCAGGGTGAAAACGAATAAAGATAATTTTAATGGGGCAGCTGATTTTTACGCGACGGGAATTTCTTATACTCTCTAGTCACACTGAAAAGGTTTACAAAGATATTAGCATCTCCAACCTAATCCGGCTGATGGGAGGAAAAGCATCTTGGCGCGGCAATTGTTTCAGGTTTGGCGGCATTGATAAGTTTACTATTTCACAACCCTGTGGAAGGAACTAGTTGACAACCTTGAGAGAATATTTTTTGTACTTTTTAAACAGTCATTACTTTAATAATCATTACTCAAAACCAAACCGAAAAAAAATATATATATATTGCAGCACAGGACAGCCAGTTTTTTTTACATTAAACTGTAATGATGATCCGAATATATATATATATATATATATATATATATATATATATATATATATATATATATATATATATATATATATATATATATATATATATATATATATATATATATATATATATATATATATATATATATATATATATATATATATATATATATATATATATATATATATATATATATATATATATATATATATATATATATATTGTTGCTAAAATGAACGTTCTACGCACAGGAGGGAAATAACAAAATATCGATAAAAATTCGATATTTATAAACGATAGAAAATATATGCTGAATTATGATGCACTTTATCGTTCTTCCTCTGTAAACATTAAAATGCATAATAATTAGTTTTATTGTTAGCAAATAAATTAAAATGCTTGATATGTTTAAAATACAACATGTATATTCTTATCCCCTCCGGGCAGTTAGTTTGGGCACCGGACAATGACCCATTACTTAAAAAAAACAGCTAGTACCTCCTCCGAGCAGTCATTTGGGGGCTACTTATCCAATCCGAGCAGTCGGTTTTGGCAAAGGGCAATTGTAAAAATAAGAACTTTTTTTTTATTTATATACACATGTAAAATAGTATATTTTACTTAATATTGGCCAATGGCGCCTAACTTTTATGTCCTAATTTCGAATTCTGGTTTCCTGTATAATTTAGGAAATTGGATCTATCTGGTTTTGAAACTAGACGGTTCACTTGTACTTGATAAAAAAAATTATATTGGGATTAAAAAAATATGGAAAACTATTATAAGTTTGAGTAGGTGATTCAGAAGGGCCCTGCTAACAAGTTCGCACAGGGCTTCCGCGGCTGCTTAGGGCGGCCCTGGTTCCATGAACAGGAGTCAAAGTCAAATGCGGGTCGTAAGTCTCCCAAAACCGAACCGAAATATTAATTATACTCTCAGCTCCGAACAATGCCCCGACGAAAAGGAAAAATCATCAGAAATAACAATCATTCATCGAAAACCCATCGGCGCGTCAACTTTTTTTACGCGCATGTGGGACACCCCGAAATTCACCCTTGACAAACGAAGTGGTGAAATGCACAGGGAATTGCTACTTTTTACGTCCCATGCCTGTCGAAATCAACAGCAGATTTGTTACTATTCCCGTCATGACCACACGGCCTGACAGCCCGACACGCCATAAAGTGTGTTCTCTTCCTTCTCGTTCCAATCCGCCATTTTGAAACATCACCATTCCGCCCTCGTCCGCCATTAAATTAAAAACTTCCAAGTCGTTGCCATTCTCGGTGAACCTAAAACCGACTCACGTACAATTATATTCCAGTGCTGTTCGTCGTCTGCAACAAGCGACGGCTTATTGCGCAAATAAATTACGATTCTTGACAAGTGAACTGATTAGGAGTTCTTTTTTTTACTGTTTCGTTTTATTTTTTTATTGCCTGCCATTCTTTTTCGGTCGGTCATCTGTTATTCTTGATATTTTTCTGGTTTTTTTTATTCTCTCTTTCGGACAGGAAGCCTTAAAGGTGTGGATAGAGTAGCAGGGTGCGTGCATGCATGTATGAGTTCCGAATGGTCTTGCGAGCGAGTTGCTATAGTAACGGGATAACCAAAACAAAAAGGTGCGCGAGTACGAATTTCTTGCGGTGTTGGCATCGGTAAGATATTTTATTTTTTTGTATTATGCAACAAACATTCTCTTTGGGTGAGTCATAATAATCTTTGTTGACATACATAAAAAGCTCTTTAGTCCTTGGCGATCGATAAAATGACTTGATTAATTCTAATATGTACAAAACTGATGACATAATGAGTAATTACGCTCTTTTGTGACGATTTTCGCCAATCATAGAACCCACAGAAAATAAAAACTGGTATCTTTGTATAGGAACACTACCACAGGTTTTTTTTTTAATGTAAATTGTCATTTCAGTAGATTATAGAAATCGGGTTTGGTCGCCAACGCACACCTCATCAACTGAAAGAAGACACGCAAACCTACCGTCTGACGCCACAGCCTTATTCACGGTTAACATCCGCTTTTCGTATATCCATGTTATTTTCTCGAAATTAAGTTTAAAATACTAAGGATTTGTGATAAATACCCTTTAAAAAGTGTTGTTATGTTTTATAACTTTTGACGGTCACTTTAAAAAAAGTGACTGGAATTATCGGAGCAGATTGTTACACTTCTTATTTTTTGAAGCCACAGTATTTACATTTTACCCTTTTAACATTGATATATCTTAAAATGTGTATCCTTGGCCATATTTTCCAGTAAATTGTAGACCATAGCAATAAGTGGTCATTCAAAAAAAAGTTTTTGTCTTAGCAAATTCTTGTGACAACCTGCCCTGACATTAGTGGCGGACTTAGCTACAGGGCACACATCCTGCATCCGCCCCTGCCTGACACCGGATTGGTTGTCACAGACTTTCGGAGTTGGCTGCCTTAAGTTATTTAGATGGAGAAAAATTAGACTTTAAAAGTGAAATTCAAAAAAATTGCATTAAAACAGTATAAAACCAAAATTTAAGAGAACATTTAAGGGATAATAATACATTAATCACTTTCGAGCGCATTTTCATAATTTTGACAAGTACAAAACTTATTGAAACCTGAAGTACATGGTAACAACTAACCCCGAACGGATATTTCAGACACGTTCGATTTTTGACGGAATAATCGTAGAATCTAACATCTCAAATGTTGGACACAGAATAACATCATGAAACAAGGCCAGATTTAGGCATAGGCTATAAAGGTCAAAGCCTAGGGGCCCGCACCACATACACACATAAAAGAGTCAATTTGCGAAAAAAATATTTTAAAAAAAGAATGATAATCCAAAACCAAATGAAAATAGTACACTTTTAAAATTATTACGACCTTGCACCAAAATTTGGTACCCATTTAGCTGCAACCACCATTTTGTGTTTAGTTTCACCATTTTACGGTGTGACGTTGTACCATATAGTGGTGAAACGTTGCGCCAAAACTCATAACGTTGCATAAAACTCAAAATTAGAGTTATTTTTTTTAGTATCTTAGTAGTAATATTTTTGTAGCAAAGATGGCAACCTCCGATCGCAAAATCACAACTTTTTCTTTTCTTTGTAAATGTCACCGATCGGGGTCGAACTAGGAATACTCTGAGTCATAGTTGAACGCCTTTATCCACTGGGCAGCGAAACCCTTGTCCGTCGTTGTCTTTCATGAAAGGGATTGGCTTGTTGATGAAGCGACAGAGAAAATTTCGGTTGCAGTTAAAGAGGTGGAACCAATCATTGGTGAAACCTCCGCTTTTTTTCTGGTAAAGGATTTATGGTTCAACTCATATTTCACCATAATATGGTGTAAATTGCAGCAGAGCACCAAGAAATGGTGCAACATTGAATTAACATTTTTAACAGCGTATACTACAATCTTTTTATGAGGGAGAAAAATTCTATTTTTCGTAACAGATTTGTACGATGTAAATATACCGTAATACCCTAATAATTAATACCCTAATATACCCTAATAATTGTTCTTTTTAAAAATATATGTTTAATTTTTAATAATTACAATGACATTCTTTTAATTTTTTTAATATCAATTATTTTTATTTTGCTTTTAGCCACTTAAAGGTAATACAATGATAAGTGAAACATTTTATTGTCCTTTCATAGATTCCAGAATGCCATTGCATTTTGAGATTCCATGAAACCGTTGAAATTTTGAAACATAGTATTTGAAATGTACACTTCGTCTGTATACTTAAAAATGATTTAATTTTTAGTTCTAAATATATATATATATTCTACATATTCTACATACCCCCCGCCGTTGTTTTACTGGGGGTATTCCCTCTGGAGTCCTGGGGGGGGGGAGGTACACCACATATTAAAGAGTTGAGAGATTGATTTCATTGAGTAGAAAGGTGAATAATAATCAGAGTAGTTAAATATAATAATTTAATGAATATTTACAGCTGAAAAAGACAGAAACACCAACACAATCCAGAGAATTGTCGCAAAGCATTTGAAATTACGTATTCGCACTGGGAAGGGTGTAAACATTGAGTTGTTCAAGTCTACGCCGTTACGTGGCAGCACCGACTGAGAACTAATACGTGTCTACCAAACCTTCTGAAAACCTACTCTGGTTTCCCCTACTTTTGTTATTAAAACAAATTCAGTAATTTTTAATCAGTTAATGACCTTATCAAATAAGATATTCATTTAAAAAAAAATTCTACATGCTTATATGTAATATTCTTTTTTTAGAAACCCGACAAATAAAATTGAAAAAAATCCGTACTAAATCTTAAACGTCATTTTTTGTTATTAGAGACATTTTTATGTACAAATCTTAATATTTACTTTGGAGTCAAGTGAGATTTGGGCTAAAATAAAAGAGCTTAAAAGCTTAATATATGTATTTGAAAGAAGAAAAAATTGGGATTGCTGCTTGAAAAGAAGTGTCAAAAAGGAACATAAAAATGGCGCACCGAAATTTGCCTAAAAATGTTCTTTTGCTAAATACAATGAAACAGGTAGAGTAAATGATGATGACGATTAAATAAATTATGTAAAATAAAATATGTTCGACTTAAGGGCGACCGGGCAGTTAGTGATGAATAAAAATAGGTAATTTTTTGTGCTTATAAAAAGGAGTGCAACTGCATAATATTATATTATTAATTCAATTGGAATAAAATTTTGTATACATATGGGGAACACAATATTTAACAAGATTCAATCATAGTATTTTCTGCAATTAGTATGCTTTTTATGAATAAAGTGATTTTATAACTTTAGGATTTTAGGTTAATAAATTTGTAGGTTACAGTTTTCTAAAACAGTTTTTAATATACAATCCTCAGATTTTATTTTTATCTTGAATACATTGTAATTAAACTGCTAAATCTAATTTTAATTTTGAACTAGAAAAAAAATTCCATACTCTTTTTTTTGAAAATAGAGAATTTTTGTTTACTTTTTGACTAATATTTTCACACGTATATTTTTTATTCAACAACTAAAATTTAGATATAACATGTAAATTTCACACTAAACTAATGTTTCATAAAATTTCGTTTTGATTGGAAATATACTTTTTGGGAAAAGTGTACCAAAAGATGGGAAAAAAAGACCATTTCTTGAAATACTATCAAACGTAAAATCACTGGTAATTCTAAATTGATTTTTTGGTCTTCCCTTGCAAATAATTCTTAACTATTTAGGATCAGTGAGTGCAGGAAATATTGGATTTATTTCAAGCAATTAAATTTGAAAATTTTCAAATAGTGACTACTACCAAAAGGGGCGTGTTTACCTTTGTTTACATTTTAAGTTCGAATTTTGTATAACTTAAAATGGGATCTTACCTTAGTATCAAACGATAGGTAATGACATTATAAATCCCATAATCTATAATTCGAAAACTCCTATTTTTTTAAAGTTTGTAACTGCACCCTTAACTTTATAATATTTTGTGAAGAACAACCATAAAAAATAATATCATAAACACAATAATGGACAAGATTTTAAATAATGATCGATACTTAAAAATATATAATTCGAATAAATACTTAAAAATATATAATTCGAATAAATACTGAAAAATATATAATTCGAATAAATAGTTAAAAATATATAATTGGAATAAATAGTTAAAAATATATAATTCGAATAAATATTTAAAAATATATAATTTGAATAAATACTTAAAAATGTAAAATTCGTGTAAATATGCATTTGCGTCTATTTAGAAAATGTGTCGAAACAATAAATCTCAACTTCTAAAAGCGAATCCTGAAACCTATCGAAACAGAAAGCTAGTATTAATAACTTGTCAAACAGTAAGTGGAGTCGCCATTTTCTAGTCTTTACGTGACAATTAATTCCTGTACCACCGGTACTTTCCGCGCTTTACACGAGTTTTTACGAGACGTTTTACGGCATTCTCACTGATTTACGATTCGTACGCTTCCATTTCTTTTTTTCCCCGCAGACGATACGGCTGTCGCTGCCACCGGTTACTTCTCTAAAAACCCCAAAAGAATAAAACAACAACAGAAAATGTTCCCAAAGGGGCTATTCTAAAAAGAAAATAATCAAAGAGGAAAAATAAACTTGGAAAGAACAATTGTCAAGAAATAAAGAAACTTCATTAACGAGTGAATGTGTGTAAATAAATAAAAAAAAAACGTGCACGGGTAATTGGACTTTATGTATGCACAGTTCGTGAGAACGAATATGTATGTGCGTGTTGCCACCGAAAGAATATAATTCTGTTCGGTAATTACCAAGTGTAGGAAACTCGCCAGAATCTCTTAATTTGTTCTTTCACGCAAACAAGAACCGCCATCATTTACCGAACGACGAAAACTCCCCCCCCCCCCCTTTTCCCCTCTGCTTTCAGTAGTAGTAGTAGAAGTTTCTTTTGTTTCTGTTTTGTTCCAGGGCAGACGATTGGCTCGCTGCGCTCGTGCGTGCCCTCTCTCCCAAATGCTACCTGGTGAATAAATTAGGCATTCGCATTTGGCAACGAATGGGATGTGACCTTTTGTTTGTGCGCGGTGGCAGTGCACTACGGATGCGGTCGACAGTGGCGCCACCCACTGAGGGGCGGCACATTATCACGCGATGATTGTTTATAAGGGCATCACTCTCTCTCGCTCTATTCTGTTCCACGCCCCTTGTTTCCCGCGCTCACCACACCCATTTTTAAAACGTGGTGTGTGAACGGACAGGCAGTGGCGTAACCGCGGGGGCCCTGGCGTGGGAGGAAGGGGGTTACATCACTCATTTAAGCCTAATTTAAATAAAACCTTCACAATTTTAATGCATATATGGAACTCTTTAAAATGAGTCAATAAAAACCCTTCAATACTATATCTCGATAAAAATATCTGCACTGCAAATATGCCTAACTTAAAACTTTTTCAAATTTAGAATATATGTTTAAAATTAGCTGTTTAGCATCGTGTTGCTGGAGAACCCGTTATAACATATACATAAAAAAAATTGTTGCATTCGGCAAGACTCCATTTAAAAATTAGGATATATATTTTGCATATAATACATAATGTTTATCCAAATTTTTTCCCTAAAAATTATATGAATAGAAATATTGGTTACGCTACACAGAGCGACCCCCCGATATAGCAACCCTTTCGTTACAACGGCCTTCACTGAATGTCGCAATCGACTGATAGTTTATAAATAATAATTTTTTACTCGTTATATAGACTGATAGTTTGTAAATAATAATTTTTTACTCGTTATATAGACTGATAGTTTGTAAATAATAATTTTTTAGTCGTTATATAGACTGATAGTTTGTAAATAATAACTTTTTAGTCGTTATATAGACTGATAGTTTGTAAATAATAATTTTTTACTCGTTATATAGACTGATAGTTTGTAAATAATAATTTATTACTCGTTATATAGACTGATAGTTTGTAAATAATAATTTATTACTCGTTATATAGACTGATAGTTTGTAAATAATAATAATAATAATAATTTTTTAGTCGTTATATTGACTGATAGTTTGTAAATAATAACTTTTTAGTCGTTATATCGAGTTTTCGTTATAACAACCACCTCGTACTTCTTCTGTTGTGGTTGTTTCAAATTGTACAAATGATAATTGAAGAGCGAATGAATGAACAAGTAAAGCGACAATTTAGTGAAATGAAGAAAAGTTTATGAGATAACCGAGATATAACATGTACATAACAACTTCTTCCACTGAAAAATGCCTTATTTGAAGACTTAACAAACTTTCAATACTTAAAGCAAACCATAACAAAATCTTCAAGCAGGGAAATCTAAATTTTTTTCAAAAATTTCACTTAATTAAAATGTATAGCCACACTGCTCTTTAATTTATTATATAAATTATAAAGTTCAGTCAAATTATCAAACTAATTTCAAAGAAATTCATTCGAAAATAATTAGTAATTTAAAAATCATGCAACCAATCGTTTTTTTTTTAATGCGATTTTGATAATAATGCATGTTTACAAACTACAAGAAAAGTATTTTCAATTCAGAAATCATCCGCAGAATGAAGTTTCATATGGTTTCATATAGTTTACTAATTTTTTTAGTGTATTAGTTAATATCTTCTCGAAGTGGACGTTGCCTATAACTCAGTTATAATATTTATTTCTTTACTTAAAAGAAATTAAAAATTTGCAATTAGCGGTATTTCGCAATACAATACTTTTCTACTGTAAAAACGCACTTTTCAGTTAACTTGGCAGTTGACAAGATTGTGCTCAAAAATATGTATTTTCATATTAGATTCTGATTCCGTAAAAAAAAAATCCTTTTTTTATTCCAGAAACTATGAAAAACAAATCATAAAACAGAATGAAATTCGGATGGATGTGGACAGAAATGGACAGGTAAGTAGCCTTCAATACGGTTGCTGAATACCAACCAAAAAAATGTTCTTCCTTTTTGAAAATAAGCCCTTCAGTTTTCATACACTGTTAAAAAAAGGTATTCAAAAATAAGTAAAATGTACTCATTTTTTGGATACATTCGACGCTTATCATGGCTCCGAATACATGAGTTTCAATTTTGAAAAACAAATGTACTTAGAAATGAGTTTAATAGGTAAAAATGAATAAAAAGAGCAGATGCTGACCAACATAGGCTGCCTTCATTAATCACCTTCAATAAATATCGAAAATTACAATAAAGACTAACCGGGAATCGAACCCAGATTCTCACGCACCGCCGCCCAATGCCTTATCCTTTAAATTACCAGGGCGACCTGAAGAAGTAATAAACAGATTAAATGTTAAAAAGGTGTTCCAAAAGATTGGGAAGTAAGATAATTGAGTTGTAATAACTCAGTTTCCATTGAAGCAATCGACATCAAATGATGTGTAAAACCATCTTCTGAACAACTTTTTTAAATGTGTCAGGTTGCTTTTTTAAGATGGCTTGAACAGAAGCTGAGATTAGCAATATTAAATCACACTGCCCATTTTTGAGAAAGTTCGGTTAATTAAATTTTAGTACGGCATCCCGCATTTACGATGCGATTGCACTCATGGAAAAACGAGTAGGTTCACGTATTCATATTTAAGTACCTTTTTGTTTACACTGCAGAGCCATAGATTTGTGCAATGCAGCCTTTCTACAGATCGTAGCCTTCGCATTAGATTCAATTTGAGTTGTCCATCATGAAAAAGCTACCACTTAATAAAAAGAAAAATGAACTATCAACTGATTGAACTTTTTAATTGTCTGGAGACTTATCCTTAAGCCACCATGGCGACGTGAAGATGCAATAAACAGAAGTAATGTGGAAAAGGTATGCTAAAAGAATGGGAAGACAGATTATTTAATTGTAAGAACTCAGTTTCCATTTAAGCAATCGATCTCAAATAATGTGGAAAACCATCTTCTGAACAACTATTTTAAGTTTTTCAGGTCGCTTTTTTTAAGATAGCTTGAACAGAAGCTGAGATGAGCAATATTAAATCACACTGCTGCTCATTTTTGCGAAAGTACGATTACTCAAATTTGAGTGCGTCATCTCTCATTTACGATGCAATTATTCTAAACAAAAACGAGGACATTCATGCACACATTTTTAAGCACTTTTTGTTACAGTGTGGCATTGAAAGCAATACAAATCAACTTCTTTATGAGAAGTTTGAAACGGTTCCATTTGATGATGTTATAATCTGTTAAATTGTAACGATCCCACACAGGACCATTACCCAATGGCGGATCTAGCTATAGGGCACTTGGGACAACTGTGCGATATTAGGTTATAGATAACGAACAGTTTCAACAGTGATTGGAAAATCAAAACAATATGACTATAGCACCGAGGAAATAATGCTGCATTCTCCAGTAAACTGTCCACAGAAATGCTGTTCTTTCTAGTAAACTCTACTTAAAACTGCAATACTCTCCAGTATACTCTTCATAGAAATGCAATATTATCCAGTAAACTCTTCATAGAAATGCTATACTCTCCATAGAAATGTTGTACTCTCCATTGAAATTATGTACTCGCCAGTAAACTCTCCATAGAAATGTTGTACTCTCCAGTAAAATCTATATAGAAATGCTGCACTCTACAGTAAAATTTCCGTAGAAATACGATACTCTGCAGTAAAATCTCCATAAAGATGTTGTAATCTTCCAGTAAACTCTCCATAGAAATGTAATACTCTCCAGTAAACTCTCCATAGAAATACGATACTCTCCAGTAAAATCTGCATAGAGATGTTGTAATCTTCCAGTAAATTCTCCATAGAAATGTAATACTCTCCAGTAAACTCTCCATAGAAATACGATACTCTCCAGTAAAATCTCCATACAAATGCTGTAATCTCCAGCAAACTCTCCATAGAAATGTAATACTCTCCAGTAAACACTCCATAGAAATACGATACTCTCCAGTAAAATCTCCATAGAAATGCTGTAATCTCCAGTAAACTCTCCATAGAAATGTAATACTCTCCAGTAAACTCTCCATAGAAATACGATACTCTCCAGTAAAATCTCCATAAAAATGCTGTAATCTCCAGTAAACTCTCCATAGAAATGCAATAATCTCCAGTAAACTCTTCATAGAAATAAATTCTCTCCAGTAAAGTCTCCATAGAAACACCCTCGTGACGTTGAATGTCACACACATAGAATAAATATTGATCTGAATATTTTACAGAATATTGATGTGTGTGTTATAAGGAAAACAAACAAAAGTGTACCATTTTATGAATAGCCCAGATGCGAACCAGGATTTATCCAAATATTCAAAACAGGAGATTTTGGTATCAATAGGTATCATGGTACTTTATAACTCTAGCAGCAATTTTAAATTTAATAAACGTGCAAAATCTATTTTAATATTAAAATCTCAAAAAAGAATTGTCAGCTGAATCAAAATTAGTTATATCCAGCGAATGTGAACGTTAGCGCCTGTGATGATTTGAATTCTGAGTGGCTGGAATGAGGATTTAGCGGGTTTTGCATCTCGAACAAAGACAAAATGACCCATATATTTTCAAAACCAGTTAAAAGCCCTTCCAGTTTCAAAACAAGTTATGTGAAAATTAAAATTTAGATCATAACTTATTTCAATAATCTGAGAACATACACTTTTTATGAAAAACTGTTTTATTTTTCTTATATTTTCATGAAAAAATTATTATTGTAATAACAAAATTTAAGTTTTGACACATTTTTGCGAAAAAAGGTATTAAAAATGAGTACCTTAACTTACTCGTTTTATTTTTCGTTAATTGCATCGCAAATGAATGATGACGTACTCGAATTTAAGTAACGGTACTTTCTCAAAATCGAGCAGTGTGATTTAATATTGCTCATCTCAGCTTCTATTCGAGTCATCTTAACAAAGCGACATGACACACTTAAAAGAGTTGTACAGAATTTGGTTTTCCACAATATTTGATGTCGATTGCTCAAATGGAAACTGGGTTACAACTCAATTATCTTAGTTCCCATTCTTTTGGAACACCTTTTAAACAAGTCTTCTGTTTATAACTTCTTCACGTCACCCTGGATAAGGTTCTGGACTGCGGTGCCTGAGAATCTGGTTTCGATCCCATGTAAATCTTGGTTGTAATTGTAGATATTTATTGAAAAGGATTTATGAAGGCAGCCTAATGGCTGGCATTTGCCGTTTTTATTAATTTTTACTCATTTTTGAGTACATGTCTTTTTCAAAAACGAAACATGTATTCGGAGCTATAATAAGTATCGAATGTAATAAAAAATCCTTTAATTTTACTTATTTTTGAGTACCTATATTTTTAACAATGTACTCACAAACGTTAAAAGTGCATGTACCTTCTTTTGCATCTAGACTACTCACAGTACTTTTGATGTCCCATGGGCCACTTTGGACGTTCTTGCGGACCACCAGTGGTCCATAGACTTCGGCTTGGAAACCACTGGCGGTGAGTAGCGTATGCGAACAAAGTTCTTTAGCGATGCTTGTGAATCAGAAAATGACCTCGACACGAAAATCAAACATGAAACAAAAAGATGTGCAGCGCCTGTGTACAAGTCGGTGCCGATGCATCAGTTGTTGTGTACTGCATGTTTTTGTACAACAAAAAAACAAAATTCCAAATTAATTCCAAACAAATTAAACAAAATTCCGCCAATCTCCTTCTAGAATTTCTTGTTTTAATTGGAGTATTCCATACCCTCCCCCCTCCCCAGGTAGCACGACCACATGGGCCCACTTGGGTTGGTAATGGGATATCCATATGGGCCCTGCTGGGCAGCCCATGTGGATCCAGAAAGAAACGACCCCTTTTGTTCTATACTGGCCCAGTTGGGGTTTTCCCACTTGGGCCCATGTGGGATTACTCAACTGGGCCGAGATGGGATTTCCCATCTGGGCCCGCGTGGGAAAACCCAACTGGGCCAGTATAGAACAAAAGGGGTCGTTTCTTTCTGGATCCACGTGGGCTGCCCGTCAGGGCCCATATGGATAAACTATATTGCCCAGTATGGGGAATTCCATATGGGTTCATGTGGGGCAACCCAACTGGGCCAGTATAGAACAAAAGGGGCCATTTCTTTCTGGATCCGTATGGGCTGTCCATCCGGGCCCATATGGATAATTTATATGGACCTGTGAGGGTTTACTACATGGATTCAAATGAATTTTTCCACACTGGCCCTTCTATATTAGGACACAATACAAGGCCAATGAGTTAGTCAACTTAGAACACTATTTAAATGGCTATAATTTCTTGAAATGGTGAATCTAAAGAAACTTCGTGTATTCTAATATTTTACCAATTTTTTTTATTGTCATAATATATATAAGAATTCCATCAATATTTTAACACTTTGTTTAGTGACAATTTTAAGAAAAAAAAGTTAATTTGATAATGTAGTATTAACATATGTATTCAAATTAACATGTCTTTCGATTTAAATTGGCGATTTATAGTGTTAAATGTCTATAAAATTCTTATTTATATGACAATTGAAAAATTAGTAATATTGAAATACACCAAATAGATTTTTTAGTTGCACAATTTAAAGAAATTATAGGAGATTAGAATAGTGATCCACGTTGGCTAACTCATTAGCCCTTATGTAAAGTGTAAACTGATAAAAAGGCCAGAGTAAAGAAACCCATTTGAATCCATGTAGTGAAACCTCACAGATAAGTTATCCATGTGACCCCAGATGGGCAACCCATATGGATCTGGAAAGAAATCTGCTTTTTATCTTTACTGGTATAGTTTGCTTGTATGGATATGTACTTTTAACTTGCTGTAAATCAAAATACTGACTTAAAATACATAAATTCTTTAAATTCAGCAGTTTGATTTACAGTAAGCATTTTAACAACAATTATACAAAGTGGAACTAAATTATAATCAGGGTTGCAACTTAATATTAAGATCAAAATCCCGCCACTTTTCCTAGGTTATTGAAAAATTCTAGATTGAGAAATACATAAGATCTAACGGAGTTTTCAAATAATAATATTAAAGATGGTAAAAGTAAAGTTTCAGCAACAAAAAAAAATTAAGTACAAAGTAATGAGAATAGTATTTTTACAAATTTATAATTTCAATAAAAATTGTTCAGTTTCCCTGACCTTTTAGTTACAGAAAAGAACATCGTCTTTACTTAAGATGAAGGGGCAAAATATCTGCTTATACCCAATCCAAAATTTAGATAGTTATATTCTTACTTTGTGTGAGACGAGTATGACAACACTATATCTTTCAGTTGCATTTAATAATTTTTCTATATTGAATTATTATTTTGAAATCAGGAAAATTTTATTCTGGTAAGCTGTATATATTGTATTGGTTTCAAATACATAATAAATTGCATGTAATAATCTACATTACTGAGACTATTTTACAATCAGTCTCAGTAATGTAGATAATTAAAATGTAATATGATTAATATTTTCTACACAAAAACTGAAATAAAATACAAATAAAGATCTAATGCTACAAATGGGTCTGCTGTCTGCCAAGAGGTTATGTCACAAAACCTGAAAATGAACTAAAATTTTTTCCACTACTAGGTAAGCTAAACTATCATTTAGAAAATTTGTAGTAGGTTCTACTTCAATAGGCTGATCAATAACGAGTTAAATTACATTCCACTTAACATTATATCCATAGCGAGGGGCGAACTTTAAACATTATTATCTCATAACTCTATTTTGTGACTTACTCCACTTGGCAGCCAACCAAATTAAAAATGACAAATACATTTATTAAACTCAGTTTATTTTAAAACAATACAATTATGACTTTTACAAAAAATCTTGTTACTTTGCCAGTTCCTTCTGATATCGAACTTGATATCTACCAAAACAAATATGGTTGTTTTACTTCAAATTTCACAACTACTTGTACACCAGCTTAAATGAACCTAATCAAACACAAAATGTTAGAACAGATTGATGAGATTTTTTAATATACTAAAATAAATATACTCTAACTTATTCATATAGACATGCTACGAGAAGGAATGTGTAATCGAATGTGCTCCAGTGGTGTTGGAACCACATTACTTTAGTACTTTAATAGAATTAACTAAGGATTTCTTTCCAATTAAGGTTGAAGGTATTTACTGACAATTGATTATTCTTAAAACGAGATTACTAAAAGCATCGCGTTTAGCCACCAAGTCACTGGATTTAGGTGTATCCTTAGCCACATTACAGACCTTTTTACGAGGCAAATATCCCTATCGAATACAATGAAGTATTCCTTCTACCATGGCATGCATGGCGGAGATATTTGTGGAACTATGCCATATGCGCTCTAGGTACTGTGTATGTCAAGATAACCATTTCTAAACAGCGAGACACAGTATGAAAACATATCATGTACTTACGCCAAGTACCTCGTTTAAAAAGAATAATGCAAATAGTTCTCTGATAAATGCCTAACTCTAAGCCTAATATAGCTATAGCATTCAATCATCAGTGTGTTTACTTTTGTCGACCCAAAAAAAAGATTGCCTAATGGGGTCTTATAAACAATCTGTTCCAAATTTGGCATGCAGTGCAGATTTATTCTATGTAGGATTTAAAAAAATTATAATTTGACATGCCAATGATTTGTAAAAGTTTTTATCGGCCATGCAGTTTTTCTTCTTACATACATGATTGGGCATGTAAAATAAAGTCCATAACCTTTTCATTGAAGATATATTTACAAAATTTAGTATTTCAAACAGGAAAAACCTTTTTAGTATATATTTGGAGCAATCTAATTATTGAAACAAACTGGAATTATGCCCCCTACCAGCTAACACTTAACTATGAAACACTTTAGACATCTGGATCTGAATGTTTCATATTTTCCAAAAATGCAATGAGGCCTCCTGAACATTTAAACTAGGGAAGCTCTGATATTCAGTGTACCGCCTATTTAACAGTCAAACAGATATTCGGTTAGGTTCTGAATAATTTGGCATTTTAATTATTTTTGTATAAATTTGTAATGTAAACATTTTTATATAATAATTTAAACTAAAAATTATCACAATAAAAAAAAAATATTTTGAATAACATTAAAAAGGAGATTATCAAAACACATTGCATTCTTGCTTGAAAAGTGACATAATCAAAAAATAATGTTTGAGTTATTTCAACTTTGAAAATGGGACTGTAGTTGTGTCGCTCTTAATTGCCGTCAAGCAATTGTTTAAAAAAAAAGTTTTTTCCATTTCTGGAAACACAATGATTTTGAGCTTTCAGTTTTGAAGGAAGAGTGTGACAAGATTATTAAAAATTACTTAAATCTGATCCAACACCAAATCGTCACTTAAGCCGTGTTACCATGCAAGTCAATTATTAATGCGATAGGACTTGCGTAGTACAATGGCTTAAGCAAAGAAATATAGTTTTAATGTAGATACTGGAGATAATACAATTAGTAATTGAAACCAAAATATAATAACTATGGGGCAGAATATATAGAACACATGTATTTTTAAGTTGCACCCAATTACGATTTCTCTCATGAGCATTTCCTCCTTCTGGGAATAAGTATAGTTATAGATACTGCAAACAGAAAGAGATAAGTATTTCTTTTCAAATTCGCTATTATTTCGCTAAGTTGATTAAACAAGATTTGGGAGAAAAGAATAAAGTAATTAAATTAACCTTTTATGAAACTATAAGGATGGATTAAAAATATATTGTGAATTTAGAGTGTGGGATGGAAATACATTATCTGTAAAAAAAATCGCAAGTTTTAACATTTAGTAGAAAGTTTAGTTTTATAAACTAATATTTTACAAATTCTTTTTTGAAAATACTGAACAAATTAAGTCTATAGTTGAAATACATTCAAAAGATTCGAATTTTAAATTAAGCATTCATTCTTTTTTTTTTAAATCATAACTTAAATGCAAAATTTTGTAATTCTTACTTTCAATTAACGACTTTTGGCCTTCGCAGCTTTTCTAAAAATCCTATATTCGCAAGACTAAAACGTTGCTTATCGACAAAAACTGGTTCGGTTGCCAAATCAAAGAACTCCATTTCCGTTTGGAGGTGGGTTGCCAGATTTGGCAAAAAATTAAAGCAACCATAAAAGACAGATTAACTATGGAATGTTACATTGTTGTATGTTCACGGCAAGTTTTTATTATTGGATATATTTCACATTTCGGTATACTGTAAATATTTTTTATTTATGATTTTCACATCAGCACCGATGTTTTAAAAAGTTATTTACTTCAAATGTGATAATCGAAAAATAGGCAAGGTGCTTAAATTACAATTAACGATAAAATTATCCAGCCAATGTGAAACTAATAGCTGTTAAACTTCATTTTGATTTTAGTTATCACTGTGTTTTGTACAATTATAATCAGGTGCTTTAATCAACTGCTCCAGGGTTTGCATGCAAGTACCATAGTCGACTGCTATAAGGGGTACCAGCCACAATGCTAAGTAATCGGAGGCCAGAGAACACAATTGCTCGGGGCTATACATCGAGGTCTGCGAGATTAATGCATGTTATGTGGGCACTTAAAACTTTTAGCTGGATGCCACTAGATTTTTTTTCTTCATTAGTTTAACTGTGCTTTCCTACTGTACATTCATGTGTTAATTAAATCATGTTTATAGAGTTAAAATTATAAGAAAATCATTTTATCAATATTTAAACATTTGGCATGTTTTTGTCGACAAAAAAAAGTATTACCTGACATGTGTGGGTTGGTTGGTGTTTAATGGCACAATAGCCAGTTATGGCTAAGCTGCGCCAAACCATAGTTTAGTTACGAAACCATACGGATTAAAATATTGTTTATTAAACTGACATCTCGGAGAAAATAAAAACAAATTTGGGTGAAGAACATCACTCAGTGTCTGTCAATAAAGGATTATTAGTACTAAAATGGCCTAGTCTTTTGTTGTTAAAATTAGGGCATATATTACCTTACATGTGTGGGAGCCATGACGGAGAGAAACTTGGCCAAGTAGAGTGGAAAAAGGGGTGTATTCAGCTGCATTCAAGGTCATGTCTACACTGGGAGGTCCCCCTCCTTGGAGCCAAGACTAACCTGAAATGTAAAGGAAAAAATTATAAACAGGAACTTCTGGTAATATATTTTATTCAGTTAAATTACGGTGAACAGCAATCCAAGGCCACTTTTCTAAAATTTATTCTACGCTAACCATACTTGACAACAAATATTGGTTTTGCTGATCAAAGAATTGCTTCCTGCAGGTCTGCCAAAAAGAACCACAGAATTGGCGGGAAACAGTGTTACCATTCAACACAATTTAACAATATAAGTGTATTTTTAACCATTCCCATGCAATATTCTTTCCAAGCTAATAGAAATAGGGTCGAAATAGCATAGTTAGTTGTATTAATTAACACTACTGTTACACAACTGTAGATGATTTAATGTTATTCTGAAATAGTACAGGAATCCGAATAACATAATTTTATTGGTTTCAATGCAAGAGATTAAGACAAAATGTTCCTGAAATAACCTTGTTTGATAACAATGTAAAAAAATAGCAAATTCATAACTTAGATTAAATTTGTGTGGTTACAACAACATTAATCCACAATACTCTTGTACCATGTACGCATTGGCACCGAAACGAGTCTGGCGGTCGCCATACATATTTTCATCCAAATAATGTGTGTTTTCATAAAAAGATTCTAGAAAAAAATTATGAAATGCTAAATGCCATATTTCATCCTCGAATCCGCTTTGAAATAAGTTCCGGAGCCACCTGTATCCATTTCTATGCCTGTATCGTAACCCTACATTTCAGCTAGCTAGCATTGCATTTGCATTGCGGGTATTTGAATATAATCTCAAAATAGTACCAACAAAGAAAAAACGGGGCGTCTATCTGAAATAAGTTGTATAAAATGTATACACATAATTTAAATGAAGTAGTACGTACCTATTTCGTTCATAATATATTTTACTGTTTAAAAAATCCACGGAAAAAAAGGTGTTGTTTTGATGATACTCTGGAACCAGCACAGGAATTATAGTCTCTTTGACGTAGTACGCATGCGCGTTGAAATTGAAATCTTCTTCGAAGATATCTAATGGGAAGACCATGAATTTCCATATGGGGGGGGGGGGGGGGGACCATATAGAACCATGTCAATCTATGTGAATTTCCTTTTCACTTTGAAATAACCAATAAATAAGAAATCAGAATATTAAACTGTTTTATCTTGAGTGAAAACTTATTAAAATAGTATTGTAACACTAAAATCACTTCCATTAAGTAACTCTAAGCGTTATATTCAACGAAATTGATCATCTGGGTTCAACATGGGTTGTTGGTGGGCAGATGGGCCCACACGAGCCCAGCTATCCCATGTGGGTCCCACGTCGGCCCATGCGAATCCCATGTACGTGTGCTACCTGGGTCCCTCATCTCAGCTTCTGTTCCAGCCATCTTCACAATGCAACGGTGTCGATTGTCAAAATTTTAGTAGTCGATTTTTTATTACAACTGAATTTTCTTACTTTCCCTTCTTTTGTCACACCTTTTAATCAAGTCTTCTATTTATAACTTCTTCAAGTCGTAGTTTAACGGATAAGGTTCTGGACTGCGGTGTCTGAGGGTCTGTGTTCGATTCCCCGTCAGTCTTGGCTGTAATTGTAGATATTTATTGAAAGTGATTTATGAATGCAGCCTCTTTTTATGCATTGTGTTTGTTTTTGAGTACATGTCTTTTTCAAAAATGAAACTTATGTATTCGGAGCCATGATAAGCATCGAATGTACTCAAAAATTAGTACATTTTACTTATTTTTGAGTACCTATTTTTAACAGTGTATTTTGTTTCAGATTCTGCAGTGGCTTCGGCTGTATTGAAAACTGTAAAAAAAAAAAATCCAGATAAGAACGTCCTCAGGGTCCCGAGGAGACATCCCCAAAGAAGATGGACGAACTGATATAAATTCCGACGAATTATCCCCTCAAATGTTTTCTTTATTCATTCCCGTTCCGTTCTTGTGAGTTGACAACAGTATAAATGACGTCCGAATGGGCCCTCGTAAATCTCCCCGCAATCCAAAGAAACAGAAGTAACGAACTCAAACGACGGCAATAATTCTAAAGGTGAGTCGCATCTGGCATCGGACCCTCCCCCAAAAGATGCTCTTCGGAACTGGTTAGGGGAAGGCTGTTTTTTTTCCATTCCTAAAGAATTCAGAGTCAATATTTACGTCATGTAAAGTGGTTCGTATTTGCATCGAGTGCGTGAGACGGACATTTTAATAGTTGACATTAAAATGTCGGTGTCGTGTTATTTGCGCCATTGCCATTTGCTCTCATGGCAAAAGTGGCATCAAAGTATTAAAAGTAGGTACTCAAAAATAAGTAAAATGTATTCATTTTTTCGGAGTATTCGGAACCATTGGCAAACAAATGTTTCAGAGCAAATGTTTCCATGTATTCGGAGCCATGATCATGATAAGCATCGAAAGTAATCTTTTGATGCTTATCGTGGCTCCGAATACATGTTTCAATTTTGAAAAAAACTTGTACTTAAAAATGAGTGCAATGGATAAAAATGAATAAAAATGGATAAAAATGGATAAAAATGAATGGATAAAAATGAATGGATAAAAATGAAGAGCAGGTGCTAGCATACATAGGCTGCCTTCATAAACTGCTTTCAATAAATGTCAAAAATTACAACCAAGATTTACCGGGAATCGAAGAGTGATCCTCAGGCACCGCAGCCCAATTCCTTATCCGTTAAACAACCAGGCCGACTTGAAGAAGTTATGAACAGAAGTAATGTAAAAAATGGTGTGCCAAAAGAATGAGAAATAAGATAATTGAATTGTAATAATACTCAATTTCCATTTAAGCAATCGACATAAAAAATGTGGAAAACCATCTTCTGATCAAATATTTTAAGTGTGTCAGGTCGCTTTGTTCAGATGGCTTGTACAGAAGCTGAGATGAACAATATTAAATCACACTGCTTAAATCATTTTGCGAAAGTACGATTACTTAAATTTGAGTACGTCATCGCTCATTTACGATATAATTATACTCAAAGTAAAACGAGTATGTTCATGTACTCATTTCTAAGCACCTTTTGTTTACAGTGCATTTGCATCTGGTGTCTGTGGCGGGCGTTTTGAGGGTTGATATTAAAAAATCAGTGTCGTGCCATTTGCTCTCCTGATAAGGGTGGTGCCAGGTGCGTCTAATCTTTGAGGGGGATTGTTACCTGTTGAAGGATGAAGATATGCAGAAAATAAATTTTAGTAGTGTTTCCCTTTCCTCCCCAACTCTCGATTAAAGGGTTGCCGTGTGGAAGTAATTCAATGGTAATTTTTTAGAATTTAAATTTATGCAGTATTCTGCAATGTGCTGCGATGAAACTTTTTGTTAAAATAATGGATCTTTTTCCAAGACTTAACTTAGGATTGATAATGCGATTTGCAATTCCAACCTATCCAAAATAGTCGATAAAAAGCTAATATGGCAAACCACTGGGGTATAGTGTGAACGACAATACTTCCGCCATACGTAAAATACGGAAAGTTCCAATTGCGACCCATGGCAACCTTTTGTCTATTGCCGTAAAATATCCCGCCAACTTCACATATTTTATTTTAATTTTTGCCGCTTCTGATTTGTCCTTAAAAATACATCTTTTTTATAAGTTAAAAAAAATCCCTAAATCAAATATAATGATGAGTTATAGTAAAATTTATATTGGCCCTTACTTCAGTTAGAGGAGGTTTTTGATAAAAGAAGTCCCTATATGACAAGTAAATACTAAAAAATCCCTAAATCCATGGCAAGTTGTACATAGAAAAATATGGTAATAAAAAAATATAGCTATGTTAACTATAAAATGTTGTACATAAACAACTACTTTTAAAAGATCAAAACTTGGATGCAGGTGATACATTTGTTTTTTCTTATTTCCCGTCAAGTTATGCTTTTTGGAGTTAGTGCCTATTTTCTTATGACGGCGGAATATGACTTTGTATATGACAACAGGTGTTCTACATGATCTTTTAATCCCCCCCTGCAACGTTTGGTCGTAACTGGCGCTACTTTTATTACGAGTACTAGTTGCACGCATTGAAATCGGGTAGTTTCTTATGCAGAGTTAGGCAGAGTTTCTAGTGCACCTTAATATTTGGTGCGTGAATATTTTGTATGCGCGCCTGCACGACCTGCTGCTTCCAGCGTCTTCAGTGAGCTCTAGATTTATCCACACTTGTCCTAATTTTAGACTTCTTGGTATCATTTTTGTTCGTCTTTCAACCTGTTTACGTTCCATACTCCACAATTGAATGTTAATGTGATATTTTGGATTAATTGTGGAATATTTGACAAATCGTCACATTTTACACAAAAATGGTTTAAACTGTCAGTTAGACAACTTGAATCGTAGAATTCGTTGTTCTCTTCAATTTAAGCACTTACTATCCACGATTCGTCGATTAAAAGTGTAGTTACAAGGGATCGACTTACAAGTCCAGGCACCCACAGAAAAAAAAAACGTATGGGGGCCCTCGACGTACCTTAAAATAAAACTGCTAAATGTACACGGTTAAAAATGATTACGACCTTGCATCAAAATTTGGTACTCATTTAGCTGCAACCAACATTTGGTGCTGAGTTTCACCATTTTACGATGCTACCACGGATACCATTTAGCGGAGAAACGTTGCAACAAAACTCATACCATTGCATAAAACTCAAAATACGAGTTTTTTTAGTAGTAGTACTTTTGTGGCCAAGCTGGCAACCCTAGATCACACCTTTTTTACGTATCTTTGTGAAGTCCACCGATCGGGCTCGAGCTAGGAATCCTCTGATTCATTGTTGAACGCCTCTATCCACTGGGCCACGGAGGTCCTTGTTCGTCATTGTCTTTCTTGGAAGGGATTTCTCGGCTTGTTGTAGTAGCGAAAACGAAAATTTCGGCTGCAGTTAAAGAGGTTGAACCAATTATCAGTGCTCCTCCTTTTTTTCCGGTTAAGGATTTTGGGTCAACCCAGATTCTATCATAATATGGTGTAATTTACTGCAGACCTCTGTTTTGCACAAAGATATGGTAAATGGTTGAACTGAAATTTTTAACAGTGTATGTAGAAACCCACACCGCAAAATTACATTATCAATCAGCTTGGATGCAAGTGTAAATACTGCGAAAGACTTATATTATTTTTAAGTTTTACTAAAGTTTTTTTTTATTTAATGAAGTCTATTTTATACATACGAAATCCTGATTACAATACAATTTAGTCAAAAAAATGTGTACTGCTTAATATTGAGTTTGTTTTTGTATGGAAAATTGAACAGAGACTATAATATTGAATTCGTATTTTCAGTACAATGACGTGCGATATGGCAGAGTGTCTCGACCTTAAGTCAATCACTCTGTAAAAGAAAAGGTACTTAAATATGAGTACCTGAACATACTCGTTTTTCTTTGAGTATAATTGTATCGTAAATGAGCGATGACGTACTCCAATTTAAGTAATAGTACTTTCTTAAAAATGAGCAGTGGGATTTAATATTACTAATCTTAGCTTTTGTTCACGCCACGTGACAGATTTAAAATAGTTGTGCAGATGATGGTTTTCCACATTATTTAAATGGAAACTGAGTTATTACAAATCAAATTATCTTACTTCCCATTCTTTTGTCACACCTTTTAAGCAAGTCTTCTGTTTATAATTTCTTCAAGTCGTAGTTTAACGGATAAGGCTCTGGACTGCGGTGTCTGACGATCTGGGTTCGATTCCCTTTAAGTCTTGTTTGTAATTATCGATATTTATTGAAAATGATTTATGAAGGCGACCTGTGTATGCAAGCATCTACTCAGTTTTACATAGTATACTCATATTTGAGTACATATCTTTTTTTAAATTGAAACTTATGTATTCGGAGCAATGATAAGCATCGAACGTACTAAAAAATAACTGAATTTTTCTTATTTTTAAGTACCCATTTTTAACAGTGCACGGACTATCAGGTTAAAAGTTGTGCAAAAAGGGCGGAACACACCCATTATAAATTAAATTAGGTATTAAATAACGTTTTAAATTGAAAGAGTATTTTTAAGTTAAATTTGTTAGTTAGAAAGTTCTATCGTATCATAACTTATTTTAACTAGAAAAAATAATATTTCAAAATAATGCAATTATGTGTATCGGTTTTAAGAATCATTCATTTATTAGTCACGCTACGTTTCATCCTTTTGTACACAGACCCCCTCCCCCATGTCACGCACTGTCACGCTAGCCGTACCACCTCCCTCACGTCACGATACATTCCCTCAGTTAAACAATAGTCATTAAAACTTCCATTCTCTGCATTTTATCAAACATCTCATTAGAAAGATTGTGATTTCTAAAAAAATGACTTATATCAAAGTTTGTTAAGAAAATATCAGTATTTTTATTTCTTATAAAGGTTTGCTGCGTCACGCAACCACTGATACCTTTATATCCCATCACGCTATACTCGCGCACGCCAGATCCTCTTCATCCCTCCCACAAACGTGCGTGACGTAATAAAAGAACGTTTCCCCTATGACATTTCAAAATAATGAAAATAAATATATCTATCTTACTGTTAGTTAGAAATTCATTGGGATACTAGAAAACAATCATTGGGAACAATCATTGGGATGTTTGAGGGTTAACTATTCACAAAGTTTGTTACACAAATATCAGTATTTTTATTTTTAATAAAGGTTTGCTGCGTCACGCAACCACTGAGACCTCTATCCTCTATCACATTATATTCGCGCATGCTAGATCCTCTTCAACCCTCACACAAATGTGCTTTACGTAATAAAAGAACGTTTCCCCTTTGACATTTCAAAATAATAAAAATAAATGCATCTGTCTTACCTCAAATAATCAGTGGGATGTTTAAGGATTAACTATTCTGCCACTTTCGAACTTTTTTCTGAGAACTTTTCTGCCCCGATATACAATTCTTGGGGAAATTCCATTAATTATAAAATGAGAATTGTTTAAAGATCTCGAATAATAACTGAATTTCAATTTGATCTCTATAATGAACATTTATTAGTTTGTGTGCCTTTTTTAGGCTTTTACATCTATTGCCATTGATCTCCTTGCGATAGAAAAACAATAACTTCGACTGAATGACAAATCTCTGACCCTAAAGTAATATTAAAATCTGCATACGGATAAAGTGGGTGTTAGTTTCATAGACCTTGAGATTTATTGTAAATTTGTCATAACTTCACTGCACACGTAGCATGTAAGAAAATATTAATAATTATAAGCTATTAATGCTAAATATAAGTAACAATTTACGAGATTTTACAAAAAAAAAATATATATATGATGTAAAATATTTATTGCATATATTTCGTTGTTAAAATCGTAGTCGTAACAAAAGGAGACTTCAACATCTGATTATAAACTCAAAAAAAAAATAATTAAACTCAAATATATATATATATATATATATATATATATATATATATATATATATATATATATATATATATATATATATATATATATATATATATATATATATATATATATATATATATACAGGCACGTAGGTAAGGGGGTGGTTCAGGGGGTTCAAACCCCTACCATTGAAAGTAATGAAAAAAATTAAAAAACGAATTACTGTAAAAATCATAAAAATAGTTTAAAAAAATAGAAAAACTTCAATTTCTGGTATAATACTTCTTGTTGAGTTGCATGAGGAAATACTTGGGGAAAATAGTTTTTAAAAGGCTTCAAAAACATGTTTTGAGTGTTTTTTCATCTCAAAATAAGCGTAACATGACGTCATCGTGTTTCATTATATAACATGTGAATTTCGGCGACGAAGGGGAAAAGATTTTAAAACGGGATCCATATATTGTTTTAAGCATTCTCTTCATTTTTTCTCTTATATTATATCATAATTTGCGAGTGATATTTACTACTAATTTTAAAAATAGTTAATAACTAATGTTGGTAATGATTTCCTGAAAAATAAATGATAAATGTATATGTTTCGGTACTTATATGCCAACGTATTCCTATTTACTTGAATAAAAATTATAAGTTTAAAAAAAAATGGGGTTTTTTTTTGGGGGGGGGGGAGGGAGAATAAGTTACTCAGATACTTAATCACCCCCATGAAAATTCTATACCTACGTGCCTGTATATATATATATATATATATATATATAGATGACTGTTGTTCTCTGGTACTCAAATCGAAAAAAAATAATAATAAAAACGGATTGAATACAAAACTCTTTCCAACTCTATCACAAGAAAAACCTGCTACTGAGTATCCAAGTGTTATCGGTTTAACAGACGAAGCCTTATTTTAAATTCCGTGCACAAAGTTCGCTCTCAAAACAAGAAAAAGTCCATTATCACAAGCAATCAATTAAAAGAAAATGTGTTTCCAAATGCATTAACTTTTGTTCGACGCCAGCGCCATCTGCCGGGAGCAAGATAAGGAACCACGACCTGATGGCCGCGAATACTTCATCAACTCTTGTCAATGTGAAATAATTCCCTATTTTTCCCCACTCCGGAAACAGGTATTCGAGACTTTTGTTGGCAGCAAGAATAATCTTTTGTGTTTCCGGTACATTTTTTTGTTATCACTCCTCACAAAGATACAAACGGAAATACGATATTTTTAATGGATGTTTAGTCTCGCGATCTTTTGAAATGGAACACTAATTAACACTAAAAGAAAGCGGATATCTGACCTTCAATTGTGTTGAAGTAAATCTCGATATCTAATTTTCCTATATATATCTTTTAAAAAAAACCAGTGCATTTAATTTACGGAAATAATAATATGGGCATTTTCGAAGAATTGCCGTTAACTGGAATGTATAAATTCAGCTTCGAAAATATTTGATGCTGTGACGTTAGCGCGTCCTTTCACCGGAATTTACGTATCAATTTAGAAATAGCAACCAAAAAAATTGCACCGGAATTTACACACTCCGTGTAATATTTGGACAATTCCGTTATATATTTTAATTTAATCATATTGATAAATTTCATGAAATAAGATATTTCAAAATGATTACGGATTTTTACCAATTTCGCTTCAGCCTTGCTCTTTCTTCCATAAGTACCTTGCCAGGAGTGGGGTGGATGGCAAAGCTATGTATGTGCATTTTTAGGGGCCGCGCACACTTTTAAAAATAGGTACTCAAAAATAAGTATAATGTACTCGTTTTTGAGTATATTCGATGATTATCATACCTTAGAACACCTTTTATTACACTTTGCAAATGGCTAAAATAAGTTATTAAATGCAATGGTATTTCAAGGAAGGAACGAGGAAGACGGAAAAACCATAAAACAATCCTTTCTTACTTCTAACATACTTGTTATACAAAACTGTTCAAACTAAAATAAAAGACCTGTTAATTTGTTTGTTGCTGTTTAAACTAAAGAACACTTATTTGACACTTGTTTTAAGTTTTTGATTTTTACATGGAAATATGTAATAATATTTTGTAGAATTTTTTTTGTATTTTGTAGAAATACATGTATAGAATTTGCGCTATTAACATTTTACCAAGTGCCAGAGACTTGAAGACACATAAAAACTGCAATAAACTTTACTATTCTTTTAATAACTTACCGACAATAACAGTCATCTGAAAAATAAATAATAGGTTTCACATAGGAAGACCATGTTTGGCATTTACGTTCTGTTTACGGAACAATTGATTAATATATTGATATTGATTAATATATTGATATTGATTAATATATTGATATTGATTAATATATTGATATTGATTAATATATTGATATTGATTAATATATTGATATTGATTAATATATTGATATTGATTAATATATTGATATTGATTAATATATTGATATTGATTAATATATTGATATTGATTAATATATTGATATTGATTAATATATTGATATTGATTAATATATTGATATTGATTAATATATTGATATTGATTAATATATTGATATAGATTAATATATTATTATTGATTAATATATTATTATTGATTAATATATTGATATTGATTAATATATTGATATTGATTAATATATTGATATTGATTAATATATTGATATTGATTAATATATTGATATTGATTAATATATTGATATTGATTAATACATTGATATTGATTAATATATTGATATTGATTAATATATTGATATTGATTAATACATTGATATTGATTAATATATTGATATTGATTAATATATTGATATTTATATTGATTAATATATTGATATTTATATTGATTAATATATTGATAATGATTAATATATTGATAATGATTAATATATTGATAATGATTAATATATTGATATTGATTAATATATTGATATTGATTAATATATTGATATTTATTAATATATTGATATTTATTAATATATTGATATTTATTAATATATTGATATTTATTAATATATTGATATTTATTAACATATTGATATTTATATTGATTAATATATTGATATTGATAAATATATTGATATTAATATTGATTAATATATTGATATTAATATTGATTAATATATTGATAATGATTAATATATTGATATTGATTAGTATATTGATATTGATTAATATATTGATATTGATTAATATATTGATATTGATTAATGTATTGATATTGATTAATGTATTGATATTGATTAATGTATTGATATTGATAATGATTAATATATTGATATTGATTAATATATTGATATTGATTAATATATTGATATTGATTAATATATTGATATTGATTAATATATTGATATTGATTAATATATTGATATTGATTAATATATTGATATTGATTAATATATTGATATTGATTAATATATTGATATTGATTAATATATTGATATTGATTAATATATTGATATTGATTAATATATTGATATTGATTAATATATTGATATTGATTAATATATTGATATTGATAATGATTAATATATTGATATTGATAATGATTAATATATTGATAATGATTAATATATTGATATTGATAATGATTAATATATTGATATTGATAATGATTAATATATTGATATTGATAATGATTAATATATTGATAATGATTAATATATTGATATTGATAATGATTAATATATTGATATTGATAATGATTAATATATTGATATTGATAATGATTAATATATTGATATTGATAACGATTAATATATTGATATTGATAATGATTAATATATTGATATTGATCATGATTAATATATTGATATTGATAATGATTAATATATTGATATTGATAATGATTAATATATTGATATTGATAATGATTAATATATTGATATTGATAATGATTAATATATTAATATTGATAATGATTAATATATTGATATTGATATTGATAATGATTTATATATTGATATTG
Source organism: Troglohyphantes excavatus (assembly GCA_963932185.1). Lineage (NCBI taxonomy): Eukaryota > Metazoa > Arthropoda > Arachnida > Araneae > Linyphiidae > Troglohyphantes > Troglohyphantes excavatus. Next base: position 71,944,945 of record OZ010673.1, on the reverse strand, counting down.
ATTAATATATTCATATTGATTAACATATTGATACCAAGCGATGCCCATATTCTTAAATGGGCTTACATAAAAAAAGTAACTAACAAAAGAAAAACTTTTTATGTTCAAAAACATGTAGTTCTCATTCAATTTGAAGAACGACTGCAAAAAGTTAATTGTCCAGATGTTTTGAAAGTAAATTGGTTTCTTTTTAAAAACTACCGTAAGCTCCGCCACGTGTATTTGGAGTTCTTTAAGACACGAAAACAAATATCTGTTCCAAAGCAAATTTCATAATTGGCCCTTTTCTAAGAAATCGAGGAAAACCTTTCCGAAATTTATGGACAGAAACCATTTTGGATCGTCCAACTATCACCGTCATTAAACTGACAGTCGTTCCAAGAAAAATAGGCCTCGGATTTCGAAAAGTATCTGTCCAATTAGAAAAATGTCGTGCAATGTACGAATTCTTTGTCATTATTCTTCTAGACTCCCCAATTTCACTATTTATGCAGAGATTTCCTTTTACCAAACAGCCGTACACTTTTATTGGCAAATAATTGCCCATTTGGCGATGTTTAATACACAGGTGTAATGTGTTTAGAAATATTGGCTGGATGCTTCAACTCTCAATCATAAGCAACCACTTAATTATTTTTTAGGTAAGATAAACGGATTTAAGTGTTTAAATTGGTGGTTCTCAACCTTTAGGTGGCCGCAGACCACCAGTGGCGCATACAAAGGGGGGTTGAGGGGGATCAGAATCCCTCCCATTTGTCTGAAAATAAAATATATTATCCTATATATGTAGTAAAACGTTTTTTAAAAATAAAATGATGCTAAAGACTTCTGTCGAAAAGTTCAGGATCCATATTGTTAGTTTTTCAAATAGTTTATTTTGCCTCTGTTGGGGATTATTTTTCTTGGGTTGGGAAAAAGCCGAGGACGCAGAAACACGTCCTACATAAATTAGAAATTCTGTGAATTCGCAGGACTGCCCGAGAGAGGTTGTCATCGCAGTGTGCCCAGCTAGTTAATTTATTTAATTACAAAAAAAACATTTTGATTGTTCAAAAGTTCCCCGAACTACTTCGGACCATCTCGAGGACCACCTGTCGTCCACGGACTACGAGTGGTCCGCTGGAGGAACCACTGGTTTAAACCTAGCAAAGAAAAAAAATAGCATTAAACCGTCATCAAATTTATTAAATTGAAGGTTTTATGCAGGAAAACTGTTTTCTTTTTGAAGATCTGTTATATTAAAAAAAATGTATATTGATTCCTTTATAAAAATTTCGTTACACCTTTTAAAAATAGCCTTCAAATTGGAGCATCGAAATTATTGAAGTGAAAATGCAGATTTTTTAAAAAAGGTTTTATGTAGGAAAATTGTAACCTTAGAAAAAAACTGCATTTTTTGGACAAAATTAGTAATGAGAGATATTTTAATAACAGTTATAAACTATAATTATTTCAATTTCCGAAAATTAAAATATTATTTATAAGAAATAATAGTATTTACTTGCTCAAAAAAACAGTATTTTGAAATCAAAATTATAAAAAAAAATATTTTGAAAACATATGTACTTCAAACAATTAATAGATGCGCTGTTTAATTTTAACCAGAAACATCTAAATCGTCACAAAGAAAGTTTTTTAAAAAAAGGAACAGGTTAGAAAAATAGCAGGTAAAAAAGAAAGCAAATAAAAACAATTTAATTTTGAATGGAAGTTTAAAGTGTATGTTGACAAAAATTGAATATCAATGATTTTTTAGGTGGATATTGAGATCGTCAATATGCATTTCCTGATGTAAAAATGATTAGGAAAAATCTATATGTTTATATAATAGAAATAATTTATTGAAATATTATTAAGTGTTGAATCATTAACATTATTTTAATGAAAAGAATTCCTACCATCAATTACTAAACAATTTCATGAAAATTTAGCATTTGATATTTTGTGGCGCCTAATTCCTAGGTTGACGACATTTAATCTCGCTTAAGATTTCAAATAACACTTAAATATACTAGTTATTTCATTATAATATCGTAATAACTGTCGTTATTTAAAAATAACTACTAAGCTCATCCCTGGACCCAATACAAGTTTAAGCCTATTGTTTAATACTTAATGATTCGTAAATGAGTGTTGCTGGTGGAAATTGAATGATTGTCTGGTTGTTTTCCTAACAAAATATTAAGAACAATTACAAACATAAATAAATTTATTAAATTTCGAAGCATAAAAAAACATTCTATTCATTAAAAAGCCTTTCTATTTGTTAATTTCCTTGGCGATTTCGATGTTTTCTATTTGGCAACCCTGTCCGGAAACCGAATGACAAATTCGGCGGGACAGCGAACCTCTTATTAGGACACTCTCCTTCCGTTGCCAACTCCTACGATCAAAGTCTTCTTAACAAGCGCAGGCGATCATTAGACGAGTAATAATTCAGACGATAATTGTAGATTATAAATCACGCCCACCTACGACACCCCTTCTTCTCGTTTTACGTGTTGATTCTTCTTCCCAAAAGAACAAAAAGAAGAAGAAAAAATGGCGACGAAAAGAATATGTGGAACAATAATGGGTCTGGAAGTAAAATAAATAGAAAAAACGATCGAGATGAGTGGAGTCGTATTTCAGCTGCTGGTGTTGTAATGAGATTGATATAACAATCGGTACATGGAGTCAGTCTATGGAACACAAATAAATACGAGTTCATGAAGCATCGAATAAGAAGTTTCGTGTGGAATTTATAAGAAAGTTTCAGATGATACTAGAATAGTAGAACAGGACTATCATTAGCGGAGTTCTGTAAAAATTAGAAAAATTAGTTTTTTTTTTAATACTTAAGACATACCCTACTCAGAAAGGGCCCTCTTTAGTTTGGTGCCTAATTTTGAAAATCATTATCCAAGGCGATTTGAATAAGTTATAAACAGAAATGTTAAACAGTTGTGCCAAAGAATGGGAAGTGAGATAATTGAACCGTAATAACTCAGTTTCCATTTAAGCAATCGACATCAAATAATGTGGAACACCATATTCAGAACAAATATTTTAAGTTTGTCTGGTCGCTTTGTTAAGATGGCTTGAACATAAGCTGCTATTAGCAGTATTAAATCAAACTGCTCATTTTTGCGAAAGTATATGATTATTTAAAGTAAGTCATAGCTCATTTAGGATGCAATTGTACTTTAAAAAAAAAAAGTACTTTCATGTGCTCATTTTTAAGCACTTTTTTTACAGTGTGTGCACACAGACTATTTTTTCATTTCTGCTGATGAAGGATTTCCTGAAACATGTTTTGATTTTATATATTTTAATTTCGTATTTTTACGTTATATTTGTATTTTAATAATATTGGAGACGAGCCCTACATTTTGTGTGTATACACACATGGAGTAAGTAAACGTGAAGAGTGTAATTCGACAGATTGCTTTATCCACTATTATGGTAATCTAAGAAAATAATATTTTTATACTATCCCAATACAAATAAAAATTCAAGCAAATAAGTTTTTAGTTCAATCAACAGATTGTATCCTATTTGAAATGAATTGGAAATATGAGCGGTCTTTCCAAATCCTACCTTATGTAATCGCATTGTTTGTTTTAAAACTGATCTTTCAGCTGCCTTGTGGTACTTTCAATATTTGTATAACTCAGTATAAAAACATTTTAAAGGAGTGTTTTTAAACTAGACAAAAAGAGGTATAACCATGTGTTATCCCAAATGTCTTATTCAAAATAAAGATTTCTATCCACCTAAATAGAATCTGTTGATGTCTAGCTAGAATAGATATAGTATAGCTCTTGAACTGTACTCAGGTGCCGTCTCACAAATTGTTTTTGGTGGAGGTTGAGATAAGAAATTTCCCAACTTGAACGATTCGAAAATCCCAACTTAACGGCGGCGGGTGCCATCTCAGGTGTCATCATCGTTAAATGACCGTGGTTTAAAAATACGAGGCATCGTTCCCGGGTCTTTCCTTCGAGATAGGCCCCGATCCAACGCTGATACTGTAATGTGCAGCTGTAGTGCAATGTAATTTAACCAAACAAAACCAAACTTAAAGGTTTGAAATTCCCAACTCAACAGTACTAAACATTCCCAGTTCCAACTTACCGACATTTTCCAACTTTTTATAGATTAGGTAATATTAAACAGTTCTCTGGAAAGTATTGATTTGCTGCACGCTTGTTCCAATGCAGTGTCCGTTCTGAGGTCTAATTTAAGTTTAAGCTTACAAGTTGGGAAATCTCTAATCTTCCCCAGCTTTCATTAGTTAATAATATTCATTTTCTTCAGTCATAATTTTTCCCAACTCGGGGATTTTTTAGAAGTTGAAATTCCCAACTTTTCCAGATTATAGGGGGGGGGGGGTCGGATTGCCCCCCAAACCCTCATGGTGCGATGGGCCTGATTGTACTCCACACTTTAAAACGTTGAAACATAATATTAAAAGCAAGGATTTTGACTATAGATCCCATTTACATTCTATAGACAACAGTAGTAGTATACCTTTGAAAGTTTAATATTTAAATCTAAATTTTTTTCTTATGTGTATTAAATCAAAAAATCGTAATCTTACGTATCTTTTCTAACTATATCTATGGCTGTATGTCCATTTTTGGCAAATATGATATATTGGCATCCATGTAAAGGTGGAGTCTAATTCTAGCTCTTTTCTCCTGCACAAACATTGTATATCCATTACAAATAATAATTCTATTTTGCAGGTTTAAAGTTCGGCCCAAGTATGAAAAAGGCCCAAGTTCAAAATAACGTTTTTGCATATTCCGGAAGTTTACAAAATGGGACATACAATCATTGTGTTTTTAGCCATTGATATGCCGTACATGTAAATATTCCACAATACGCTATTATTTAATTTAAAAAGTAGTAAAACATATGCCATTTAATTCGACATATTAGGTCATTCTTCTATGTCAGGGGTTGCAAGACATTCGCCCTGTGCACTAAATGTAAGCAAGTCCGGCTTCATCCGAGCATATTCTGTCTTGCTTGGGGCTGAGTCATGAAGATCTTGAGAAGAACCCTGTCCTGGTGATGGACTTTCTGAGAGTTAATGATTTGCTGGACCTGGTCTAGTATATTCTATACTCGGGGACAACCTAAGTTGAGCCTAAAGCAATTGAAAATTTATACATATCATAGCTTCTGCTTCAGGTTCAACTTAGGTTGTCCTCGAGTATAGACTGGGTGGAATAAGGAACAACATCAACAACAATTACGTATATTCGTTTGTCTACTATTATTACAATGTCAAGCAATAAATTAAATAAATAAAATTATTTTATTTCCATGCCAAAGCTTTAAATATATATTTCTTCACATGACAGCAGATAAACACCGATAACAACCTCCAGAAAAATTCATTACATTTCTTCCGCGACTTTACTTGTCACTTTTGTTCTCAAATTAAAGATTTGAAACACGTTCGAATCATGTCTTCCGATTCCATTCGGAATGATATACTTCTAACAGACAGCAAAACGAGAAAAGAACGTTTTATTTATCATACTAAATAGTCTTTTCCTAACACACACAAATAAATACCAGACGGACCACACCGGTCGCTACTGCCCTCTGGCGGTCGCATTCCCAACCGCTAACGAACAGACGTTTTCGGCAGATAACTCAGCACTTAATGCCATGTTCGTCGCTGTTGAAACAGGCATCTAAAGGCCGAAACAGGCATCCACGGCCCGTATTCTCCAATCTAAATGGGCACTTATGCCGCCAAGGCTAATGACGGAATTATGGGAACTGGGGAAACCACGAAGAAATAGATGACACTTCTGCACGAACTGCTTCGAATCACGTTCTTGCTTTCTGTCTTCTTCTTTTCTTTCTTTCTCTAATGCTGATTGGCGGGATAATTTCAAATCACGTGCCGACGGCTGTGGTATAAAAAAATAAAGTTTAACACGAAAAAGGAATGAAGACGACATTTTCGGTTTTCTGGGAATGGCTTCACTGTAAAAAAAAGGCACTTAAAAATGAGTACCTAAACATCCTCGTTTTTCTTTGAGTGCAATTGCATCGTAAATGAGCGATAATGTACTTAAATTTAAGTAATCGTACTTTCTCAAAAATGAGCAGTGTGATTTAATATTGTTAATATCAGCTTCTGTTCAAGTCATCTTAATAAAGTGACATGACAAACTTAAAATTGTTATAAAGATGATCTCCTACATCATTTGATGTCGATTGTTTAAATGGAAACTGCGTTATTACAACTCAATTAGCTTACTTCCCATTCTTTTGGCACACCTTTTTAAAACTACTTCTGTTTATAACTTCTTCAAGTCACCGTGGCAGCTTAACGGATAAGACTGTGGACAGCGGTGTCTGCAGATGTGGATTCGATTTTAATTGTCTTGGTTGTAATTGTCAATATTCATCGAAAGTGATTGATAAAGGCAGCCTATGTAGGCTAGCCATCTGCTCTTTTTAGTCATGTCCTTATTTTTGAGTACATGTCTGTTTCAAAATTGAAACTTATGTTATTTGGAGTTATAACAAGCTTCGAATATACTAAAAAATGAGTACATTTTACTTATTTTTGCGAGTACCTATTTTTAACTGTGTACTTCATGTTGATATTTCCAATGTAATAAAAAAAAATCTTAAATGCTTTTTAAAAAATTGCTTACAGTTGAAGAGAAATGTTGTTGATTATATTGAATGCACATAGTGTAATGCACATAGAGCGTTAAGAAATTGAATAAAATAGGTTTTTGCTCAATATACGTATTTCAGTTTGAGTTCCACAATTAATATCATGAACAGAAACGGTTAATTTATGTAATTATTTATCAATTTCGGGTTTAAGTACATTCTGTAATATTTTTATTTTATTTTTAATACTTAATTAAATAGGATATAAGAAGAATGTTCGTTTGTATGTTTATTATACAAATCTACAGTTTTATTCCGAGCTTGATGACATTTTGTACACTTGACCTTCAAATCAAGAGAAATGTCACTGAATGAAATTTCGAAAAATCTTCCCTGTCCCCCATCCCACCGTTTAAAGCATAAATGATTTCTTACTAAAACCGTCAGATGGCGCCACTCTGAAGATATCGCCCTACAATCTGTGTAGAGCCCGCGCGATGCCTGGCACAGCTAGTAACGATATAATATTTTACATGTGTTGCAAATGCGCAAAAAAAGTATGCAAATGTATGTATTATTTGTACCTAATAATTAATTAGTTTAAATAATCAGTAATTTTTGTTAAACAGTTAATTTCAATTTTTATAACTATGTTACATTTACTGAAATTTTCTAAATTTATTTTTAGAAATATTTAATTTTTGCTTTTTGAATGTGTTTAAATAAATTGTATAATGGAAGTATATATAATATCTAAAATGGTATTTTTGTTTAAATATATATTTACTGAATACATATTTCTTTGTTTCAGGACTATCCATGGCAATGAAATTTTATTCTTCTTATCACAAATCCTGCGAGACTTCAGTTCAGCAATTTTCCATATTTTGAAAACTACGTGAATAAAACTGTAAAGTAGAAAAATTGCCTCTCGTTATTTTGATAACAACCTCTAACATCATTAATTGTAATAAAATGGCGAAGGCTTATTTTAGACAAACTTGTGTTTAAGTATTTGTAAGAGTGTAGCACCGATTTCAAACAGTTGTAATAAGTATAAAATTGACAATAAATAATTCAATTTTTTCAAAGCGCTCTTAAATTAAAATTATTTTTTATTCTTTAGCGCATTTTTCTTAAAGTCGGTTTTCCTTTTTTGTAGAAAGATTATTTTTTAAAAATTCAACAATATTAATTCAAGGTTTGAGTTACTTTGCTAGGCTTTTCTCCGCCCAGAGGTTTGAGCACTTGGGACGTCACCTACTTGAGCCTTGGGAGCTCCAGGATATTCCTGTTAGATCATTGCTGAATTTTGCTTCAGCCACGGATCTCTTTTCTTAAGCGATCAAAGATTTATTCCAGGGGAAAGTACAATAGACCTCTGGTCGCAGTGCTTGCTCCAATTTGGAGCCCCCATCCTTAAGTCATAAGTCATACTTTGCTAGGCTTTCTTTAAAATAATGTGAACCAGCGCGAGAATTCTCGCATGAACACTTCCTTGCATTGACATAACATGCCTTTCATGATATCGCGTTACGTAAACCGGGAAGTGATTGCTTACTGAATAATCAATTAAGTTAGTTTCTTCAGTGATCTGCTGTTGCTCTTACCTTTGCATTTGCGTTGGCGTTGCTTTTTACCTTTTCAAATCATCAAAATGTGGCTCTGGTTCAAAAAATTGTTCTTAAACATATCGAACTTTTTTCGAAATATTGGGCTAATTAAGTAAAAATGTGATTTTTATGGCAATGGGAAATAACATTACGCGTAATTTATAGATAATGTTTAAAAGAGTGCATAATAAACTTAAAACGTTTGGTCACCAAAATACCAAAGCTCACCGATGCTAATTTGTATATATTTGTTTCTACATACTTTTAGCCAAAGTAATGAAATAAAATCTTTGCATATCACACGAAAATCTGCTCCCTGGATAATAATCAATAAATGTGAGCTTCATAGTTAATTTGTAAATTTTAGAATGCCAAATGTCAATAATTTACAGAAATAGCGCATACACAAAGAAATTTCCATGACAACGAAGATTGGGAAATTTCAAAAGATGAAAGTTGTTGCCAGTCAATGTTTTTCACCCTTAAAATTTTATTAAACTATTTTTCTATTTTTTTTGTACAACTTTCTGGGGTGTCAGCGTTTTGGAAATACAATACGATTAATTACTGGTCCTAGAAATTCTCTTTCTTTTGAGACCTCACATGTGTGTAAGAGCCGTAAAAAGGATGTACACTACATAATTAATATATATATATATATATATTATTGTAAAATCACCAATGGGCATCCAAAAGAATGTTATTTTTTTAAAAAAAATGATTCTATTTCAAAAGGTCCATATACATAAATAATTCAAAGGACATATTTGTACATATATAAATTAAAATTCCTAAACTATGAAACATCACCACACTATAAACTGCTTTTTTAATTCAATTTATGAATGATTAAATAAAAGTTTATTTCACACTTTTTTATATCATTGTACTAAGTACTCGTTTTTAATTTAATTTATTCACCTTTAATTCTTTAATAATAATTGAAAATAAAAAATCTCGTGCATTATGTATCTTTATTTCACAAATTATGAACAATTCACGAAACATTGCCTCCAAATCTCTTTAACACTTAATTGCAGGAATGAAAAGTAGACAATTAAATTTACAAGACTTCAACAGTTATCTCATGTTTTATGTAAGCTGATATACAGAGTCTATTCCCACACACACAAAAAATGTGTTTAATTGATCATAAAATACACTTAATTGAATGTGTTAACACACTTAAGATAAAGGGAAACAATGATATTCCACATTAAAAGCAATAAAAAGGCAAAAAAAAAACATATACCATCATCATTAATAAAGAAGTGATAGAGAATTCGAAAAAAAGAGTCTCTGCTTTAATACCTCATCCTAACTTATTTTTAATTTCTTTTTCAGCCCAGAGATGGCGTTTTAATGTTATTTCCTTCCATCTTTATAATTCTCAAGATAGAGTCATTCAGCCAAATGATGAACAATTTCCCACCGCGTGCTTAATCATACGAGCGAAGATTTATTATTAACGCCGCTTTTAAAAAGGGGAAAAAAAGAAGGGAAAAAGCGCCCTCTAACAGCTTCGAACCGCAACTTCCAGATTCAATTGTCGTTGCCAACCAATCCATCGTTAATTATGCACTCATAACCCATCTATATTTTACACCCCAATACCCATTCGCGGGAGCTTTTAAATAATTGATGACTCCGATCTAGAACTCTAATTGATGCATCCGCACTCCAAAATAATAATAAAAAAAATCCCGCCAAAACTTGTTAAGAACATGGAAAAAACCTTACGAGGTGATATGGCTTTCAAGTGCTATTGCTAATGGCACAGACTGGAGCAAACGATTTTTTTTTAATTCTTAGATTTTTTTTTTCGTTCTTTTTTATCCCATTATTTTTTTTTTTGTTCTTTTCATCCCTATCAGACGATTTTTTTCTACGTTTTTTTCCCTTTACCGAATTAAGAATCCGACTAATCGTAAAAAATGGAGCAAGAATAAAATAATAAAAAAAAAGCGCTGGAATAAGAAAAATAAAAACGTTCTAAATAATAATAATAAAAAAAGAATTCTCCCTCAATTTAACACGTAAAATCATTCAAAATTAATACTCAAAAGACAACCGCAAGATTGTTTTTTTTTACGGCGGAAAATAACTTTTTTATGGTCTTTCTGTGTCATTTTTTAATCTTAATTTCTAATATCCCTACCTCTGTCATATTTCCCCTACACATAACTGCTTCACCACAAGTTTTTAAATATTTTTTTTATGCATAGAAGAAATACCGTTCTTTTTTTCTATCTGCCTATTTGATTGAGAATAATAGAATTAAGACTTTTTTCTCTCTCTTATTTTTTGAAGTTCTTCGGATAGTCACGCTTCTTAATACGGAATGAGAAACACAAAAAAAACCTAAAAGCATTGGTGTGGGGCAAAGAAAAAAAATGGACTGCAGAAAAATTAAGCCATTAATTTTCATAACATCGACAAAAGAACTTCTCAATATTATGGGAGTATTTATGATATACACATCAAAACTTCTAATTGTGTAAAGTCGAATTTATATCTTTCTTTTGGGCTGAGATGTTCTTTTATTTTTTGTTACATTTTGTTATTTCCGAAGACCATGAGTATTTTTCTATTCCCGGTTTTTCTATGCGATTTTTTTTTCCCGTTTCGTTCATCGGCCATAAATTGCAATTATACAAATGGCGTAAGAAGTTCATGAATTTTGAAAGAAAGATTAAAGATAATGGTTTGTGGCGGAAAGAGAGCTAATTTCGAGCATCAATCTCTATTTGCGGAAGGGTTGGGGAAATATCGGTTGAATGCTACATAATAATTCTCTTTAACTAGCATCGGATTAATTAATATTAAATACAACGTGCTTGACTTGGAATGACAGTTGCTATACCAACTCTCAACTCAGATTGATTATTGAAAAAATTATTCGTTTACTGAATACTAGCAGCAGACCTTAGGGGTGTGCGACGTGTGCCACCACACAAAGCCCCGTGCCCAGTGTGGTGGCATATATATATATATATATATATATATATATATCCTTGTATCCTATATATCAATCCTTGATCCTTTTATGCTTTCGATCATTGATCCTTGTGTAGCGAAGGCAAAGGCCTTGGTGTGTCAAATTTTTGTTTTATGTCTGTTTAAATTTTTGTTGTACGTCATGTTAAATTGTTTATTCTTATTACAATTTTTATGTTTGCTGTCTTTTATTTTGCATTTTGGCAACGTGTGTCTTCTCTTGTCGGGTGTTTGTGTTTGGCTTGTTGTCTGATTTCGTAGTTCATTTTTGCTTTTCATTTGGTTTGTTGCTTTTCTGCTTCAGTAGGCGTCGGAGGTCTGGCTAAGTTTCGGATAAAACGCCTGCTAGCCTTTGTTGTTCTTCTCGGCCTCCTTGACGAAGAGAGGGGAACACTTTGGCATGTATCTTTTTTGTATTTCATCTTTTTTATACTCTTGCGCTTATCTTTCAGTATTTTTACTTGTATATATATAAATATATATATATATATATATATATATATATATATATATATATATATATATATATTTATATATATATATATATATATATATATATATATATATATATATATATATATATATATATATATATATATATATATATATATATATATATATATATATATATATATATATATATATATATATATATATATATATATATATATATATATATATATATATATATATATATATATATATATATATATATATATATATATATATATATATATATATATATATATATATATATATATATATATATATATATATATATATATATATATATATATATATATATAATTATATATATATATATATATATATATATATAATATATATATATATATATATATATATATATATATATATATATATATATATATATATATATATATATATATATATATATATATATATATATATATATATATATATATATATATATATATATATATATATATATATATATTATATATATATATATATATATATATATATATATATATATATATATATATATATATATATATATATATATATATATATATATATATATATATATATATATATATATATATATATATTATATATATATATATATATATTATTTATATTTACTTTTTTCGTTTACGTTTAATCATATATAGCAGAGGTCCCCAAACTTCTTTCTCTCACGTACCCCTTGATAAAAGTTGTCGTTCATGAGTACCATTAAATCTCATAACCCATCTCAGACATCCCTCTATTAAATTTTTTTTATATTGTTAGACAGTAATATTCTTAGGATAGCTGGCAAATGAATCATGTTCATGACTTATTAGCTTTTTATTTTAGATTTTATTTATGACATTTTATATTTCATGTATGTTCCACCATTACTATTATTATTTTCAAGCATCCCAACGAGATCTCTACGTAACCTCCCCCCCCCCCCCCCCCCCAGAGGTACCGCCGCGTACCACAGGTTGAGAACCGCTGATATATATGATATATTCTATCATTGATCATAACCAGGGGTTGCCCTTAGCATATGCGCTACGCAAAGGAAGGCACTGTCCAAGTGCCCCTTGAGATAAATTTTAAGATATTTTTTTCATTCCTATACCATTTTGAAACAATTTTATTATCTATAGATGGAAAAAGAGCATTGTTTAAACTAACTATAGCATTGGAAAAACTTTTTTTGTATTTAAATTCGTTTTTTTTAAAAATTATTATTTAAAATATTTTTTTAGTTAAAAATAGCAAATTTAAATAGAAAAGAAGTCTAATTAAATTAAATTATACATAAAAAAAACGAAGTGGTTGGAGTGTAGGATATCAATGCCCATTTTCCCATCACCCCTGCTTGTTTGTAATAGAACAACCCATGCATATAAACTTGAAACTTAGTGGTGGCAACACCCTATCATTCATGTTTACAATCTTCATGTGATCGGTCGTGTGTCGTCCCAGTGGGTCAATCTCGTAAGCGCCCACTTAAATGTTCCTTTTTAAATATTATCTTTGCTTGAACCTAAAGTTTAAATATATTTCAACAATGTCATGTCTACCCTCTTGTATTCTTTTCTTTGCTAAAACACCCACACAGAGTATGGTCAGAAGGATTTTTCATAACATTTGGAACAAATATTAAACATTTTTTGTAGTATGGGGTGGCAAAACTTAAAATAATAGTGCAAAGAAACAACGAAAAACGGGTTTCTGTATACGATGGTGTACAAATGGTCATCTTTACTTGAACTCAAAAATTACATCCAACAATATTTGGTAATGGTCTGAATGAATGGTTATGGTCCTAACTGATATCAAAAGAATTTATTTTAATACTTAAATTAAATTTAAAAAATATACTTCAGTCGCCCAATTCCGAAACGTCTCTAGTCTACTTTTGAAAATTTATGGTAAACCCTATTTTTAATATGAAATTTTATTTCTACACCCGGAATAAAAAAGTGTTTATTGTTTAATGTGTTAAACAAATCCCTGAACACATTACACTGTAAATTTTTTTTTGCTTACAAATGAGTACATGGACGTTAGGCCGGGTCGAAAAAACATTTTTTTCGATATCGTTATTCTAATAGTGCGGAAAGGGTGACCAGTGTGGTCAATAAACAGGCTGTAAAATATTTTTTTGATCGGATAATATCTTCTACCTCCTCATCGCACTTGAAATTTCGAAATTTGGGTAAAAAATGGCTTTTTTCGCTTATTATAGGAAAAATAATATTTTCCGAAATAGTTATCCTAATTGCACGGCAAGGGTGTCTAATATGATCAATAAACACGATGTAAAATATTTTTTCGATCAGATAATATCTTCTGCCTCCACATCGCACTTGAATTACCGCTATTTTTGTTAAAAAGTGCACTTTTTCATGTGATAAAAATATGGTTCGAATACTATTTAATAGATGCACTTACACAAATACACTTACAAATAACTAGTTTACAGATGTCTGAATTCATTCTTATGGTCAAATTCATTGGCAGATCCAGTGAGGAGGGAAACAAGGGCACATGCCCCCCCCCCCCCCCCTCCAGACAGGCCCACTTCTTTTTTTTTATGTAATCGTGGAAGATTTCGAATTATGTAACAGATGTTGTGTGATTATTTCAAAGGAGAGGGGGATCATTGCACGATATATTGATTTAGTGGTTGTTGACCAAAGGTTGTTAATGCTTGACTTTCTGATTTTGTAGGCAAAAACTGTGCTAAGTTTTTTACCTACATTAAATCTTCCATGATTACAGAAAGAAAAAAATACTTACAGATGACTAGATTACAGATATTTGAATTCATCCTTATGGTCAAATTCATTGGCGGATCCAGTGAGGAAGGACAGGGGAATAGTGCAGCCCCCCCCCCCCCCTCCCAGACAGGCCCACTTACCTTTTTCCTTATGTAATCGTGGTGGAAGATTTAAATGTAAGTAAAAAACTTAGCACGGTTTTTGTCTACAAACTCAGAAAGTTATGCATTAACAACCTTTGGGCAACAGCCACTAAATCAATATGGTGTGCAGTGATATCCCTCTCCTTTGAAATGAGCACACATCTTTACATAAATCATATCACTGATTGTGATCAGAACGTTGTTCTAATGAATTCATCTCTATTGTCAGCCCCACATAAACCTTAGAAGATGCCTATGTTACTAACTTCACATAACGTTCAACTGCCTGTACGTGAGATGGGAAGTGAACTATAAGTCCCATTTCGAGTTAGTTTTATCTCTCACAATGGACCAAAATATGTCAGTGGATATATCATGGAGCATTGGAAGAGAAACCTAGGACACTATCGCATTCGCGCTGTATGACACAGCGAACAGAGTAATACGATTATATGTCAGTTCTCCACACACATAGTTAAGTTTGTGTTGAGAGTTTACACGTCAACATGGATCGACATAAAGTCTACACGTTCTTAAAACATGGTTATAAGCCTGTTTGGATCTCTAGATCCAAATATATTAGTCAAAACTAAAAAAATTTCGTTGATGCAGCAATTAATCGCCACCCATACTCCGCGCATCCTTAGAACATTTTTCTGATAATGCTGATGGACAGAAAATCGTACATTAGAGAGCTTGTTGCAGGGCTCATAATTAAGGTAAGAGTGTCACCTTCCAAAGCTGATGTAGAGAGGGTGTGTGTTCATTATTCCCAGCAAAGCTGAACTTTGAAACTGATAACTGTACTGAAATGATTGATGATTGACTGGTCATCTACCACTGTTACTCCTCGTCCAATGATCCGTTCACTGACATATTCTGGTTCATTTGGAGAGATAAAAACAACCCGAAATATGACTTATAGTTCACTTCCCATCTCACACACAGGTAGTTGAACGATGTGTAAAGTTAGTAACAGTAACAGAAGCATCTGCTAAGGTTTATGTGGGGCTGACAATAGAGATGAATTCATTAGAACAACGTTTTTATCAAATTCAGTGATATAAGTTATGTAAAGATTTTGTGTGATTATTTCAAAGGAGTTGGAGATCATTGCACGGTATATTGATTTGGTGGTTGTTGTACAAAGGTTGTTAATGCTTGACTACCTCATTTTGTAGACAAAAACTGTAAAATAAAAAAAGTTTTTTACCTACATTATATCTGCCACGATTACATAAGGAAAAAAGAAGTGGGCATGTCTGAAGAGGGGGGGGGGGGGCACGGGCCCCTGTGTCCCCCCTCACTGTATCCGCCAATGAATTCGACCATAAGAATGAATTCAAACATCTGTAAACTAGTTATGTGTAAGTGTATTTGTGTAAGTGCATCTATTAAATAGTATTCGAACCATATTTTTATCACATGAAAAAGTGCACTTTTTAACAAAAATAGCGGTAATTCAAGTGCGATGTGGAGGCAGAAGATATTATCTGATCGAAAAAATATTTTACATCGTGTTTATTGATCATATTAGACACCCTTGCCGTGCAATTAGGATAACTATTTCGGAAAATATTATTTTTCCTATAATAAGCGAAAAAAGCCATTTTTTACCCAAATTTCGAAATTTCAAGTGCGATGAGGAGGTAGAAGATATTATCCGATCAAAAAAATATTTTACAGCCTGTTTATTGACCACACTGGTCACCCTTTCCGCAGTATTAGAATAACGATATAGAAAAAAATGTTTTTTAGACCCGGCCTAATGGACGTACTCTTTTTTCTTTGAGTACAATTGCGTCGTAAATGAGCGATCACGTACTCAAATTTACGTAGTCGTACTTTCGCAAAAATGAGCATTATGGTTTAATATTGTTAATTTTATGTTCTGTTCAAGCCATCTTAACAAAGCGAGCTGGCAAACTTAAACTAGTTGTTCAGAAGATTGTTTTTCATATTATTTGATGTCGACTCCTTGAATTGAAAATTAGTTATTACGCCTCAGTTATCTTAATTTCCATTCTCTTGCCAAGCCTTTTTAACATTACTTCTGTTCTTATTACTTTTATAACTTCTTCACGTCACTCCTAGTACTATAACTACCCCGGACTTCGGTGAAGATGACATCAGGTATATGGATTGGGTTCGATTAGCGGTAAGTCCTGGTTCTAATTGTTGAAATTTATTGAAAGTGATTTATGAAGGCATATTCTATGTAGGCAAGCAAGTATTCTTTTAATTAATTGTACTCAGTTTTGAGTACATGGCTTTTTCCAAATTGAAGCATATGTATTCGGAGCCATGATAAGCATCGAATGTATTCAAAAATGAGTACATTTCATTTATTTTTAAGTACCTATTTTTAACAGTGTAAATGTCATAAAACAGCTGGAATAAAGTTAATATTTTGCTTATTGTATTGAATTTTTTTTATACAAGAGATATTTTGGAATTGATTTAAGGACAAGAGACATTTTGGAACTGCACAAGGAACAAGTGACGTTTTTGAATGGAACAAAATGATCTAGAGACATTTTTAATCACAGTTATATATACAAGAATTACTCTTTTTTCAGTTGTCACGATTTCTTTCATGTTTCCGTACCTTTCCGTCGCCCTCAAATTGCACCCTTCCAACACTTCAATCTCCTCATGTGCATCGATTTCAGATAAAACTATGTGTAGCAGTATTAAGTAAAAACTTCACTTTTCACTCAACTGCAAAAGATATTGCTCAAAATTAGTATTCAAAACAATATTTCATTCCCTATAAAATAAAATACGTAGTAACTTTTTTATAAAACCAACACGCGCATAAATAGAGGTTTGATTGTATATTTTTTCTACACAACCTTTTATAAAATGAGTCAAATCATGTCACAACTGTTTAGCAGTATTGTCACAAGATTTTTTTTATACATAAACATATTAAATAACACTTTGAATTAAAGAAAATATTTTCTATTTAAATCGAGTATTTCGTAATTATAATATTTAAATCATATTTATTTCGTTAGAATGTTAGTTATTTAACTCCGTTTAAATTATGACATCACTTGGGCATCAATATATTTTATTAACCCTGCGCACACGAGTGTTACATTTAGGCCACCAAAATAAATATCTGTTCTTTTGTTTGTTCCATGTTCTTCGAATGAAACGCAAACTGCATGTTCTTGGTCATAAAAAACTGCTTTTATTTCGTTAGAATGTTCGTTATCTAACTCCGTTTAAATTATGACATCACTTGGGTATCAATATATTTTATTAACCCTGCGCACACGAATATTACATTTAGGCCACCAAAATAAATATCTGTTCTTTTGTTTGTTCCATGTTCTTCGAATGAAACGCGAACTGCATGTTCTTGGTCATAAAAAACTGCTTTTATTTCGTTAGAATGTTTGTTATCTAACTCCGTTTAAATTATGACATCACTTGGGTATCAATATATTTTATTAACCCTGCGCACACGAGTATTACATTTAGGCCACCAAAATAAATATCTGTTCTTTTGTTTGTTCCATGTTCTTCGAATGAAACGCGAACTGCATGTTCTTGGTCATAAAAAACTGCTTTTATTTCGTTAGAATGTTCGTTATCTAACTCCGTTTAAATTATGACATCACTTGGGTATCAATATATTTTATTAACCCTGCGCACACGAGTATTACATTTAGGTCACCAAAATAAATATCTGTTCTTTTGTTTGTTCCATGTTCTTCGAATGAAACGCGAACTGCATGTTCTTGGTCATAAAAAACTGCTTTTATTTCGTTAGAATGTTCGTTATCTAACTCCGTTTAAATTATGACATCACTTGGGTATCAATATATTTTATTAACCCTGCGCACACGAGTATTACATTTAGGCCACCAAAATAAATATCTGTTCTTTTGTTTGTTCCATGTTCTTCGAATGAAACGCGAACTGCATGTTCTTGGTCATAAAAAACTGCTTTTATTTCGTTAGAATGTTTGTTATCTAACTCCGTTTAAATTATGACATCACTTGGGTATCAATATATTTTATTAACCCTGCGCACACGAGTGTTACATTTAGGCCACCAAAATAAATATCTGTTCTTTTGTTTGTTCCATGTTCTTCGAATGAAAAGCGAACTGCATGTTCTTGGTCATAAAAAACTGCTTTTATTTCGTTAGAATGTTCGTTATCTAACTCCGTTTAAATTATGACATCACTTGGGTATCAATATATTTTATTAACCCTGCGCACACGAGTATTACATTTAGGCCACCAAAATAAATATCTGTTCTTTTGTTTGTTCCATGTTCTTCGAATGAAACGCGAACTGCATGTTCTTGGTCATAAAAAACTGCTTTTATTTCGTTAGAATGTTTGTTATGTAACTCCGTTTAAATTATGACATCACTTGGGTATCAATATATTTTATTAACCCTGCGCACACGAGTGTTACATTTAGGCCACCAAAATAAATATCTGTTCTTTTGTTTGTTCCATGTTCTTCGAATGAAACGCGAACTGCATGTTCTTGGTCATAAAAAACTGCTTTTATTTCGTTAGAATGTTCGTTATCTAACTCCGTTTAAATTATGACATCACTTGGGTATCAATATATTTTATTAACCCTGCGCACACGAGTATTACATTTAGGCCACCAAAATAAATATCTGTTCTTTTGTTTGTTCCATGTTCTTCGAATTAAACGCGAACTGCATGTTCTTGGTCATAAAAAACTGCTTTTATTTCGTTAGAATGTTTGTTATCTAACTCCGTTTAAATTATGACATCACTTGGGTATCAATATATTTTATTAACCCTGCGCACACGAGTATTACATTTAGGCCACCAAAATAAATATCTGTTCTTTTGTTTGTTCCATGTTCTTCGAATGAAACGCGAACTGCATGTTCTTGGTCATAAAAAACTGCTTTTATTTCGTTAGAATGTTCGTTATCTAACTCCGTTTAAATTATGACATCACTTGGGTATCAATATATTTTATTAACCCTGCGCACACGAGTATTACATTTAGGCCACCAAAATAAATATCAGTTCTTTTGTTTGTTCCATGTTCTTCGAATGAAACGCGAACTGCATGTTCTTGGTCATAAAAAACTGCTTTTATTTCGTTAGAATGTTTGTTATCTAACTCCGTTTAAATTATGACATCACTTGGGTATCAATATATTTTATTAACCCTGCGCACACGAGTGTTACATTTAGGCCACCAAAATAAATATCTGTTCTTTTGTTTGTTCCATGTTCTTCGAATGAAACGCGAACTGCATGTTCTTGGTCATAAAAAACTGCTTTTATTTCGTTAGAATGTTCGTTATCTAACTCCGTTTAAATTATGACATCACTTGGGTATCAATATATTTTATTAACCCTGCGCACACGAGTG
Source organism: Troglohyphantes excavatus (assembly GCA_963932185.1). Lineage (NCBI taxonomy): Eukaryota > Metazoa > Arthropoda > Arachnida > Araneae > Linyphiidae > Troglohyphantes > Troglohyphantes excavatus. The sequence continues at coordinate 71,924,901 of OZ010673.1, read as the reverse complement.
TTACATTTAGGCCACCAAAATAAATATCTGTTCTTTTGTTTGTTCCATGTTCTTCGAATGAAACGCGAACTGCATGTTCTTGGTCATAAAAAACTGCTTTTATTTCGTTAGAATGTTCGTTATCTAACTCCGTTTAAATTATGACATCACTTGGGTATCAATATATATTGTTAACCCTGCGCACACGAGTGTTACATTTAGGCCACCAATATAAATATCTGTTCTTTTGTTTGTTCCATGTTCTTCGAATTAAACGCGAACTGCATGTTCTTGAACATAAAAACTGCTTTTATTTCGCTAGAATGTTCGTTATCTAACTCCATTTAAAATTATGAGATCACCTCGGAAATTATGAAACTTAAGAGAAAATTGCGAGAGCACCTTGGATATCACATATTTTATTAACCCTTCGCACACAACAAGGATGTAGCCAAGGGGGAGTGGGGCAGGGGCTCCGGACCCCCCCTCCCCCCTCCCCCTTCAGGTCAAGATTTTTTTGTGTGCCATATACTACTCTCTATTGTTCTTGTCAATAGCCACAAGTTATCCCTAAAAACGCCAGTGGCGGCTCGTCCACTACAGCAAGTACAGCCGGGCTGCACCTAAATTCATTAGTGTATACTAAAATAAGCAACTGCAGAACATATTTTACAATGCGAATTTTGTGTTCTTTTCAATGATACGAATTCGAGTTGTGATGTCACGTGCGTAAAGTTTTTGTGAATGAATGACGTGTTTGATAAATTATCGTTTGCTATTTAGATAATTTTCAACATAATAATTTCAACGTTTAATTGATAAGTATAATTTCAGAAATTTAAATACTATTGAATCAGGTGTAAAACAAATGAATGTTCCGAAATGTTTGAAATGATGGTTTCTGTATGTTCTGTTTGAAATGTGGTTTTTGCCGGAAAAAGTATAAAAGCTTCTCCTAAATTAACTTTAAAAATACATAAAATAATTGTGTCTTGACTTTTTACAATCCCTAAACTCGAATGATCTAATTCTTTTAAAATTGCAAGTGTTTAGGTATTTTTTCGAAAGTTTCATTTGTTGTAGATCTGCTGTTAATAATGAATTTTTATACCCCATGTTTTAATTGATATTTTTGGTTTATCTAAAAGTGTTTTTTTATTTTATCAATACTTATATATAAGAATGGAGTGTCTGTCTGTGGAATCGAACAAAACCCCACAATTTGAGTTTTTTGCAAGAATTAGGATACACTGATTCATAAAATTACAATAGATTTATTTTGTCTGTTTATTCGGTTATTATGAAACTGAAAGATCGTTTTCAGCTCTCAAACGGATAAAAACTTATTTGAGAAATCGTATGAACAACGAAAGACTGGCTGGTTTAGCACTTATGGCGATACGTTACCCAGTGCCATTTTCTGCTGAAGATGTTTTAAATGAAATATCCAGAATTGGGAAAAGAAGATTATTATTGTAAAATTTTAATGTAATTTATTTTTAATATTTCCAATATTTTTAACATTTTTGTTTTATCTAACATAATTTTAAGTAAGGTATTGTAATTTAATGAATTGACTAATAATAATTTAAATTTTTATAATTTCAAGTAAGTTAAATAAGTTCAATAGCAATAAAAATTTATTTATTGTTCTTTAATTTTTTTTCTTTAATTTGAGTAATATCAAATGTATTGTGGTTGTTGGTTGTGTAAAGTATTAATTAAAAATATTAGTGGCGATGACTACGATTGGTATTAATATTACTGAAGGGAAAACAAACAATTTCATTTATAGTTCAAATTTTTTAATTTAAAATTTTAATTAAAATTTGCTCAAAATGTCAAAGCTGGGGAAGAAACTAACCCCCCCCCAAATCGTAGTAACTGTTGGACCCCCCCCCCCCCCCCCCCCCCTTAGCAAAATCATCCTGCTTACGTGCTTGCACACAAGTGTCGCTTTAAGTCACCAAAATAAAGATCTGTTCTTTTGTTTGTTCTATGTTCTTCGAATTGGACGAGAACTGGGTGTTCTTGAACATAAAAAAACTGCTTTTATTTCGTTAGTATGTTCGTTATCTAACTCCTTTTAAAATTGTGACTATCCACCCAAAATGTAAAAAAATAAAATCACCCTGCAGAACCTCTAAAAAAAAACAGGAACGGGATCTAACAGTTTCATAAAAAAAAAAAAAAGTAAATATCAAACATGTTCCTGGAGTTCCAAAGGGTTAATAAAAAAAATCAACTTTCCGACACAATAACAACAGTGATCTCATCATCTGCATTGTAAAAAAAGAGATATCCCACAAATAACAATGCACCAATTAGTGATTTCGTGGTACTGCCCTACCTCTAAGTAGGAAACGGTCCGCACAACGGAAGCTGCCTTCATAATGACCCAGAATCCACAAAGACTGTCATTTTTACGTCTGTCATTTCCGGATTTGTCAGTCACTTAATTACACGCGTTAATTGCTGCATTGTGACGTTAATTAGTGACCAGCGCGTTCTTCTTCCATTGTTCGCTGCCTAAACGTTGGGGGGGAGGGGGAGAGAGACAACCTGCCATTATGGTTTTTCAGTTGAGTTCGAGGTTTTTACATGTGGTAGTTATGTCGTAACTTTGATTGAGGTAGGAGTTGATTTAGTTTAGCTCGAATTCGTAGTATTCACAGTAGGACTGTGCGAATTTTTTAGGGAGACCCAGGCCCCAAATTCTGAAAAAAAATTCTAATTTTTTTTCGTAAAACGATGCTATACTCACATGCACTAAGATAAAAACTCGTCTTATCTTAGTGCATGTGTGTTAAGAATATTAAAATACAAATACAAAAAAAATAAAATAAATTGTATCTAAAAATGTGTACCTGAACCTTTTTATTTTTATTTGAGTACAATTGCGTCGAAAATGAGCGATGAAATACTCAAATTTTAAATAATCGTACTTTTCAAAAATCAGCAGTGTTATTTAATATTAAGATAAAAACTCGTCTTATAGAACATTGCGTTAAGAATATTAAAATACAAATACAACTTTAAAATACGCAATAAAAATCCAAGAGATCTGGACATGTTTCGGGAGATACATCTCCCTTTATCAGCAGAAATGAAAAGTCTGTGTGTTCAATAAAATTGATTTTTTCCCCCATTTTATTGTACACACAGACTTTTTCATTTATGCTGATGAAGGGAGATGTATCTCCCGAAACATGTCCAGATCTCAAAGGATTTTTATTGCTTATTTTAACGTGGTATTTGTAGTTTAACACATGAACTATGTTAAAATTTTGAGGCCCTCCCCTAATATTTTTGATAACTTTACGCCTATGAAATTAATACAATTTTCTCACAACAAATCTGCTTAAACTAATCGGCTAATGTCGCAATAGTTGATAGTTTAATTGGTTTCAAATATGAAAAAAAATCTTTTAAAGTGTGTACAAAATTTCAAAACTGTTAAAGAAAGAGAACATATGTTTTATTTAGATGTTTATATGCCATTTATCGTCTTTCTAAATAATTTTTGTATGCAACGTTCGTCAGTTACTCAAAATATTTTCTTTTCTTTTTTTTAATTTTGGTCTGGATTCGAATACTTTGTAAAAAATTAACTGACTTTGTAAAAAATTAACTTAAAACGAAACTGTTAATAGTTTTTGAAGCTCTAATATTTGTTTTATAAGTTATAAAATATTTTTTTACGAATTATTAAACCTACATTTTTTAATAATTATTGGTTGTGAATTTAAAATGAGATTTTAAAAACAATTAGAACGCAAATCTGCAAAAGTCTAGTCATACGTCTGTAATATATACTTTGAAGTTATTTAATCAATTAAATTTTTTTTAATTATTAAAAATTGAAAGAGGAAGAGATTTTTTTTAAAAAACTCTATATTTAAGCTTAAAAAACGAAAAAAATATTATTTTTGTTTTTGATTATTGTTCAAAAAAATATGTTCTAATAATGCCATAATTTTTTTTTTTTTAAATGGTATTTCAGAATTTGTTTCTAAAAAAATTTATGATTTGGGGCTCGGGTCTCTTCCTTAAGGGGACTAATTCAAGGCCTTGACTAAGTACCCCAAACTTTTTTTTTCTAAAATTTGGGGAAAAAAATATTTTTGTTGTAAATTATTCAAGAAAAAACATTACTATGTAAAAAAATTGTAAAATGTCTTTAACCTTTTTCAATTTTCTTTTTTTAATTTTTTTTTAGATTAAAAACATTTTTTAAAATGCTTTTTCTTTTTCGAATTTTTTAATAATAACTTTATGAATTGGATTTTGTATAAATATTTGAGTTTAGGAGAAAAAAAATAGCAATTGAAAACCCAATTTATATTTTTTTCCAAAAAACACTAATTCTTAAACATTTTAATTTTTAAAATAAATTATTTTCATTATTTTTTGATAATTCCATTCCAAATTCTATTCTACATACGTCAATGTTCATGTAAAAAAAAGCATTCTAATCCATACATATTTATTTGATTTTGAGCATTTTAAGTAGATGTATGTTTATAACAACTTAAGTAAATAGATTGAAATATTTTAGTACTGAATATGACATATATGATAAGGAGTTAAAAAAAAATTTAATATGACTAAGGTTTTAGAACTTTGGGAAAACGTGCTAGTAGATTCACACGTTATTTTAAACCAATAATTTTTTGCTATTTTCATTCTCATTGATTTTGTGTATAATTAACGTGCCCTTGAATGCCCTAATGCTCCCATATGTTAATAATGCATGAAAATGTTTGAAGAAACTGTCGTTATTTTTGACGAAACAGGCGCGTTCTGTATGCTCATATTAAATGCTTCGTCAAACCGAGGAACTCGACCCCCCACACGGCTCCGCGCTTCCGGAGTGACCCCGCTCTTGTCAGAGAAAAATGCTCAAAATGAGAATGTTACAAATAAAATTTAATTCTTTCTTTTGATTAAATACGTCCTTAAGATCAGCAAAATGGGTTATTACAAAAACACTATATTACGCTTTTAGGGTGATCCATTCCGACACTGTAGCTCCACGACAAATAGCACGACTGATATAAATGTTGTCTCGTTTGGTTATTATTAAATTAGGCTTAATTTTAATTTTCAATTAAAAAGAGAACAAAATAATGCAGATTTTTTTACGTAAATAAGTTATTAATTTATATTATATGCAAATGAAATGCAGCATCAAACATTTGTAACTACACTTGTAGGAGATAAAAATCTGACAAACTTATTCATAAATTTGTGTGGAGGATAAAAAAGGGCCCCGGTACTATGTTTGCATAGGGCCCCAACGACTGCTAAGAGCGGCCCTGCGCATGCGCACACTTCATTTGAAAATAAATCGTCTATGAAGATAATTTCGACGTCGTATCGACGGTAAATGTATAATGAGTTCCAAACCGCAACTCACGAACTTAAGCCAAATCAAATATCGCAACAGACTAATTATTCATGCTCTGAGTTAAGAGTGAAAATTTAAAGCTGCTAAAATTATTTTAAAATCAAAAGAAATTATGAAATTAATTTAAGAATTTTTTCTTCTCTACATATTCATGTTCAAACAAAATTATAACGCATTCATGCCTAGGAACATATTTGGAAAAAGGGGTCCTTGATCCTATTTTATTTGCAGCTAGGGGTGTCGGTCCGTGCCTTGTTTAATTGGGAACCGCTAGTATGGAGTTTGTTTTACTACACGGTTAACTTGCGCCATCTATAGATATAAAGTCAAACCAACCGAATATATGAACTATCGTTCTAAAAGTAGTCAACAGATGGCAGCACGAAACTGCTATTAATGCATAAAATCAAATAAATATATGTGCTCCATACAAATTTATTAATTTATATTATATTTAAAATTGCTTCTGTTTCATACTCTAAGATAAATAAAGTGCAGACGAACAAATTTACGCCAATTAAATAGCATAATTTGTGTACAACATCACTCTCGCCACAGTTTTTAATGAAAGAAGTTAAATAAAAGCTCTAAATAAAATGCATAGGATCCAAGTTATAAATAAATGTAGTTTTTTAGATAAAAATTTTAAGAACTACATTGAAATCGTAAACAATTATTCAATGCATGGTCTAAAATTAAAATTAAAAATAATTCGAATTATATCACAATATTAATATTTTAATTTTCATTTACCATTAATTATTAATTATTTACATTTATTATTCTACATAAGAACAGAATATTGTGTTGCTTAAGATCTAAAGAATAAGCTTGGTAAATAAATCCTTCTGATTTTTATTTCGGAATTTTTATGCCTATAACATAAAAGGACCGTGTTATGCAACAACCAGTCAACCCACACAATGTTCATTTTAAGAAAACTGGCTTAGAAAATCACTAAATAAGAAAATCCATGCTGCAGCAATTCGTTATTGTCTAGTGTCGATATTGATTGTATAGTGTCGATACTGATATTTATTTATTTATTTTTAGCATAGAAAGTGGTATATTGGGCTTTAATTTATGGTGAAAACGATGAGTTTCTTTTTAATTTGTGGGTTAACTGTTTGTTGCGAAACACGGTTAAAATTTACTACTTTGAAACTTTACAATAACATTTATCATGTTGTGTTAGAAGTGGACGGTAGAGGACAGCACCACAAATGCTTTCTCTGTAGAATGAAATTCAGTTGTCCATACCCAAGGCTAAACTAGATAACCCTCCGCCCACCCCACGCGGAGGGTTATCTAGTTTAGCCTTGCCATACCATTAATAAAAAGCATTAGTGGTGCTGCCATCTATTGATTACTTCTACAACAACAATAAAGTTTTTAAGTAAAGTTAAAATAAAAGCGCTGAATATATGGCACAAGGACCCACACCATTTGGCCAAATGATAGATTTTACTGCATTGTCATGGGAGATGGTATTAATTCAGTTTCGAATTTTTGTGACATGTTCCTCTTGGCCGACCAGAGTTAATATAATCCTCATATAACAATAACCAGTAACCAGAAATATACAAAATTCGGTATTTGATAAAAAAAATAAAATAACAAACAATCACCACTGGTGGAACAGAAACAGTAGAATGTCTTTCTAGTGTTAAAATTTTTTTAGATTTAAAAAAAGTTACCAAAAGTTTAAAAATTAAATTTGAGAGAATTTCACATTATTTCAAATCGAAAAACCGTGGTTTAATCAACACATGAGTGCACAATGAGCAATGAAGAGTTATTTAAGGGGACACAGTACCCATGAAATTATAAAATTATTTACTTTTTTATTTGCTAAAATTATAGTATCGAATCTTCAAAATATTCTTACAAAATTCAAGAACTGTATCTATGTTTTTTATGAGTAATTTGTGATTTTATGCAGGGCAACGTTTTATGCTTTTCAAAGAACGAAAACTTCCATCGTTTTTTCTCAGTGTTGGGAAACGCTAAGGCATTTCTTTTATATTATCAATGGAAATGTATGATTTTTAAAGCTTATTGTAAAATATGTGTATAATATAAAAAGGCATGCGATTCTTTCTATGACTGTAGTTTTTCTTAATTATTAAAGTACAAAATACTAAGTAGGAAGGAAAATATGCTTACAAAATTCAATAACTGTATCTACGTTTTTTTGAGTTACTAGCAATATGGCCCGGCGTTGCTCGTGGTCAATTTGTGAAGTAAGAGCTGTGCGACTTTTTTATTAGCATAGCCAGTCGAATATCGCTCACTGTACCCTGTCTAAATTTATTCAATTACCTTGAGTAGTTATGGAGATATCTGAACGTATTATTTTTAAATTTTAATATTCGCGACTTTACATGCTATTGCGTATAAATTGATGTTTTTGTAAAATATATATATTTTGCAATATAAAAATCCTTAAAAATTAATAATTAAAAAACGCTTTTCCTAATATTAGCCTGTAATATGATGACGTTATAAATAATGCATTTTGGCAGAAAATGAAAATAAAACACTTCGTGATGTTGTTTGAACGCCAAATGGCGCTGAAAGCATACATTATGTAAAAAGTTGTATATATATTTTTTATAGAAATTAACCCCAGTAACAAAAAAAATGCAATTATTAAACTTCACATTCATTATTTTTAATACTGATAATGCAATAACATATCAAAACTTAAAAATATTGTACTCTTTTAAATGGAAATAAGTTATTGGATTTGGCGAAGTTTTTTGGGTGCCAATTGGTGACCGGAAATTTGGTGTCGTCTTTAATAACTATTTCTAAGAAAAATAAAGAATTATTTTATTTTGTAACTGTATACCCTGAAATTTCAGAGAATTGTTACATAGAAAATTTTTAAATATGCCAGCATCAATATTTACAGTCAATGCTTTTCTATAAATCAAAATCATTTCAAATAATCATTTCTGAATTTTAATAAAGTTATTCTGAAGTGAAACATTTCAAATTAGCAATATGGTATAAATATAGAAAACCTAAGTTCACTTTTAGGAGCACCTATTCCGATGCTGTAGCACTGTTCCACTTCGTAACAAATTGCACTGTTGGCATAAATGTAATAGCGTTGGATAGGAAATTAAGCACCGACGCTTTTATGATCTTGAAACAAATAAATGTTCGGGGCATGCATGGATACCCGTAGCGTCAAACGAAACTGGTGGTTTATCTTCCTCTTTCGGTTGGCGAGGTTTAAGTTAACGACCGATTCCTATAATCCGCTGCCTAATAAATGTGCTGTTCAATAAAAAATCGCAATAATAGAAGGCAGCCAGTATTGTCGAAAAATATTTTTCGTCGCCAAGGTTGATTTTTAACAATAATGTTTTGAAGGGAAGATCTACATGTAAATTTCCTATAGGAATAATGTATAGGAAAATGGAAAAAAAATCTATAACTTTTAAACGGTTGCAGATATCCATCTGAAATAAAAGTGCAGATTATAAACTGGGACTTTGGCGATATTTTAAATTCATTTAGCAACATTTGGCGTCATTTTTAACTCATTTGGCAATGTTTGGTGACATTTTAAATTCATTTGGCGACATTTTTAATTAATTTGTACTATTTTACGACATTCTTAATTCATTTGGCGATGATTTTAATTCATTTGGCGGCATTTACTCATCAGCCAATCAAAATGAATCATTTATCCAAGTATTGTCGAAAAATATTTTAGGTCGCCAAGGTGATTTTTAACAATAATGTTGTGAAGGCAAGATCGAGATGTAAATTTCCCATAGGAATAATATTAGAGAAAATGAAAAAAGTTCTGTAACTTTTGAATGGTTGTAGATATCCACATGAAACACCTATACAATGATACAATTTGTCATCTATACTCGGACAGCCAATCGGTGTTAAAAAGCCTAAATAAGATAGAAAACACACATCACTGGATAGAGGAGATCAAGACTATTTCTCATAAGCTCATGAAGAAAAATATTAAAATCCACCTCCACTGGACAAAAGCCCATGTTGGTACAGTGGGTAATGAGGATGTTGATCAAATTGCTAAAACGTCAACCACTTTACATCAAATTGACTGCAAGGTCCAGCTAACATGGACACAAGTAAATAGCATACTCAAAAAAGAAAGTATGCGAATTTGGCAACGGAAATGGGAAAATACCACAAAAGGAAGATACACTTTCGACATCTTTCCACAAGTCACTACTTTCAGATGTCTTACAAACTTCTACACCAACCAATTCCTGACCAGCCATGGAGCCTTTCCGGTACACAAAGCTCGACTTTTCCACGGAGATATAACATGTCCGTTTGACGACGAGGAAGGCAGCATACATCACTACATTTATGAATGCGGAGAATTTGAACAGTTTCAGGCTTTCCCTCTCAATTTCGCAGCCCTACCGTTAAAAACTTTGCTCCTAAACAAGTCACATGGACTCTACTTTCAACAAGTGATTCAACGTATCATGGAAGCACGAGACTTTTAAATGTTGAACTCTAGTAAAAGGTGAACTTTTTGGGTACTCCAAATTGCTGGAAACCCTAACTGTCTGAACTCTCACGGACATTACTATAAACTCCTTTTCATATAGGTTAACAGTGACACCTAAGTATATTATTTATTTGAATCTATGGAAATACTCTGATAGAGAACAATGAGTTTATCACTCACTCTTCGGTACATCACTGTTCGTGTATAGAATTTAAGTTAGTTATTAAGTCTTGTATTTCCATGCACATTTTTTAGAATTTAAGTTAGTTATTAAGTCTTGTATTTCCATGCATATTTTTCCAGGTACGCCTCCACATGTGGGCAACCACCCAGCATTGTTGTAAAATTGTATTCTTAAAATACCTTATGTGACAAATATTTCGAGCGTGTTGCTCACACTCACTAAGTGCTGGATATTTACGAGTGCAAAATGTATATGGAGAAGAATACTTTGACGTCACAACATGTTGCCCAAATATCCTTAGGGACAGGACGGGCTAATAATAAAAAAAAAAAAAATCCACATGAAACAATATGCAGATTTTAAACTAAGAAAAATTGTTCAAAAGGTGCAAGTTTCATAAAAATCCATGCAGTAGTTTTTAAGTTAAATCCGGACAAACAGACAGACACACAGGCAGACTTTGGCGACATTTTAAATTCATTTGGCGACATTTTTAATTCATTTGTCAATATTTGGTGACATTTTTAATACATTTGGCGACATTTTTAATTCATTTGGCAATATTTTTAATTCATTTGGCGACATTTACTTATCAGCCAATCAAAATGAATCGTTTATCCCAGTATTGTCGAGAAATATTTTTGCTCGCCAAGGTGATTTTTAACAATAATGTTATGTTGGGAAGATCGAGATGTAAATTTCCCATAGGCGTAATGTTAGAGAAAAAGGAAAAAGTTCTATAACTTTTGAATGGTTGCAGATATTCACATGAAACAAAGTGCAGATTTTAAACTAAGAAAAGTTTGTTCAAATGGTGCAAGTTTCATAAAAATCCGTGCAGTAATTTTTGAGTTAAATCCGGACAGACAGACAGACAGACAAAAAAATTTTAAATGTGATTTTCGGAATCAGAGTATTCTAATTCGTGGAGAAAACTCAAAATGAGGGGTTTTGTTCGATTCCACATACAGACACTCCATTCTTATATATAAGTATTGATGATTTGTGATTTTATGTTATATAACGTTTTATGCTTTTCAAGGAAAGAAAACTTTTATCGTTTTTTTTCAGTGTTGGGAAACGCTAAGGCTTTTCTTTTATATTATCAATGGAAATGTATGATTTTTAAAGCTTATTATAAAATATGTGTATTATATAAAAAGGCATGCAATTCTCTTTATGAATATAGGTTTTTTTCTTAATTATTAAAGTACAAAATATTAAGTTTCAAGGAAAATATTTTTACAAAATTCAAGAACTGTATGTATGTTTTTAATGAGTTATTTGAGATAATGTGCTGTATTATTATTTTTTTATATTATCAATGGAAAAAATTTCGATTTTTTAAGCTTATTATAAAATATACGAAAGAGTCATTCTCATAAAATGTTACAAATCCTTTCCTTTGAATTGAATGACGTGGGCAATTTCCCTTTTTTCATTATAAATTTCTATTTAAGGGGGTCCGATACCCAAAATTTGCAAAAAAAGTCATTTTTTTTTTATATTTAAAAAATAATATTCAAACTTATCTTAATAACTCACAAAAAACTGCTTCAGAAAATTCCTATTACTTTTTTAGTTATGAATGTTTTAATGATGTGTTCCTATAACATAGTTGTATCATATGTAAACTTTAGAAGCAAATATCTCTGTTCGTGGTTTTGAAATTTAATGAACACTAAAAATGCTAAGGCTTTTTTACTATTATAGTTAAAATCATAATTTTTGTGTGTATAGCAAGATAAATATATTTTAAATAGATGTATGCATTCAGATTTCCTATTTTTACCATAATTTGTTTTTTAAAACCACTTAAAATGGAATTTTATTTTTTTTCGTCAATTTTTTTTCCAAACTTTCTAATATATTTGATTTGTTTAAAGTGATGTATCTGAATCAAAATTTGAATGCATACATCTATTTACATATTATTCAAGATCTTAAATAAAAAAAATTGCTTCAAAATATTGAAAAACAAAAAAGGAGTAGGAATTCTAAAATTGTTAAAAAATTTACTAAAATTTTCATTTAAAAATAAATGTGCAATTTAAAAAAAAAATTGAGCGTCTTAAAATGGTTTTTTATGCATATTTAGAAAGAGAGAAAAAATTGGATTGTACAAGTATAAAAATAAAGAAAAAATGTCGAAGGTATCGGACCCCCTTAACTTGTAAAAAAGAGCGCACTATTAAGATATTATTTCATTACTTTTAAATTAAAAAAAGCTTTAAAACAACTGCAAAAATATGCGGATATAGTTTAGTATTTGCTGCAATTTTTTTGTCCCTCTACGAAATTTTTGTTTAAAAAAAAAAGTAGTTATAACGGTCTGAGAAAAAAGTATTTTGTTAATAATAATACGTGTAATGAAAGCTGAAATTCTTAGATTTTTGTTATGCTTTAAATGACTAAATTTATGAAGCAATTTTTTTTCTACAACTTAACATGTTTTGTCCTCCAGAATTGTATTATTTTTTTTTGTCCACTATGTTACCCCAATTTTTTTTTTTTGCCGAAGGTGCTAACAAATGATGCTGCTTTGTTATATGAATCTGTTGCTATCACTAACTTGTTCTATGTTTGCCTATTGTATCTGGATAATTTTCTTTTTGGAAGAAAATATTGATTGAAATATTAAGGTTAGTACATTTATGCAATGTGGCCACTATGTTATCTTTTTTATGCTAAACTGTTAAGTAATAAAGATTAAAGCTAATTAGATGCCTTTACATTTTTTTGCAACTTTCAATGTAATATAAGATTTGTAAGAAAGAATTTTTCCACGTTAATAAATACAATTGGTCTGTTTTCATTATAATTTATATGTTTCCTACTTTATATGTTCCCTGCCGTAATGTTAGCTTGATTGACTAGCAAGCAAGTGTTGTGTTTTTACTCATATAAATCACTGCTTATTGTTTTTGTCTATTATGTTAATGCCCACTATGTTACCAGGTGTTTAATTTAAATAAAATAATATTTTAATTTTTAAATTGGGATATTCGAAGCACATAGTGATAAAATCTAGTGACCATGAGTATAATAGACTATTATTTGTAAAATAATGTTTTATATTTTTTTCAGTTATGAATTATGAATAGTCTGAACTGAACATAAATTACAGAGTGGACATACAATAGTTAAATATTTTAATTAATTGTATTTATTTAAAGATTATTGGAAATTTTTAGTACTTGTTAACTGCCATATAATATATATATATATATATATATATATATATATATATATATATATATATATATATATATATATATATATATATATATATATATATATATATATATATATATATATATATATATATATATATATATATATATATATATATATATAAACAGTAAAATGTTTTTCTTACCCTTTTTTTTAATAATAATAATAACAATATTATTGGGTATCGGAGTGGATATATTTTCCATCATTTTAGAAAGTAAACAAATAAATTTGGCCATTTATAATGTGAAAAGTGTACGAATAGTACCAAAATAGCTTTCTAATGAATTATAATTAAAAGTTCTAGAAAAAAAAACGTTTTTTTTTTTAACGAGTTGGAATTGTAACATGTTTTGAGAATGACCCGTGTAATATAAAAAGGTATACGATTAACTGTAGTAGCGGGCTTTTTTTAGTATTAGTTTTTTTTAGCAGTATTACATACCGTGTGCTAATGTCACAGACTCGTAACCGCTCGGGCAATTATGGTCTCCGGCTTACGGTTACTCAGGATTAGCAGCTGTTACCCCCTTCAAACAGTCGATTTTTGTGCTTAAAGGTAAGCCTGAGAGCAGTCGATTACGACATCCAGTTTTGTCAACACAGCAGCATATCAAGTACACTTGAATACTTTCATGTTTTTTTTTTTAAACTGAAACTATTATTTTATAGAATTGTTCATTGTACAGAGGCGTTAAGTAAAATCAAAACGAAGTATACAAAGAAAAAAAATCTTTTCATATTTGACGGGTAATTTTAAAGTTACTCCTATTTAAACATATTTTCCGGCTATCACATTTAAATAGCATTTCCGATTACCAATGAAAAATTTTCAATTACCAATTACCAAATCCAATGAAATCAAAATATCAAACATTAAAAATTTCAGTGTTTTTGGAGCAATAAAAATTCTTTAAACAACATAATTAACTCTGATTAATCACTCTCAACTCAATGAAATAAATCCCTCAACGATTTTCTGTTATTCTATAAAGTTTCAAGACGTTATTCTATATCAAATTTCGAGGTTAGGTTCTATTGTGTTTCCACCAAATCGTGATTTTTCTAAAATTTCCGTTTGGGATTGGTTGTCACAAAAAACCCGTCGAGGGTTGTCACGTGTTATTCCGGAATGAATAAGTTTTCAGACCGGAAAGTATTTACAGCTATTTAAAAAAAATTGCCTATGGATGAGTTAATTAATAGCATTGGATATCTTGTAAAAAAAACTTTTAAGAAACTTTCTCAACAAGAAATTCAAAAAATCCTTTCAATGAACTGAACAAAAAATCAACTGTAAAATTGAGCTCGAAATTTACAAATGTATTATTATCCATTATCTATTGAATATTTCCTTAAATTTCAGATTATTTTGTTCTTAAAGCAATTTTTTTTTATTTCATTTAAATAACTAGCGACAATCAACCTCGAAGTCTGTGACAACTGATCTATTGTCAGGACATGTTGTCATGTTGTCACGCAGCGACCACCAGGGGGCACTTCTACGCAGCCCCAACAACACTTCTTGTAAAATCACGCAACGGCTAGTTGTGTAGATCATTCGGCCGGTCAGAGGACCGTTTCATCGATAATAAACCGAATTACAAAGTTAAGTAGGGTAGTTCTTAAATAGATTAGAAAACAGCCCTACACTCCTGAAAACAAGACTTCAGTAAGCTTGAGCTATTCGACAATTGCGAACGAAATTTTCATCCCTACAGAGGATCAACACAAACAGTATGATTCAACATATTTTATTATATCTTGCAATGCCCTTCAATTATTTACACGTCGGGTGAAGAATCCATTCGCATGGGGATTGTATGTACAATAAGCTCGTTGGAATGACGTTTGGCTGGACACTTCCGGCTTCTTTCGGCAGATGTCCTATCGACAGTCGACTCGTGGCTCTTCTTTGGGGATGTTGCAGCCTGGACACGAAAAGAAAGAGAAATTAAATATTTGTATTTTATAGAAAATATGAGCTGTTTGGCCCCGCATTGCTAGTGAGTAGTGTTGTAAACGAGTATATACATGTAATGTACCCACGTCCTTTTTAATTCGTTATTTTCTTATCTACAAGGAGGCTCCGCCAACCCCTGGTGGATTGCTACGCAATTCTCCTAGGTTTGCTTCGCAAACCAATTCTCGCTTATATTTTAAACAAGTCGCTTAGCTTTAGTAGATACAAACAAAGTACTTAAAGTATAGTAAAAAGAATGGTTTATTATATGTTGTTTAAATAGTACTAAAAATTAAATAGTACTTAAAGTATAGTAAAAAGAATGGTTTATTATATGTTCTTTAAATAGTCAAACAATGACCATCGCTCCATAATTTGTGACCACTCTGTATTTCTATAAAAATAAACATTACTTTCATTGTTGATTGATTGGAATATCAGTCCTACACAATGGGCTACACAATAACAGTCCTAGTCCTAAGCAATGGGCTATTGGTGACCGTTCTGGATATATCCCGAAGGAAAGCCCCAGAAACCATTTAAAGTGCACTAGCTCCCTCTACACGGCGGATTTCTAGTACTGACAGAGGGCAACGAAACTGACAAACGAACATATTTCTATCAACGAACAAACTTTATTTATAGTTTCTGATTGGTTAGAGGTGACAAACGATCCATATCTGGTGTTAGAAATTGTAACACACACATATTTTGCAAACTAATTTGGCGATCAAAAATTGTTTTGGCCCCCTCTCCCTTATATATAAGCCTTATCCACTTTTGATTTTGAGTGTGTGATTTCGAATATTTAAAGGAATTTCCCGAGCATAATGTCAGCTTAATTCGCAAAACCACGTAACACCAAAACGAGGATTCATCAGCCATATCCAAAACTGCTTGGCGACGAAACTAAACTCAAGTATTCCAATCACTTCTTGCTTCTATACCATTCCAGATTTAGAAGTGAATTGTTTGAAAGTCGTCCCCAAGAAACTTTCGTTATGGCTGACGAATCCTCGGTTTTGAGTTACGTAGTTTGCGAATTAAGTCGACGATAAGTATTCAAGATAAGTAATCAATCTGTACACCAACAACGGTGAATAAAATACTCACCCCAAAATAATGGACTTCTCAATATTTCTTGTATCCCCCATCACCTCCGTGAATACCTCCTCCGTGGATACCACCTCCGTGGATGCTTCCTCCGTGGATGCCTCCTCCGTGAATGTCCTTTCCGTAGCCGATTCCGCCTCCGTACAGTCCACCTCCGTGAAGATGACCCGCTCCTCCATAAATGGCCCTGGGCTGACCAACGAATACCGGTGCCGCCGCCTGGTGGTAGGCGGAGAAACTGATGAGTCCATGTCCGAGATTGGTCAGTGGCGCCCTGTCGTACACCAGCCCTTTATCCTGGATACCCTTGGCGATGTATCCTCCGTGATTCAAGGCATGTCCTCCGTGGGTGTGTCCTCCAGAGATGTATCCACCGTTTCCAAGAGCGTGTCCTCCGGAGATGTATCCACCGTTTCCGAGAGCGTGTCCTCCGCCGATGTATCCGCCGTGTCCTCCAGAGATGTATCCTCCGTGGTTGAGGGCTTGGATACCACCGATGTATCCACCGTGGATTCCTCCGATGTTGTTGTAGTGGAATCTCTCGAGGTGGTCCTGGGTCGGGACCAGTTCCTTGTGGACGGTGACCGGTCGTCGGACCAGGATGGGACCGTCATGGTGGACGACGGGGGATGGGGCGACCACTACGGGGCCTAGGAAAAGTAGGGATTAAGTTAACGGTCATCATGTTCAAATATCAAAAGTTTTGCGAGAAGTCGTTACAGTAAATACGGGTTACTTTGACTCCGAGGCATTATTTTTACCCGAACGAGAAAATGATTTAACCAGCGTGCTACCAGCTGATTGTTTCAGGTAACCGCGATTCAAGCCAGTATTAGTTAGAAAAGCCCATCTTCAATACAGTTCTAATATTCGCCGTTGGGCTATACAAAGTAACCCGTGTTTATGGTAACTAAATTTGTTTGAAAAAATTGAGTTGGTTATTTAAATACTTTCATGCATATTACTGTCATTGCCCAAAGTCATTAGTATATGTGTAATATATGACTTATTCCGATGTTGTTAAAAATAGGTACTCAAAAATAAGTAAAATGATATTTATTAGGTAAAATGTACTTATTTTTGTGTTCATTCAATGCTTATGATAGCTCCGAATACATAAGTTTCATTTTTGTAGAAGACATTCACTCTAAAATGAGTACAATGAGGAAATGAATAAAAAGAGCAGGTGCTTGCCTACATAGAGTACCTTCATAAATCACTTTCAATAAATATCAGAACAACCAAGATTTAACGGGAATAAAACCCAGATCCTAAGGCACCGTATCTCAGTGTCTTGTCTGTTGTACTACCAAGGCAACGTGAAGAAGTTAAAAAGAGAAGAAATGTTTAAAAGGAGTGCCAAAAGAATGGGAAATAATTGGTATAGGAAAGAATGGGAATTGAGTAGCTCAGTTTTCATTTAAGCAATAGCCATCAAATAATGTGGAAAACCATCTTCTGAACACCTATTTCAAGTGTGCCAGGTCGCATTGTTAAGATGGATTAAACAGAAGCTGAGATTAGAAATATTAAATCGCACTGCTCATTTTTGAGAAAGTGCGATTACTTAAATTTGAGCACGTCAACGCTTATTTATGATGCAATTGTACTCAAATAAAAGCGAGTATGCTCAGACACACCTTTTTAAGTACCTTTTTCACCAGTGGAAGATCTGTTACGAAACTGGTATAAGGGATACATATTATGCGAAAAGGGATACATATTATGGACTCGATGGACAGATAGGCATAAAGCTTAACATAGTAATAAATTAGCACATTATCAAATACCATTACGAGATAATGTATATATTTGAATGATACATCTATGTGTAATACAGTGTGGTCACAAATTGTTTGTTGATGGTCATGGTTTAGCTGTATCACATTAAACTGTATTGGCATAATAAAGTATTATTTACTCTAGGACTTTTCTTATATTTTAAACAAGTCGCCTAGCTTATAGTATCAACAAACAAATTTATTAAAATAAACAAAAAAAATGGTTTATAATCGTCCAATAACCGTCGAATTGATAACCTTCTCCTTGGCGCGTTAGTCAGCGCTGTAGTCGGTTAATAAAATAAAATCCCTTTAATATAAGTGATTTGCCTTCAACAAATGAATGCGTGCGCAACGGATTCTACGCAAGTAGTCAACTATTTTGATACATCTATAATTGATTTATACTTTGTCAACAACTGATACTCGAATTACAGTGAAGACAAATTTTCTTACAATTAAAACATTTCCTTATTAAAATTCCTATAATTTTGTTTATCCTTTTAATTATTCTATTCCTTATTCTATTAATTATTTTTTCTTATTAAAACATTCTGTCATATTAAACTTACGATTATTCACTTAGCTTTGGTATATAAATACAAGATTTCTTTTTATAGCAAAGTAAGAGTTCCTTAGTTTTAACCCGAAACGGTTTCGGCAGCCCTGCAGAAAGTTTACTGGATGCTGATTGGTCATGATATCCTCCTCCTATTTCCTCATACGTCAATTCTCTTATATTATAAGAGAATTGACATAAGAGGAAAGTTTGACTTTCTATTAGGAAATAAGAATAAAAACAAGAGAACAATGAAATCCTAAAGGTCATTCTTCACGGATGCATAATAACTCGGACTCGAGATTGGTGGATAAAAACCACGTGGTCTTTATCTGCCAATCACAAATCCATCTGGTAATGCGAACGCGTATTAATAGCGTATGTGTTGAATGACCCTAAACGTTTGATAATATATTTAAAACTAAAGAAAATAATTAGAGTTTTATGACTGAGGAGCAATCAGTTTGTCCAAAATTAAATTTTTTTTTACATTACTGAATTTGCCTAGGTTTGTAGGTTTGGTTAATTAACGTCGCACTAGAGCTGCACAGTGGGATATTGGCGACGGTTCCGGGTCTATATCGAAGGAAAGACCCGGGAACAAATACACATTCACACACCCATTCATACATGCACCTCGTTATTTTAGAACCATGGTCAGATGACGAGGACACACCTGAACTGGCACCCAACGCCTTAAATAGACGTTGGGACTTTGGACCCCGATCCGATTTATTGTCCACCAGTCCCGTATACACGGCGTTAATTTTTTCGGATGTTCTGGACGACTTTTCTAGTATTTTGTAGCGAAGCTGGCAACCCTCCGATCACAAGATCACTACTTTTTACTTTTCTTTGTCAAGTCCATCGCCTAGGATCAAACCAGGTATCTTCGGATTCCCAGCTGACGCCTTTAACCGCTCGGCCACGGAGGCCTCGAATTTACCTAGGAATTATCTACTGAACTAAAACTATTTTATGAATCTAAAACACGCCTCATTAAAATTAACTTGAACAAATACGAATTAGTGTACGATTTAGATAAACGCGCTCGATATTTGTAGATGGCTCTTGCGATTGGTGGATAAAAATTATGTGGTTTGTAAGCTCCAATCACAGAGCCATCTGCAAAACTCGAGCGCGTTTATTACATCCGTGCAGAAGGTGCCTTATTAATATTAGTGGTTTTAGCGATGAATCGTAAACATAATATGAGTGATAGAACGAGAGGTCACGGGTTTAAATTAAACAAATCCCATTTTATTCGGAAAGGGAGAAAACACTATTTCTATAATAGGGTAATAGACAAATGGAACAACTTGTCAGTGAATATTGTAAATTGTAAAGGAGTAACGGATTTTAAGAGGAAGTTGGATATGCATTGGGGGATAGTAAAGAGGTACTGGATGGACCAACCCATTAATATATGAGAGATAAATGTGTTTTAAAAAAACATCACTAAATTCACTTCGGAATTTTCTACTGAACGAAATAATTTCATTGGTGCACAACACGTTTTGTTACACTGAAATCAACTAAAATTCCCATCTCTGTACGAGTCAATGCATTAAAAAAAATATTTGCATTTTCCTACGAATCCGCGCATTATGACAGAATGCTTACTCATCGAATGCGTAATGAATGCTTACTCATCGAATGCGTAATGAATGCTTACTCATCGAATGCGTAATGAATGCTTACTCATCGAATGCGTAATGAATGCTTACTCATCGAATGCGTAATGAATGCTTACTCATCGAATGCGTAATGAATGCTTACTCATCGAATGCGTAATGAATGCTTACTCATCGAATGCGTAATGAATGCTTACTCATCGAATGCGTAATGAATGCTTACTCATCGAATGCGTAATGAATGCTTACTCATCGAATGCGTAATGAATGCTTACTCATCGAATGCGTAATGAATGCTTACTCATCGAATGCGTAATGAATGCTTACTCATCGAATGCGTAATGAATGCTTACTCATCGAATGCGTAATGAATGCTTACTCATCGAATGCGTAATGAATGCTTACTCATCGAATGCGTAATGAATGCTTACTCATCGAATGCGTAATGAATGCTTACTCATCGAATGCGTAATGAATGCTTACTCATCGAATGCGTAATGAATGCTTACTCATCGAATGCGTAATGAATGCTTACTCATCGAATGCGTAATGAATGCTTACTCATCGAATGCGTAATGAATGCTTACTCATCGAATGCGTAATGAATGCTTACTCATCGAATGCGTAATGAATGCTTACTCATCACACGAAGACAGGACTGGATTTAAATTTAAAAATAGAAAGACTACAATACATCAGTAGCCGCCGACTCCTTCGTTTGGGAATCAGAAAATAAAAAAGCTCGTCAGCACTTCCAACCGGTCATTCAACTGCCGCTTACTCATCTCTAGTCGCTCTTGACATTCAAACAAGGTTGACACAAACCGATTAAGGACACACCAATTAAACGAACGAATCGATACATAAAAGAGTCATTCTAATTAAAGTCCACGCCCACGCATGAAAACGAAACACTTAAACATAAAAACGAAAACTCCCTTTTTTTTAATATTAATGACCACTTCAAGCGGAACTAGCTGACCTATAAAAGAGCCAATTGTGCGTGTAACATACCGTCGAGGCGAACTTGTGTCGGATGTCTACGAGGGACACTGACCCACATTGCAGTAGGAATCCCCGAACTTCATTACAAAGAAAGTCGAGTGAAAGAACGACTTTCCTTTTGGTATCGACTTTGGGTTGAAATCGTGAAAGTTGAATATTTATGTTTTCGGTCGGTTGTTCAACCTTGTCGGATCTTGGGCGACATCGCTGGTTTTTTTTTAATGAGGGACGTTTCAATTAAAGTAAAGTTAGGAATAACTATTTCCTCGAGAGTCGGGATGTAACTTGGTAATAAAGTGAATGGTTTATATTCAAAAGCTATTCAAATGCGAATAAAAGTGTGTCGTAAACATTTCAGTCTGTGAATGGGAATGTCCTCTTATGCCCGGTATTGTTTATTCAGACTTTTTATTGGCGTATAAAAGTATGAATTTTTAAAATACAATGAAGAAAGTTGTTTTTCTTAAAACACAAATAGGACATTCGTTTAAATTACATATGTCTAAATGAGAAACTTAGTAAAATTAAAAGAGTAAAAGGAACTTATAATTTAGGACGTTAGGTTAGTCCCAGCGAAAAAAGTCAGCATAAAACCTTCATTAAAATTGTGAAATTAAAGGTTTTTTTATACAAAAAAACTGCAGTTTTTTGTTTTAATGTCCTTCAAAAAACCTGCATGAAAACTGCAGTTTTTATGCAGACAAAAACTTTCAATTTCCCTTTAATTTTCTTTACCAGTAACCCTGCGTTAAACCTTTATAAAACCTGCAAGAAAACTGCATTTTTTTTAATGACATTGAAACAAAAAACTGCAGTTTTTATGAGGGTTTTATACAGGTTTTTAATGAAGGTTTTATGCTGACTTTTTTTGCTAGTGTAATAACCAATTTAAATTATATCCGTGTTATATTCGCATTTTAAAATTTCATTTAGTTTTCAAGTTTTGTGTAACGAAGCAGTATTACCCTGTACAGCGAAGCAGTGTTTCCAACTTCACAGCAGCAACCAATACCAGAAAGTGCGCCAAGAAAAGAAATTATCAATTCGACTGTTATGTATTTTTTATGTATGTTCGTGAAGCATTTCTGTACTACTTCTGTTATTAAGATTTTGATTTTGTTAGGTAGGGAATATCTCATTTGGGTTTTCAATTCTCGTTTGAAAAAAAAAATAATAATGTCCGATTACAATTTTTTGTTGTTGTTGTAGGATAGAAAAAATTTACTTTGTCAAAAACTGCAAAAAAAAATTGGTTAAAAGGCTTTTATTTGTCAGGAAATATCAATTAACCGGACTTTTTAAAAATATTTTCTCCTATTCTGGATACAGGTTGCCTAGCAATAAAATTTTCATTTTTGGTTAATAATAGCAGGATACGAATCCCCTGCTAAATTAGAAACTAAAAAAGGGAATAATTAAATAATCTTTTTTAAAAAACTTAAAACATTTTTTAAAAAAAGGGCTAACATTTTTTTTTTACGAACAAATTGGAAAACTAAATATTTAATATTAATTACTTACATTTTTTTATTAGTTAATTAATTACTTAAATATTTAATATTAATTACTTAAATATTTAATATTAATTACTTAAACATTTAATATTAATTATTTAAATTTTTAATATTAATTACTTAAATATTTAATAATAATTATTTAAACACATATTTAATATTAATAACTTAAATATTTAATATTATTTAATTAATTACTTAAATATTTAATATTATTTAATTAATTACTTAAATATTTAATATTATTTAATTAATTACTTAAATATTTAATATTATTTAATTAATTACTTAAATATTTCATATTAATTACTTATATATATATAATATTAATTACTTATCTATATTTAATATTAATTATTTAAATATTTCATATTTATTACTTATATATTTAATATTACTTACTTAATTACTTAAATATTTAATATTTATTACTTACTTAATTTCTTAAATAATTAATATTGATTAATTACGTAAGTAATTACCTAAATAATTAATATAAAATAATTATGTAATTAATTCCTTAAACAATTAATATTAATTAATTACTTATTACAACTTTTTGGAGTTTGTGAAAATTTAGAAAAGCTTTACCTAAATTTTGGCACCGATTTCAAAACATTGTAATAAGAATAAAATTAATACTAAATATTAAAATTTTTCAACTTGTCCGTAAAATTTAAAAAAAAAATACTTTTTAGAACTTTTTTATAGTAGGTTTTCCTTTTTTACAGAAGAGTATTCATTTTTTATTAATTAAATTTAGAACATTTAAAGAAAATATGTGTTCATGTAAATATTTTTTTCTAATCCGGTTTGAATATGTTTTATTTTAATAACTCTTTTTTAACTGATTCTTTTAACACACCGAAAATACAACAGCTAACACTAAACACGTGTTCTAATTTGTATATATTATAATTCAAATCACTAACCGATTTTAATACAAAAGTGACAGCATTACACGTAATTGAAAATGTTGTTAAATAGCGTTTTGTTTGCCAAAAAGTTGTTCGGTTAAAGCGAATGTTTGATCACGCCATCTAATATATTCAATTTTAATGAGATATTTTATATGTTTATCGAGGGGAATATTTTGCCATTTTTAACGATGCCTAATTAATGAAACTTTATTATCAGTGGCCTATCTTCAGTATGCGAAGAGATCTCTTCGCCTACTGAAGATAGGCCACTGAGCCCCGAAATAGAAAATAATTCAAGCACAACATTGTAATTAGATTATTAATATAAATAAACCATAGAAAAACATGGCACGCCTCTCTGGTTAATATGCACATTTAATTATTTATGTTAATTTAATTGAAGAACTGAAAATAAATACACACTTTAGACCAAAATAGGAATAATTAGATACAAATTTAATTGACAATAATCGACCAGGAAAAGTTTATTTAACCCTTTACGGTCGAAGCCTTTTTTGCTCGGGCGAACCAGCGGCTCGAAACGATTTTCCGCATATTTGGTGACTTTCTGACAGTGGTGAGTGAGAATCACATCTCGACCGCATAAGGTTAATTAGAAAAAAACTTATACATCAATTTACACTGGTAATACAGAGGCGGCGATTCGGGGGGGGCGCTTAGGATGTTGGCGCATCATATTAATCATCATCATAATAAAGCAATAAAGTTTTTTAAAAATAAAATATAAGTCAATTGTTTTACTGCATTGCCACGGAAACTGCATTAGGAAAAAATTCTCCCCCCCCCCCCCTTCCCAATTCTCTACTATAGACGATTAAGGAAATTTACTGAAGAAATAAATGCGTAAATCGGCCATCCCAAGAGTAATTAAACAAAGTTAAGCTGACATTTAAAGTGCCCAGTCGCTAATTAGTGTTTAAATAGCTATACTGAAAGTAAAACTACGAAATTTTTTAGCCTACTTTGAAAACGTTTTGTACATTATGCATATATTTAATGGTTTTTCAGCTATCAGATTTACAATATTGAAGTAAATGAACAGGTCACTTGTCCTCCCTCGCTATTAACATACATATGATTTTCTTATAAAATTGCTGTTAATTTTTTATATTATAGAAAAGGAAACTAAATGAGTACATTTTTTATTCCTTCCCCCTCCCCGTTTGATCTTTGATCTTGACCCCTTGCCGCTACTACTGGTAACTTACGGTCAAAATTAGTGGAGAAAGGGGTGACAGGGGCCTGGCCCCCATTGGCGTCCCATGCACTAATAAAAGCGACAATAACCTCTAGAAAAGTTTCGTGTATTTAAAGCGATCGCTTTTACTCCCCCCACCTTTACAGCAAGTAGGACAACATTCGAAACTTATAACATGGCCGTCAATAATTATTTGAAATATTATTCATTTTTGACTACATAAATTTCGCGAAAAAAACGAAAAAAAAAATTCCTCAGTTTGTCGAAATATTTAATAAGAGCAAAGGCTTAAAGTCATTTTCTACTTTTAATACTAATTGATTCTATAATTGATGTAGTATAATCTTTTATAAAAGTTTTTTCAGTTTGGAATAGGGTTGTTGGTGTGTTGCAAGCATATCAGCGCAGCGAAAATATTGTATAAATTTGTATAAAATGTTATATAAATTTTGTATAAAATATTGTTTAAATTTTGTATAAAATATTGTATAAATTTTGTATAAAATATTGTATAAATTTTAATAAATAAATAGTTAAATAATTTTTACAGTGTATTTCATTTTTGTAAAAGCTTTTTTTTTTTTAATTTTGATTAAAATCTGAAAATAAATAGTAGTAATTCTTCGTAATTTTTGCAGTGTATTTTTTTTTTATAATCTTTTTTTCTTTCTTTTTTAATTTTGATTAAACTTTTCTAAAATTTTATGTTAATTATATATTACCATAGATCATCAGATTTTTCAAAGGAAAACTTTTCGACGCAAATATTTCAAAATTCCGGCTGAAGGGCCATTCATGACCATTGAACAGGCGTCTGTTTCATCAAAAATGAATACGCATTTTTAACATTGTAAAGATTTTTTTTTAAAAATTGGCGACACACTATGCGAACGATCTCTTACCTGCAACGTTGAAGACCTTTCCTCCATGCCCGTCATACCCTCCATGGACTCCATACCCTCCGTGGCCTCCGTTGATGACGATGGGGGCGACGGCCCTGGGCGTGGAGTGCACCCCCAAGTAGGAGGACTTTCCCCCTCCGAGAATGATGCCCTCATCCCCCCCGATGTGTCCGTGCCCGTCGTCTTTGATGTGGATGCGCGGTCGGTCCACTAGGATCTTAGGGGAGTCCAGATGGATATTGGCGGAGTCCAGGTGGATGTTCCTGGACCCTTCGCTTCCCTTGCCGTGGTGGTTGTGGTGGTTGCCATATGTAGCGAAACAGGTGGATACACAGAGGGCCAGGAGGGCGGTGATCTGTGGGACGGAAGGGAAAAAAAATGAGTGAAAATGGGTTACGAAATTATACTAGAGTGCCAGATGCAATAAAGGTTATAAAATGCAATAAAAGTTATAAAATGCAATAAAGGTTATAAAATGCAATAAAGGTTATAAAATGCAATAAAGGTTATAAAATGCAATAAAGGTTATCAAATGCAATAAAGGTTATTATTATACTAGATGCAAAAAAGGTTATATCTACGCTGTGAAAAATAAGTTAAATGTACACATTTTTGATGACATTCGATGCTTATCTTAGCTCCAAATACATAAGTTTCATTTTTGAAAAAGACATATACTCAAGAATGAGTAAAAATTTATAAAAAGAGCAGTAGCTTGCCTTCATATGCTTAGTTTATAAATCACTTTCAATAAATATCGACAATTACAATTACAATTTACCCGGAATCGAACCCAGGTCTGCAGCACAGCTGTCCACAGTTTTATTCGTTAAGCTATCAAGACGACGCGAAGAAGTTATAAACAGAAGTTATGTTAAAAAGGTGTGTCAAAAAAGAAGGGAAGTATGATAATTGAGTCGTAATAACTTAGTTTCCATTGAAGCAATCGACATCAAATAATGTGGAAAACTCTCTTCTGAACAATTATTATAAGTTTGTCAGGTCGCTTTGTTAGGATAGCTTGAACAGAAGCTGAGATGAGCAATATTAAGGTGTGGGTACGTTCATGTACTCAATTTTAAGCACATTTTTTTACAGTGCACTTTTGGTACATTGTTAAAAAGGTACTTCAAAATGTGTATCTGAACGTACTTGTTTTTCTTTGAGTACAATTGCATCGTAAATGAGCGATGACGCACTTAAATTTAAGTAACTGTACTTCCTTAAAAATGAGCAGTGTGATTTAATATTGTTCATCTCAGCTTCTGTTTAAGCCATCTTAACAGAGCGACTTGGCACACTTAAAATAGTTGTTCAGAAGATGGTTTTCCACATCATTTGATCTCGATTGCTTAAATGGAAACTGAGTTATTTCGACTCAATTATCTTACTTTTAACACACCTTTTTAACATTTCTTCTTTTTATAACTTCTTCAAGTTGCCGTGGTAGTTCAACGGATAAAACTCTGGACTGCGGTGCCTTGAGAATCTGGTAAGACTTGGTTGAAATTGTCGATATTTATTGAAAGTGATTTATGACAGCAGCCAATGTAGGCAAGAAACTGCTCTTTTTATATTTGTTTTACTCATTGTACTCATTTATGAGTATATGTCTTTTTTGAAATAATCTTAATAAATCAATAAATAAATACGTCACTAAATAAAAACTTTATTTTTATTTAAAAAAAAAAACCATATTTTTGTTTATATATCATCAAAACCAATGGAGCATCGTGAGCGAAATATCACACCGAACAATTTAATCCATTGAAATAAATAAAATAATTTTTCTTTTAAACTCAAAACTCAAAATGTTTCTTTTGTAATTTGTTGATTGTTAAACATTCACGTTTTACGATGGAATCATGTTTTATATTCGACCTTTCCCATATACAACTTTTCAATACATACTTAGAACACTCTATACATTGCGAAGCACCATCAGTGTTTTCCCCATTCAAGTACAAAACACCTTATTCTTTCTCTTTTCACTTAAGAGGAAGATGAATAAATAATAAACTGTTATCCATCCAAAAGAAGTCGATATGCAAACAGCCAATTGCATAAACATATATGAGATTTCCTAAATATTATTTCTTTGTCGCAGTCGTAATCGGCATCTTCGGTTGCTTGTTTTATGGCTCGTTGCGCAAATGGAGTTTATACTCGAAAGGTTATCCTGTTCCAAGCACGAAGGTAGACGAGGTTTTAATTTAAAAATAATACATGCACAGGTGATTAGAAGGGTACGGGAGGTTCGAATTTATATGTGGATATGACATTAAAAAAGTAGAATGAAACATTTGAGAGAAAAATAAGGTTTGGTTTGAATCATTAACGTCGCACTAGAACTGCACAGTGGTGACGTTTCGGGGCCTATCTCGAAGGAAAGACCCCCTATCAGTTGGTTTAGTTTGGTTAATTAACGTCGTACTTGAGCTGCACAGTGGACTATTGGCGACGGTTCAGGGTCTATCTCGAAGGAAAGATCCGGGAACACATACACATTCATACATGCACTTCGTTATTTTAGAACCATGGTCAGATGACGAGGAAACACCTGAACTGGCACCCAACGTCTTCAGTAGACGTCGGGACTTTGGACCCCTATCAGATTTATCGTGCACCAATCCCGTATACATGCCAATATAATTTGTGAGATGTTCAGGACGACTTTCTGGTATTTTTGTATGGAAGCTGGCAACCCTCCGATCGTAAGATCACTACTTTTTACTTTTCTTTGTCAAGTCCATTACCTAGGATCGAACCGGGAAACTTCGTATTACCAGCTGACGCATTTAACCGCTCGGCCACGGGGGCCTCAGGAGCCTCTCTCGGAGGAAAGATCCGGAAACTATGCCTCGTATTTTTGATCCATGGTCAGATGACGAGGACAACACCTGAGCTGGCACCCGATGAAACCTCAATAGGCGTCAGGACATTTGACCCCGATCAGATGTATCGTGCACCAGTCCCGTATACATGCCAGTATAATTTGTTGGATACTCTGGACGACTTTCTAGTATTTTTGGAGCGAAGCTGGCAACCCTCCGATCGCAAGATTGCTACTTTTTACTTTTCTTTATCAAGTCCATCTAACGGGTTTGAACTAGCAATCCTCTGATTACTAGGTGAACGCCTTTATCCATTGGACTACCGGGGCCCGATAGAAAAAGAAGAACTAATGAAAATAAATGCGGATATTTATCATGTTGGTTTTGGTTTGGTTAATTAACATAGGACTAGAGCTGCACATTGGGTTATTGGCGACGGTTCGGGACCCATCTTAAAGGAAAGACCCTGATTTTTATCAGGTATAATTGGAAATAAAGGATGAATTGTTAAACATTAATAAATGGCGAATTTGTAGAAATAAAGAAATCGATAGCAAGGGATAAACTTTAAAAACATTTATAAATTTCAAAACCTTAAAAAAAATACTGAAGTATAAAAGAAAGTTCAAATTGATTAAATGTACATCTTAGATTATCCTCTTCCCTCTTTATAGAATGCAGTTTCAGAATTTCAAAGTAAAAGGGTTGCTTGTACACAGCCTTTCATTGAGAAACACTATGCAATATCATTGAATATTATCAACATTTGAATTAATAATATTTATTTTTATCTAGATCTGAAGAAATGAAAAAAAATCATTGGGTTTTAATTTTTGTTTGTTTGTTTTATTGTTTATAAACAAAGATTTATCTTTATATTTTAGCATTTATATTTATATCAATTACTAATAATCACTCTATTAAATGATTAGCTAAGATTCATATTGTGGCGTATCATAATGCAGTTAAATAAATAATAATTTGACATTTATTCTTAAAAGGATTTTCCGTTTTAAATATATTTAAAAAAAATTTTGGTTCATTATTTAAATGTATGAAATTATTCTTTTATAATATACCCTAATCATTATAAATATATTTTCTACACAACTGTTACAAATTTGACAAGTAAATTTGTAAACTTATTTTTTTTTAATTCAATTTTAAAATTAAACATACAAACACTTTTCAATATATTTATATTTTTATCCATAATTAAAACATTGTCATCTTTCGATTTAACTTAGATACTATTTAAACAATTCTAAAAACGATATTTGCTGTTCTCAAATATTAATTTAAAGTAAAATTAAATTATAGAATTAGCTGCTATTATTAGATAATTTTAATGTATAATATACACAATTTCATAATTAATTTTAAAAAAAATTTCAATGAAGGAAAAAAATATATAATATTTCTTTTAAAAGAAATTTAATGATATAAATATAACTTTCACATCATTATAATTAATCAATTAAATAAGATGATATAAAAATATCAAATACGATTATATAAAAAATATTAAATAAGGTTATACGAACAATTAAATAAGATGATATAAAAATATTATATAAGATTATGCAAACGATTAAATAACATTATGCAAACGATTAAATAACATTATGCAAACGATTAAATAAGATTATACAAACGATTAAATAAGATTATACAAACGATTAAATAAAATTATGCAAACGATTAAATAAGATTATACAAACGATTAAATAAGATTATATAAAAAAGATGAAATAAAAAAGATGAAATAAGATTATATAAAAAAGATGAAATAAGATTATATAAAAAAGATGAATTAAGATTATATAAAAAAGATGAATAAGATTATATAAAAAAGATGAAATAAGATTATATAAAAAGATGAAATAAGATTATATAAAAAAGATTAAATAAGATTATATAAACGATTAAATTAGATGATATAAAAAAGATTAAATAAGACTATATAAGATATACACAATTAAATAAGATTACATATACGATTACATAACATTATATATATACGATTACATAAGATGATACAAACGATTTAATAAGATGATACAAACGATTAAGTAAGATAATATAAACGATGAAATACGATTATATAGGAACATTTACTTACTCTTAGAATACCCATGTTCGAATGTTCTAAAGTTTCCAAGTGTGTTGTTTCTAAACGACTGTCCTTTGGTCGAGTGGTTGCCTCTTCCGAACGCCGCCCGTCTTTTTATACCCTTCTTCCCCACATATAGGTCAACTTGCAATTTTTTCTGAGAAGGAAGTCTCCAACCCACCATAAAACACTTCGCCAGAAAAGAAAGCTCTCGGCTCTGAAGGGGTGGAGAACATACACACACAAAAAAATATGGAACACCTACATTCAACAGATCCAGATCTCTGGGCAAGCCACCCCCCTGGGGCTTATGCCCCCCTCCGCAACAGGTGTCTCTCCACAGAAAATCACAGGAGAAAACGTGTTCTTTTTTATTGCCGCCCATTTATGTATTGCTTGTGGAACTGCCCACTGAGTCGTCTTCTTCCTAAGGGAAACTCATTCCGAATGTGTAATGAGTAATTAATAAATAAAAAGTAATAGGGAAGATGACGGAAATGTAACAAGTTGGTTTTTTCTCTCGGGTAGGGTGTGTTTTCCCTTTCGGAGATGCTTTGAGACGGTTGAGGACGATTTATGGGAAGGTCGAGCACGTTTTCGAACTTCTCTTCGAAATACATGCTCCGTGTGACAGTTTTGAGCTTCCCTGGTCGGTTTGTCTTTGTGTAGTGGATCGAGCGGACACTGGGGACTTTCTGGAAATTCGTAGAGAAAAAAAATTATAATTTTAACAACCTAAAGCACACTGTTAAAAATAGGTATTTAAATATAAGTAAAATGTACTCATTTTTGATTATATTCATAGCTCCGAATACATAAGTTTCATTTTTGAGAAAGTCTTGTACTCGAAAATGAGTACTTGCATCGTGTGACAGTTTTGAGCTTCCCTGGTCGGTTTGTCTTTGTGCAGTGGATCGGACGGACACTGGGGACTTTCTGGAATTTCGTAACGAAAAAAATTATAATTTTAACAACCTAAAGCACACTGTTAAAAATAGGTATTTAAATATAAGTAAAATGTACCCATTTTTGATTATATTCATAGCTCCGAATACATAAGTTTCATTTTTGAGAAAGTCTTGTACTCGAAAATGAGTACTTGCATCGTGTGACAGTTTTGAGCTTCCCTGGTCGGTTTGTCTTTGTGCAGTGGATCGGACGGACACTGGGGACTTTCTGGAATTTCGTAACGAAAAAAATTATCATTTTAACAACCTAAAGCACACTGTTAAAAATAGGTATTTAAATATAAGTAAAATGTACTCATTTTTGATTATATTCATAGCTCCGAATACATAAGTTTCATTTTTGAGAAAGACATGTACTCGAAAATGAGTAAAAACAAATAAAAAGAGCTGTAGCCTTGCCTACATAGGCTGCCTTCACAAATAAATCACTTTCAATAAATACCAACAATTAAAAGTTAGAGTTACGAACCCATATCTGCAGCATCGCTGTCCAATAGAGCGTCTTAAAGTATGAATGGAACAACATTTAATGCATCCAATTCCCATTTTAAACAATCAAGCTTAATCTTAATGAAGGTAATTTATGATATTTTTTAGTGCAAAAAATATTATTAGCAAAAAAAATTGACAAATATTATCATATTTTAACAAGTATCATAATACCAAAATAAAAATTCAAGATACTATGCAAAAAATACATGAAATCTAGACATGTTTCGGGAGATACATCTCCCTTCATAAACATACCTGAAAAATCTTATCTGTTAAGCTACCAGGGCGACATGAAGAAGGTATAAACGGAAGTAATGTTAAAAAGGTGTGCCAAAAAATGGATAGATAGGTGAATTGTAATAACTTGGTTTCCATTAAAGCAATCGACATCAAATAATGTAGAAAACCATCTTCTGAACAGCTATTTTAAGTGTGTCAGGTCGCTTTGTTCAGATAGCTAGAACAGAAGCTGAGATTATCATTATTTAATCACACTGCTCATTTTTGCGAAAGTACGGTATATTAAATTTGAGGATGTCATTGCTCATTTACGATGCAATTGTACAAAAACGAGTACGTTG
This sequence comes from Troglohyphantes excavatus, assembly GCA_963932185.1. NCBI lineage: Eukaryota > Metazoa > Arthropoda > Arachnida > Araneae > Linyphiidae > Troglohyphantes > Troglohyphantes excavatus. The sequence goes on along the minus strand of OZ010673.1, from coordinate 71,891,980 downwards.
ATGTACTCATTTTTAAACAAAATATTTTTTACAGTGAAGTGGTTCCCAAACCCCGTGTTTCACGGACGACTGGTGGTCCGTGAGAGGACCTGAAGTAGGGCCATTCTTAGCTGCGGACTCTTGTGCGAAACTAACCACGGGGCCCTTTACACTGTTTAAAATAGTTCCTCGAAATTAAATATAATGTACTCATTTTTTAATTTTTTAATACATTCGATGCTAATAATGGTTTCGATTATATAAGTTTCAATTTTGAAAAATACATGTACTTAAAAATTAGTACTATGAGTAAAAAGAGCAAATGCTAACCTACATAGGCTGCCTTCATAAATAATTTTCCATAAAAATCGACATTTGCAACTAAGACTTACCGGGAATCGAAACCTGACCTGTAGCCATCGCTGTCCAGAGTCTTATCCGTTAAGCTACCTGGGTAACGTAAAGAAGTTCTAAATATAAGTAATGTTAATAAGGTGTGCCAAAAGAATATAAAAGTAAAATAATTTCATTAAAATAATTCGGTTTCCATTTAAGCAATCAATATCAAATGATGAGGAAAACCATCTTCGGATTAACTGTTTTAAGTGTGTCAGGTCGATTTGTTCAGATGGCTTGAACAGAAGCTGGGATTATCATTATTAAATCACACTGCTCATTTTTGGGAAAGTACGGTTGCTTAAATTGGAGTACGTCTTCGATCATTTTCGATGCAATTGTACTTTAAAAGAAACGAGTACGTTCATGTACTTATTTTAAAGTACTTTTTTTTTACAGTGTAGCTATTTGAAGGTTAGGAACCATTCATATGAGTAATACGACCTCATATATTAGTTCGTCTATCGGCAGTTATCCTGTCAATGCACATGTGAAAGTTCATCAACAGTTTCAATCGCGAAAAAAAATTTTTTTGTCAAATTTAAAACATTGGGAGAACTTTTGAAATCCTTCTCTACCAAAATAATTGCAAACGTTATTTTAGTAAAGAAAATAAATATGTTCTGAAAACAGAATTTAAACTCTTTTACAGAGCAGACTGATTTATAGATGTGGTATTTTTCTCATCCAAAGAGAGTTAATATTAATAATGTGTAAGTATAATCTGTACAGTAAAACGTTTGAGATAAAATACCCTTTCACTTTGTGATGAAACTTAACTGTTTTTTGCTATTTTCTATTAACCCTTCCAGTCAAAACACTTTTGTCGTATTAATTGTTTTTTCTTTTAAATTACGTTTTATATACATCTAATATGACACTTAACGTTTGACAAAAAAAAATTATAACCTATATAGAAAAATAAAAGCCTCAATGGAGCATCTTGAAAGATTAATGAAACAACCTTTAAAGCATCCAATTCCCGTTTTGAACCATCAAGCTTAATCTTAATTAAGGTAATTTATGTTGTTTTTTTAGTGCAAAAAATATTATTAGCAAAAAAATTTACAAATATTAAAATATTTTAACAAATATAATAATATTAAAATACAATTGCAACTTTTAAACTACGCAAAAAAATACATGAAATCTAGACATGTTTCGGGAGATACATTTCCCTTCATCAACATAACTGAAAAATCTGTGTGCACAACAAAATAAAAATAAACCCAGAATTGAAAGTGTTGCCAAAGAACGAAAACTATTTCAATCGTTTAGAGTAAACTATTGTGTGCAAAAAAGCGGGAAATACCAGAACAGCAAAGGTTTCATTAATAATTGAATCAAAACTACTAAAAATATTTAATCAATGTTCCCTGAGAAATTTATAAATTTTATGGCTGATCGTGGGATAACATATCAAAACGATCACCTTCACACAACTTAAATAATTGACGACTTTAATAACTGAGGACTATATAGTATCATATCTAAAATATTGCGGATATAACCATTTTTTAAAAATTCTTTCTGTGTGTGCCAAGCGAAATTAGCCCTTGCTCGCCTACTTCTAGCTTAAAAATTATCAGTTGTTTTGGATATTTGTTACGTAAAAAACTGTCCCTTTTAACTTCACGGCGCAGAATTATAGTCACGTAGTGTCAACATTTCTATTTTTCAGGTTTTGACCTTCCTTTGCAGTGGTAATGGCCTTCTTATCTGTCAAGTATCATATCGGTGCGGCAAGAGACATACATTTTTTTTTATAGCAACGAACTAAAAACAAAATAACTTCTTTTTCCCCACAAAAGTCAGATTTGTTAAAATTAGTAAGGTATACATTTTTGTTATAAAATTGATTGATATCTCTTTTTTAATATATAGCTTTTTAGATGTGAAAAACGTATTTAAAATGAGCTGCATGAGGTTACAGGATAGAAACGTCACACATTTGGTTTCATTCAACAGGAAATTAGGCACCGATGGGTATAAAGTCTTTAAATTAGGCCATTATGGCCTTAGATGATTTGTTAAATAAACTTCGCACTAGAGCTGTACGAAGGGTCATTAGCGACGGTTCGGGATCAATCTAGAAGAAAACACCCAGGAATACTGCCTCATATTTTTGAACCCGGGAACATTGATTCGTAATTTTGGTTGGTTGTTGAAAAAACGTTGCACTGAAGCTGCACAATGAACTATTGGTGATGGTTCAGGGTCTACCTCGAAGGAAAGACCCTTGTGGATTTATGCACTTGGCAACTCGGAATCGAACCGAGGAACTCCTGCATGATATTCTACCGATTGGGCTAAAATACCCAAGTAGTATAGGGTATATGAAGTGGCCTCCACATCTGGGGAACAATGCCTCGTATTTTTGAACCATGGTCAGATGACGAGGACAACACCTGAGCTGGCAGGCGATGCAACTTCAATAGGCCTCAGGGCATTGCACCACGACGGATTTAACGTGCATTATTCCCGTGTACGCAACAATGGTAATTGGGAATAATTTCAGGCAACTTTGAATGCAATTTGATAGCAAATCTGGTAACCCTCCGATTCCAATTTCACTTACATTTGAACTTTTTGTCAAATCAGGAGAATTCCGAATCTCCCGCGCTTATGAGAGGAAAATAAATGTTATTTGAGCGGCGTAATTTTTGCAATTAAATTCAAAAGGAAGTTTATTTAATTTTTTATTACTTTTGATTATCTTGAAAGCACTAACATAGCAATTATACTTAAATTTTAAAAATATCTTAAAATATGTCTACTTAATAATTTTGAAAAAAGTTCGAAAGGCGTGTTTTCGAACAATACCAAACATAAGATAAAAACTCGTCGTTTAGAACATTGCCTTAAGAATATTAAAATACAATTGCAATGTTAAAAATACGCAATAAAAATACATGAGATCTATACATGTTTCGGGAGATACATCTCCGTTTATCAGCAGAAATGAAAAGTCTGTGTGCACAACAAAATGTAAAAAAAATAAAAAATTACTTAAAAATGAGTACCTAAATCTACTTATTTTTCTTTGAGTACTATTGCATCATGAAAGTACTATTGCAAATGAACGACATCGTAGCCAAATTTAAGTAACCGTACTTTCTCAAAAATAAGGATTGTGATTAAATATTGCTAATATAAGCTTATGTTCAAAAGCCATCTTGGAAAAAGCGACATGACAAACATAAAATAAATGTTCGGAAGATGGTTTTCCACATTGTTTGATATCGATTGTTTAAATGGAAACTGAGTAATTATAACTCCATTATCTTACTTTCCATTCTTTTGGCACAACTTTTTAACATTTATTCTTCTTGTAACTTCTTCAAGTCGCCCTGGTAGTTTAACGGATAAGACTCTAGACTACGGTGTCTGAGGATCTGGGTTCGGTTTCCGGTGACTTGGTTGAAATGGTCGATATTTATTGAAAGTGATTGATGAAGGCGGCCTACGTAGGCAAGCAGCTGCTCATTGCACTCGTTTGTGAGTAAGTTTTTTTCAAAATTTTAACATGTATTCGGATATTGATTGCTTCAATGGAAACTGAGTTATTACAACTCAATTATTTAACTTCCCATTCTTTTGGAGCACCTTTTTAACATTTCTTCTGTTTATAACTTCTTCACGTCGCCCTGGTAGTACAACGGATAAGGCATTGGGCTGAGATCCCTGAGAACCCGGATTCGATTTCCGGTAAGTCTTCGTTGTAATTGTCGATATTTATTGAAAGAGATTGATGATGAAGGCAGCCTATGGAGGCGAGAATCTGCTTTTTTTATTAATTTTTAACCATTGTTCTTATTTTTGAGTACATGTCTTTTTCGAAAGTGAAATTTATGTATTCGGAGCTATGATAAACATCGAATGTACTCACAAATGTGTCCATTTTACTTATTTTTGAGTTAACAGTGTGAGCATTTATTTTCATTATAGTGTGTAAGTTGTGCGCGTGCTCGTTGATCGGTGGCGAAAATGTCAGTGCAACCGAAATCATGTAACTCCCCCCCCCCCACCCCCTCCCGCTCCCGCTCCACTTTCCATAACCATACATGAGCGGACATTCTTTAAAAAGTATTACTCAAACTCAAATCAAAGTTTCCTTTCAACTGTTATGAAAGATAACATGTGAACCAAACAGAGAACACTTACTTATTTTTTTAAACTTGCGAATCGGTCAATTTTAAAATTAATTTAAGTAAAGAAACAACAACACACGTGTAAACTTATCGAAAACTATTTCCGTTTGGAGAGATTCTTCGAAATTCTCGTTTTCCCGTCCACCCCGCCCCGCCGATTCACGCAGGAGCCAATCATTTCACCGAAATCCCAAGTACAGAAGAAATGAAAAAATCCTTTTTGGCTGCATTTATGTCGTCACATCCTTCCATTTAGCGTGTAGTGGAAGTTGTACTACGTAAGGTTGCCATAGCAACGATGCAGCCGATTTTTAACTTCGCTTTTGGGCTGCAGTTTTGATTGAATGGAGTTTTTTCCCCTCCTGAATTTGTGCATTACGGCAACAGGTTTGCTATTTATCGGAGATTTTGTTTACTTACCGTAGAAATTTCATTTCCAATTCTAACCTTCATTTAAGAAAGTTAGTAAAATATCTTAGTTTTAAAAGTCGTGGGTCAATTGAAATACGGTCCCTCACGCGAACACTGTGAAGAAAGTAAAGCCAAATGCATGGAGATGGATAACTATCGGACATTTCAGACTTCTTCGTCAAGACTCATTGGGGAGAGGAAGTAAGCAGAGAACAAGAGGAGGGGAGGTCACATTTAGAGAAAAAAAATTAATCTTTTTTCGCCGCTCAGGATGACAAAAGAGTTCGGTTCGGACAGTCGCCATTTAAAAAATGGAACACGAATAAATACATGCTTAAGCGCGGGAGAACTTGCGAAAGTGGATTTGGATCATGTCAGCCAAGTTCCCGATTTAGAAAACGGAGTATTGCAGGACATTGGATTTACATTGCTTTTGAAAAAATGACAATTCCCTGGTCGACATGTCGCTCACACACTTTTTTACTTTTTTATTCGTGGTATACCTTTTCAAAATGTCAGATGATAGGTTTGCTAAAATGTGCTACTTAAACATGTATAATTTATCCTTTAGATGCGGAAACAATAAATTTAATTGGGCCATCTCAATAAGAAATATTTTACAAAACGCTGGTTTTTATTTTGTTTGGCTTTCGCAAGATTATAAAGTTGCTGAACATTACCTTTCAACGATTGTACAAGTATACCATGACCAATACACCCAAAATGATATTGCTTCCATGAACAATAGTATTAACCACTCACAGTATAAATATATCAAAAACTCACATTTAATCGAAGACAATTTAATTTCAAATATAGATATCACTATAAAAAGAATTATTATACACATTCGTTGCAATCAATCACGTATATTTTTAAAGGAGTTGCTTTCGAAATTTTTCATAATAACTCCTGTAAATTTTGTAACACAACAGAAAATGAAACCTGGGATCATGTATTTTTGTGTCTGTCCAATTGACGATGCCTTCAGACGAAAATACTTATCATCAATTGAATCCAGTAACATTTCAATCATCCTAAAATTTTACAAACAAGAATATTTTTGTTTTTATAATTACGCAATCTCTGTTTTAAAATTACGGGAGGACTTGATAAGTGAACTTGTGCGAAATAACATATTAAAACCCTAATTCTAATTGCTCATGTAATGTATTTTTGTCTTTTTTTTTGTATATTTGTCTCAAATTGCGTTAAAAAAATTTTTAAAATGTATTATATTGTATTTTGTGTTATGAAATTTTTTTATCCACTTTTTTTAAATTATGTTGCCAACCTTTGTAAATGGGCTACGGCCCACTACAATAAACTACAATACATTAAACTTATCTATCTATCACTTTTTTTACTAATCCATATATAAAAATGTTTTTAAGCTAAATTTATGAATTTACTACTGTTAAAAATAGGTACTCAAAAATAAGTAAAATATACTAAATTTTGATTTCATTCGATGATTACCATGGCTCCGAATACATAGGTTTCATTTTTGAAAAAGACATGTACTCAAAAATAAGCGCAATGAATAAAAAGAGCAGATGTTAGCCTACATAGGCCGCCTTCATAAATCACTTTCAATAAATATCGACAGTTACAATCAAGACTTACGGGAACCAAACCCATATCTTAAGGTACCGCAGTCCAGTTCCTTAACCGTTGTACCATCAAGGCGACATGAAGAAGTTATAAACAGAAGAAATGTTAAAAAAGATGTGTCAAAAGAATGGGAATTGTTCATTTAATGATGTGGAAAACCATATTCTGAACCACTATTTAAAGTTTGTCATGTCGCTTTGTTAAGGTGGCTTGAACAGAAACTGAGATGAGCAATATTAAATCACACTGCTCATTTTTGAGAAGATACGATTACTTAAATTTGAGTACGTCATCGCTCATTTACGATTCAATTGTACTCAAAGAAAAACGAGTATGTTCAGGTACTCCTTTTAAGTAAATTTTTTTACGGTATAAGAAATTTCAATAAACATTTCATTTATCATTGTTTAAAATTCTCCGTAAATTTATTCTTTGACAATCCAAAAATAGCTTAATAAAGGCATTTTAATATTTTTCCTAGTAGAAACAGCACCAGAACAGGTTATTTTTAACATTCATAATTTCTAAGAACTGTATATCCCATCATTGAAGAGTAAACATTTCTAATTTAAATTAATAATATTATTTATTAACACATTAGATTTCATATTTTTATTTCGTTAAAATAAATACGATTACACATTTTGATCACTTACACTTTTAAAATTAATGTTTACTTAAAATATTATTTAAGCTAGATTGGCATAAATTTTTTTTTAATATATTTAAATTTCATCTACAATATATTAATTTTTTTAAATATAAAATCTGGTAATTCTGGGAACAGTGGCCTTCCGAGAAAATAAAAGTATCTAAAAAAAACATGTAGGTCGATTTTAATGATTTCAAAGAACATTCAATTATTTACATTGTAGTAAAAATATTTCTGCTCAAATGAAATTTAATTAATCTATTCTAAAATACGAGGAAACTTTTATATTTTTAACCAAGTAATTTACAGATTTAATTCCATGAATTTAAAACTACACTAACATCTTTTTTTTTATGAAAAAACGAATTAGCACAGAGTCAAACGATAAATACAAATAGACGCGTTTGTATAATATACAGATGCGTTAATTCAATTCTGTTAACAGTTCGAAAAGTAATTTCAATAGATAATAACTTGCAGTTGATATAGAATCTATGTTTTGAAATAAAATTTATGTTCCTCGATTAAATCAAATACTAGGGCGAATAATTTTAGGCATAACTTGAGATTTTAGAACAACATCAATAAATGGTGTTTGGCTTTAGATTTAGGGAATTATGGGTAACATTGAAAAATGTTTATTGTACTATTGTCTTGTTTCCATCGCCATTTCCACCAACAATAACAATTTATATATTGATAAACTTAGTATTTCTGCAAAGACTGGACTTTTTAAACTACGTCATTTCGAATTATAGTAACACGTGCACACACTTTCTTATATACACTGTTAAAAATAGGTATTCAAAAATAAGTAAAATGTACTCATTTTTGAATACATTCGATGCCTGTCATGGCTCCGACTACATGAGTTTCGATTTGGAAAAAGACATGTATTTAAAAATGAGTACAATGGGTAAAAATGAATAAAAGAGCATATGCTAGCCAACATAGGCTGCTTCCATATACACTGTCAATAAATATCGACACTTACAATCAAGATTTATCGGAAATCGAAGTCAATCTGCAGGCACCGCTGCCCGGAGACTTATCCGTTAAGCTACCAGGGCGACGTGAAGAAGTTATCAGCATAAGTAACGTTAAAAAGGTGTTTCAAAATAATGGGAAATAAGATAATTGAATTGTAATAATCAGTTTCCATTGAAGCAATCGACATAAAACAATGTGGGAAACCATCCTATATACCACTATTTTAAGTGTGTCAGGTCGCATTGTTAAGATTGCTTGAACAGAAGCTGAGATTAAGAATATTAAATCACACTGCCCTTTTTTGCGAAAGTACTATTACTTAAATTCGAGTACGATGCAATTGTACTCAAGGAAAAACGAGTTCATTCATGTACTCATTTTTAAGCACTTTTATTTTTTACACCGTAAGAGGTATTGGTAAGTCTCAATGCAATGAATGTATCAAAATCATTCAGCCGCATCCTCGATTATTTTAACATGTTTTCATTTCGACTTCAACATAGAGCGAAGAATACCAAAAGTAGATCTGTGAGGGTCGAACCGGACAACCTGATTCTGTGCAGATGCCATTGAAAGGTCATCTTTAACTGGCTTACCGCCCGGATACATCGCATTTCCACTGACGGTCAAGGTTAAAGTCAAAGAACGCGGTTATGAAAGAGAAAAAAAAAATGTGTGGTATCTCCCCATGGGGTGTGTTTTCACGGCTTTAGTGGCAACGGCTCTTTTTTATAAATTAGGTTGCAAAGGTTGCATTAGGGTTTTAGTATTGAGTGAAAACATGATTTTCATGTTTTCCCTCAAGTCAATTATATGTGGAGTTATTGGTGCGAAGCGTATTGTGTAGACAAGAGTGACACTCCCCTCCACGTGATACAAAATGCATAGGAGAAATCGATTAACAAACGGCCTAGTCAATACGGGTCACTTTTCTCTACACGATGGTATGTCATTTATTCACATGGGATTATTCCACGTAGAGTTATGGAGGAGGAAGCGTATACTGCAGATAATAGCGATAATCCTTCCACCCGGTACAATGGTCAGAGGAGTGAATGGATTAACGATCGGCCTGTCCTAAGCGTTTCACTTTCCTGTACACGATGATGGGTTCCATTTCATTGTCAAAATAGCTTACCTAAATCAAAAGAACCATTTCAAGCTTTCTTTCAAAAGGATTCATCAATGAAAAATAATTAAATACAAACATACAAAACTTCTTATAATTATTTAAAACAAGATTTAGTACTACGGTGCTACCACGAATACCATTTAGTGGTGAAACTTTGCACTAAATTTCATAATGTTGCATATACCTCAAATTTTTCTGGAAAGTATTTTTGTAGCGAAGCTTGCAACTCTAGATCGCAACTTTTTTACTTTTCTTTATCAAGTCCACCGATCGGGATCGAACTAGGAATCCTCTGACTCACAGCTGAACGCCTTTATTTACTGGACCATGGAGGCCCTTGTTTGTCGTTGTGTTTCTTGGAATAGATTCCTCGGCTTGTTGATGTAGCGACAGCGAACATTTCGGTATCAGTTAAAGATGTTAAACCAATTACCGGTGAAACTTCTGTTTTTTCCGATAATGGATCTAGATAATCTAGATTCCACCATAATATGGTATAATTTGCTGCAGACCTCTGTTTTGCACTAAGATATGGTACATCATTGAATTGAAATTTTTAAAAGTGTAGTGTCGGAATGGATCACCTTAATGCGAAAGTTTCACGTGACGTATCATGATGGAAACTTACTAATAGTTTCGATTTCTTCCCTACAGCAGACCACTTAGCTTTTGTTTGTTTAGTCGCTATGCTTGCAATTACAGGAAAGTTTGTTTAAAACATTTGTTTTTTTCCAATTAAGTAATATTTTTATTCTATATATAAATAAATTTAAATACAGAAATACTTATATTATATCTGTATACAATCGAATTACAACGAAATACGGGAAAATACTTTTATTTCAACACAAAAATGCTTCATAAACGATGAGTACAATCTATCTCAGTGTATGAAGTAAATATTTCTATATTGAGGTATTATTTAATGACGAAAACTTAAAATTATAGTACAAGAACTGAACCTCCATGCTAATCTTACGGAACTTCTTCGGCGTCGCGGATTTTCCTCCATGTTCGATTGGAACAGCGGTCTTCTTCTTCTCGGCGTGAAACTCCCCCATGGAGTAACATGATGTTTCTATCCTAATACCCCATTTATCTGATTTTAAAGACGTTTTACGTCAAAGAAAAAAATATATAATACATTTATTTTATCTGTAACACAACCATTTTACGCATTTTTCTTTAATAAGGGAGGAGGCCGGATAGCCCAGTGGATAAAGGCGTCGGCTGTGAATCAAAGGATTCACGGTTCGAACCTGTGCGAGGACGAGGGTAAAAAAGGTAGTGATATTGCGATCGGAGGGTTGCCAACTTCGCTATCAAAATACTAGAATGTCGCCCAGAACATCCACAAAAATGAACGGCGTGTATACGGGACTGGTGCACGATACATCTGATCGGGGTCCAAAGTCCCGACGTCTATTGAAGGCGTTGGGTGCCAGCTCAGGTGTTGTCCTCGTCATCTGACAATGGTTCAAAAATACGAGGCCACGTACCCGGGTCTTTCCTTTGAGATAGGCCCCGAACCGTCGCCAATAGCCCACTGTACAGCTCTAGTGCGACGTTATTAACCAACCAACCAACCATCTTTAATAAGGGCTAGCAACTGATAGAAACGCGGGGCCCTGTGCGGTGGCACGCATCGCACTCCCCTAACCTCTGTAGAATGAACAGGAAGAAGCATTTTGCAGCTGTTGGGAACAATGTTTCAACAATTAAGAAGCGCAAGCTTGGTATGTGCCACACTTTCCCGCGTTCTTTATATGCTTCCGCCACGACACCGTTCCAAAGTATGAAACATACAAATAAACACTCCAGCAGAGAGCCGCACTCTGAATGCGCAATCGAATAAGTCACACATTCGAATACAATATGTCTCGTGCCCTGTGTTGAAGATGAGGACATTTCAAGACGAAATGACCCAGAAATTCCCCTTTTGTCTCTTAATTGGAACATAATGGCTTGGCTCTTGTGGAAGAAGTTTGTTTTATTTCAGATTTATTCAGGGTCGGATCTTGTTTGGATTCAGTACGTTCCTACCCGTTGAACTTATAAAGTAGCTGCACGCTAATCTCTTTTTATTCTTTTTGCATGGAGAGTAAGGCACAGGACAGAAAACATCTTTTTTGCTTGTTATCTCTTAAATGAGATGGATTGGGCTGCCCTTATCTTTAACTCGATCTCGTAATTGTGTATTAAGTTTTATGTGGCGCAAAATAGCCGCGTTTTTTTAATGACTGCTTCGAAGAAAGGGACATTCTTTGATGTGAAGGCAATTATTTCCGAAAGAATGAAGCCGAAATAGAAGTTAATTTAAATTTGGGAATCTTCATCAGAGTTCGACATAAGCTGGTGAAAAGGTATTTTTTCTATGACCTGATATTTTTTCTACGGATATAAATTTTTAATGAGGAGTTTTGAAGCAGAGTTGTTTTAAAGGTATACAACGCATACCGCAACACGGCGCCCCAGCCTTAAGGCCTTCCTCCCCTTTTTAGAAATATAAAAGTAATTAAGAGGGAAATGAAGAATTCATATTTTTAAAAGCTCTATTGGGGATATTTTTACTCTTACTTGACATTTGTATTTACTCTTACATTGAAGAAATACACGTTAATACGTCATACACGATAATAAGTTGCAGGGTCACTTCATATACCCAATACTCTCATTTGGGCTTGAGTGATCACTTTAGAGCACCGGCGCTTCGTGTAGAAGGTCCTCGGTTCGATTCCGAGTGACAAACAAAAAGCACAAAGTGCTACATTGGTGGTTTCCGGACTGCAGATAAACACACTCTTCGAACAAACACCTGTGACACCACATCGAATCAATCACCACAACTTCAATCACTGCCTACATGATAACACTTCACGTGTATATCAGTCATTTGTTCATCTGTACGACTCACTGAGAGCGGGGTACTGTGGGGGTCACTTCATATACTTATGAAGAAGGTCATCGATTATCAATTATTATTATTGCGGCACATTGCAATATAACCTAGTAACTCCGTTGTCGCTGCTGAGGCGACATCTAAAAATAAATGCACTGTCTTCCCGTCACGAGTTAAACTCGGAGTTGGGTTGCTAGCGCGGAAAGTTCCAAATGAAGTAGGGTTTTCGGCTAAATGATGTTGGTATGGATGCTATTTTGGCAAGTTTATCCTTACTTTAATCGACTTACAAATAAACACACTTCACCCAAAAAAAAAAGCGTTAAAAAAAGGAGCGACTGGCTCCTGACTCATCGCGGAGTGTAAAATTAATGATGGAAATTTTATTTTATTGGGGACAATGGGCAAACATTTTATTCGGATACCCTATCAGAATATTAATTATGATTATTTTTGTACAGTCGTCGTAATTTTCAGAGATTTTGAGGATTGCTTCATCGGAACAAAAGCTGACGACATTGTAAAAAATTTCTCTAGTTTGAGAATGCAGTGTCTTTTCTTTGTTAAAAGTACATTCCATTTTAGAAAGATCTTCAGAAGAAATTGCAAAAATTATCTGTTGCAAAATCACACAAACGAAATCGAAATACCGAAATAAGAAACGTATTGAAATGACAATTATATAAGGAGAATTCAAGATAGCGCAGTCATAATCAGAAACGGACGAAAATGCGAAGAATGATTTCTTCAATCGCCAAATGAAATTATTCCTTTTTCATACAATGAGTAAAAAGAGCAGTTCCTTGCTTATATAGGCTGTGTTCATAAATCAATTTCAATAAATATCAACAGCCAACTTACCGGAAATCGAACACAGACCCTCAAGCATCTCAATCCAATGCCTTATCCGTTGTACTACCAGGGCGACGGGAAGAAGTTATAAACAGAAGTAATCTCAAAAAGATGTGCCAAAAGAATGGGAAGTAAGATAATTGAATTGTAATGACTCAGTTTCAATTCAAGCAATCGCCATCAAATACTGTGGAAAACCATCTTCTGAACACATATTTAAAGTTTGTCAGGTCGCTTTGTAGGATGGCTTGAACAGAAGCTGATATTAGCAATTTGTTCAATTTTCAACCATGGTTGGTAACCCAGTGCTTTACTGTAAGGACGCATCACAGTGATTAATGTTACCTCCACCCTGAACATCTTTGATAGTTGCGTTTTTGCGTTTTTCATACGGAACAGTTAATTCACTTTCAGTTTGATTCCCCAGAATTGTGTATGCTTATAGATGAAAAAAAAATATCGGAATCTATTTTGGATCTACAAAATAAGAAGTTGTGAAAAAAAATACCGATTTGTTTAAACGCAAGGTTATGCTGATCTCGTTTATTTAAAAGAACAGGGAAATAAAAGAACGGGTCGTTATATTGTCCCCTGGGAGGAGACGGCAGAGTCCAAATGGTTAAAACCTACCAAAGTTTATAAACATTTCGCTTCATCATAACAAAGCCAATCGAATGATTATTACTCAAGCTAAATATAATATAAATTGGGTAAATATTTTCGACTATCCTCCTATTTAATTGTAGCTATCTTCCACTGACATTTTTCAAAGGTATTTTATTTATCTAATGGCCCTATTACGCTAAATCGCAGCAATCTTTACACGTATTCCGACTTTCAAAAAAAAAAAAGAGTTATCTTTGACTTTTCAAAATAATGACGGAGAAAGAGTGCCAAGAGGACGATTCCGAATGTATCTTTTGAGCTCATTTGCGAGACTGGTGAAAAGTGAATGACCACGTTCTCAGTTGAGTGTATCTTTTCCAAAAGGTTTTTATAAGCGAACATGACATTTTCCGAAAACATTCACGTCTGTGTAACACGAATATCCTTTCCTTCTTTCGGCTTAGCATTTATTCCACGATTAACCGTAGAACTTTGACCCCGAAAAGAGATTTCTGTGTCGGGAAGACACTTTTTAAAAAAAATAAACCGCAGTTGCTTCGTCCGGGGCCTATCTCGAAGAAAAGACCCGGGAACAATGCCTCATATATTTGAACCGTGCTCAGATAACGAGGACAACACCTGAGCTGGCACCCGACGTTCATTGATTATGGTTTAACTAGCGGGATTTTAGAAATGTGTTTTAACCCTTAACATTCCAGATTATTATAATATATACCAACAGACAGTAAAAATTGGAAGGGGTGGGGGTTGAAACAAATTGGTTTGGTTTGATGAACTAACGTCGCACTACACAGTTAAAAATTATTACGACCTTGCACCAAACTTTAGTACCCATTTAACTGCAACCAACATTTGGTGCTTAGTTTCACCAGTATGCGGTGCTACCACGGATGATTTAGTGGTGAAACGTTGCACCAAATCTCATAACGTTGCATAAAACTCAAAACTCTAGTTTTCTTATTATTGTAGTATTTTTGTAGAGAAGCTGGCAACCCTCCGATCGCAAATGACAACCTTTCACCGATCGGACTCGAACTAGGAATCCTCTTATTCATAGCTGAACGCCTTTATCCACCGGTCCACGGGCAAGATATGATACATCGTTGAACTGTAATTTTTCACAGTGTAGAGCTGTACAGTGGGCTATTGACGACGGTTTGGGGCCTATCTCGTAGGAAAGACTCGTTAACGATGTCTCGTATTTCTTAACCATAGTCAGATGAAGAGGACAACACCTGAGTTGGCACCCGACCAACCTCAATAGGTGTCAAAAAATTGAACCCCGATCAAATTTATCGTACACCAGTCCCGTATACACACCAGTATAATTTGTTGGGTGTTTTGGACGTATTTCTATTATTTTTGTAGCGAAACTGGCAGCCCTCCGATCGCAAGATCACTATTTTTTTAAAAACTTTTCTCTGTCAAGTCCATTGCACGAGTTCGAACCACCAATCCTCTGATTAGTAGCTGAACGCCTTATCCACTGAGCAACTGGGGCTCTCTAAAATAACGAGGTGCATGTAGGAATGTGTGTGTGAATGTGTATGTGTTCCTGGGTCTCTGATTACTAGCTGAACGCCTTTATTCACTGGGCCACTGGAGGCCCTGGTTGAAACAAGAAATTTCCCAACTTAACGATTCGAAATTCTCAATTTACCGATTCGAAATTTCCACAAAAACGGCATACGGTGCCAGCCAGTGGCGGCTCGTGCACTACAGCAAGTACAGCCGGGCTGCACCTTATTTTATTATATTTTAAAAATAAAATTATATATTTTACTAATTTTCTTAAATGAAGATTAGAATTGGAAATGGAGATTAAATTTCAACTCTAAGTAAAAAAAATCTCCGATAAATAGCAAGCGTGTTTCCGTAATGCACAAATTCAGGAGAGGAAAAAACCCCGTTCAATCCAATTGCAGCCAAAAAGCGAAGTTCGAAATCGGCTGCATCGTTGCCATGGCAACCTTACGTAGTATGACTTCCCCAAGACGCTAAAATGGCGAATGTGATGACACAAACGTAGCGCAAAAGGATTTTTTCAAATTAGCTGTACTAGGGATTTGAATGAAATGATTGGTTCATTGCGGAATCGGCGAGGCGGGGTAGAGGAAAACGATAATTTCGAAGAATCTCTTCAAACGGAAATAGTTTCCGATAAGCTTGCACGTGTGTTGTTGTTTCTTTACTTAAATTAATATTAAAATTGACCGATTCGCAAGTTTGATAGGAGGATTGATTTAAATTTCAAAAAATAAGTAAGTGTTTTATAATATTTTTACATGTTATCTTTCATAAAAGTTGAAAGGAAACTTTGATTTGAGATTGAGTAATAAATTTTAAAGAATGTCCGCTCATGTTACGGGGGGGAGGGGGGGGGAGTTACATGTTTTCTGCTGCACTATCATTTTTAACCACGGGCCGCCACTGGTGCCAGCTCATTCGTTGTTTTCGTTATCTAACCATGGTTCAAATATACGAGGCATTGTTCCCGGGTCTTTCCTTCGAGATAGGCCCGAACCGCCGCCAATAGGCCAATGTGCAGATCTAGTGTGACGTTTATTAACCAAACTTTACGATTCGAAGTTCCCAACTCAATAGTGCTAAAAGTCGCCAGTATCAACTTATCGACAACTTTAAACTTTTTTAGAGATTTTAATACCAAACAGTGCTCTCAAAAAATATCGATTTGTTGCACACATGTTCCAATCAGTTCTGAAATCTAATTTAAATTTAATCTTACAAGTTGGGAAACTTTTAATCTTCCCTCGCTTTAATTTGCTAATAATATTAATTTTCTTCAGGCATAAATTTTATCAACTCAAGGATTTTTAAAACTCAAAATTTCCTACTTTTAAGGTCTCCAGACGACGGGCCTGCCAACATATTGAGGGGGATGGCCTATTCTTAAAGTCTCAAGAAATTTTTGTGTTGATTCTTTTCACTGCCGTCCATTTGGCGACAATCATGGGTGTAATCAGGAGGGTCGTAAACTTACGTAAGTACCAGATTTACATTTTAAAAATGATTCATTTATCTATATCAGTTTCAGTTTCGTATCCTTTTTCAGGGGCAATAAGCTTCGAGCATGAATGGACTGTAGTAGAGGGAATTTGACATCATAATCGTGCAACCAACATCTCAGACCGAATGACCTCAGACACGTGACTTCTTTTCAAAATTATGAATTAAAAAATACTCGCAATTGGCTGATAAATTAGGAAATGTGTAAAAGTGAAAATTTATTAATGGAATGACGTAATTAACCACGTGCCTGAGGCCATACATGTTGGCCTTACTTTGATGTTAGCAAGATTATAGCATTATGTTTTCTCTACTATGAAGAAAGGCCTCCGTAGCCAAGCGGTTAAAGGCGTTCAGCTACTAATCCGAGGATTGGTGGTTGGAACCTTTGCGATGGACTTGACAAAGAAAAGTAAAAAAGTAGTGTCTTGTGATCGGAGTGTTGTCAGCTTTGCTACAAAAATACTATAAAAGTCGTCCAGAACATCCGCAAAAATTAACGGCGTGTATACGGGACAGCTGCACGATCAATCTGATCGGGGTCCAAAGTCCCGACGTCTATTGAAGGCGTTGGGTGCCAGTTTAGGTGCTTCCTCGTCATCTGACCATGGTTCTAAAATAACGGTTTGGTTTGTTTAATTTAAGTCGCACTAGAGCTGAATAGTGGGCTATTGGCGACGGTTCGGGGCCTATCTCGAAGGAAAGACCCAGGAACGATGCCTCGTATTTTTGAACCATGGTCAGATGACGAGGACAACACCTGAGTTGGCACCCGACGCAACCTCAATAGGCGTCAGGACATTGGACCCCGATCAAATGTATTGTGCACCAGTCCCGTATACACGCCAGTATAATTTGTTGGATGCTCTGGACGACTTTCTAGTATTTTTGTAGCGAAGCTGGCAACCCTCAGAACGCAAGATTACTACTTTTTTACTTTTCTTTGTCAAGTCCATTGCACGGATTCGAACCACCAATCCTCTGATTAGTAGCTGAACGCCTTATCCACTGAGCAACTGGGGCTCTCTAAAATAACGAGGTGCATGTAGGAATGTGTGTGTGAATGTGTATGTGTTCCTGGGTCTCTCTTTCGAGATAGACACCGAACCGTCGCGAATAGCCCACTGTGCAGCTCTAGTGCGATGTTAATTAACCAAACCAAACCAAACCACTACTATGAAGGAACCGTGCTCGAAGGTCCCAACCTTTAGGTGGTCGCGGATCCCTAGTTGAAAGTTACATAAGGCACGGACCTCCACTTTCTATTAACAGTAAACAAAAAAAATCCGGAACCAAATATATTCCAATGTATTTCGGATATTGAGTACTATTTGTTTCAATAAGGTTATTAGTAAAAATTTACTTAAAATAATTTTCTTTAATTATATTAGTCAATAGTAGGTTTTGAAATTATTAGAATTTTGTGTATTTATTTTATTCGAATAATAAAGATGATATTTGAAATTAAAGATGATACCACCTTCTTAGGTAATATAGTATACTTTGAAAATTGTATTAAAAATACACTTTTTAAAGCTGCAAGTGGAAGGGATTCCACTAATATTTTGGCTTCCAAAAATACATGTATAATAAATACAGTGGTGTTGTACAAGCAGATCCATAATAGCGAAATCAGAAAAAAGAATGATAGTTTTTTTCAACAAAATATGAAAAATAATTCATTTCTGGTTATAATACATAGAAATTAAGATAAAGAAGAATATACAAAAGTTTAATACCAACGTACAAAGTCTTTTTTATTATATTTAAAAAGCTGTGCCTTTCTCATTTGATTAATTTGGCATAAAAATACATTATTAAACAGTGCTTTACTTAAAAAAAAATGGTTCGTTCACAAGTTGATTCGCATTTCATATTCCATCATCAGAAACAATGGCTAATATTGATTTTTTTTTTTAAATATTAAAATTTAGCTTTGTAAACTTATCTATTTTTTTAAGTTAAGGAACAAGGAAGTGTTTTGGCCTATTGTTTGGTAACAAACTTTTAATAATTTAAATACAGTTGAAACTTTATCCATGAAGAAATCGAACTTGGATTTTTTTTAATTATTTCAATGTTATAGCCAATATGCAAATACAAATATTGAAGACCAACAACAGGCTCAAGGCCCTACAAGGTTGGTCCATCTAGTACCTCTTAACTATCCCCCAATGCATATCTAACTTCTTCTTAAAATCCGTTACTCCTTTACAATTAACAATATTCACTGGCAAGTTGTTCCATTTGTCTATTACCCTATTATAGAAATAGTGTTTTCTCCCTTCCCGATTAAAATGGGATTTGTTTAACTGAAACCCATGACCTCTCGTTCTATCACTCATATTAAAATCTAAGCCCCCCCCCACATTTCCTTGTTTGATAAACTTGAATAGTTGAATCAAATCTCCCCTAAATCTTCTCTCTTCCAGAGTATACATATTCAAATTTCTTAATCTATCTTCAGAATTCCTGTCTGAAAACCCTTGAACCATTTTAGTAGCCCTGTGCTGAATTTTCTCTAACAATTCAATGTCTTTTTTAAGATTGTTAATATCGCAATATATGTCAATATCGCTCAACAGTGCAAGTGGTGCAATATTGGGCTGCCACACAATGGATCGGGGTTCAAATCCCGGTTAAGACACGGATGTAAAATTTCATATAATTGGATGTAATATTATAAACATCTGCCGTTTGTAAGTTATTGAATCTTGACCACAATGTTTTCGCCATAGAACGAGCGCGGTATATAAAAAGAAGATTGCTTGCTTACAACGTTAGTAGAAGCATTTTGTTCCAACAAGTACGAGTAAAAACCGCTATTTGACATACTTTGAACGTGGAATGATTGCGGATGCTCGAAGTTAAGGCAGTGAGCATTTGGAAAAAAAATGCTCACTTAACTTGTAGTAAAACCGGCGCTTTTCCTACTACTAATTTTACCTCACCTTTCCCTACTTTATTTATAAATTTCAGCCTTTCATATGGTAGAAGAAGTAATCTTTTTTTATTATTATAACACACATATTTTGTTAAAGATTTACATGAATACAATTTGGAGATGTTGAACGCATTGCAACTACTATTGTTTCTGGTGAAAGACAATGGCTGCAATTGCTGAGTATCAATGCAATAGTCTTCTATAGACAGAGTTACTTCAAGACACTTGTCTGCCTACTTGTGACACTTACAGCCTTCTACTACAAGCCTCCTTCAACTTGATTTACTGACATCTCTTATCTCTTGAATACATCTTTATCGTAGTGAAACATTTCGCTGGCCCATCGCCGAAAAACCACCGGCATCCCCTATGGCCAGTACACGACACGGGAATGGGGTCGTCCTAAAAGCCTCATGTCGTGACTAAAATGTGGCAAAGGCACACGACGGAACTACGGCAGGAAAATAACTGCAGTATGAAGGGTCCCGAGAAAAACAACGAGCGATATCTTTGAAAAAATCTAAAGGTCTTATGTACCCGGCAACATTGGAATAGGAAACATTCCTTTGTAATTTGGAATCATGGGCAGATGATGAGAACAACATCTGAACTGATCGCATCCCACGCAACCTCAATACTGCCGTTATAAGTTAAAAGGCCTTAACTCCATTTTTTTTAGTTCAACTGTTTTTTACCTTATCCGATGTGTACTTAGCACTGATCTCTAAACGTAACTTCTGGATAGCGCAAGACAATTTGTTGACTTGAAGCCAATGGAAGGGGCAACAGCTGTACTCCACTTTCATCGCTATCGCAATATTTTGTATATTTTTAATGTTAAAATAAGCCGACATGTATTGCTTTTGGCTGAATTTTTTTCTATTTTCTTTTAAAATCTATTTGAAATGCTATCTGCTGTTAAAATAGAAAGTCATTTGCAAGTTCAAGTCAAAGTTATTAAAAAGCAAGAGAAAAAAAAATTGTTTGGCAATATAAAAATTAAATCTATAAGAAGAAAATATAATATTTATATATGTTTAATATTTCTACAATGATATGGTATAAAGAAACAACACCAAATCACTTTTAAAAAAAATTTGGGGTACAGTATGGCTGCTTCTCACAATGGCTTCAACGGTCCCATAGAAGAAATAAGTTTTAAACATTCCAGAAGTTACAGTTAGAGCTCAGTGGTCATTAAAAAATAGACATTTTTATTACAAAAAACTCCCACCAAAATTTCTATGCATGTGCAATCATTTTTTATTGTCATATATGGAGAAAGTAGCTTTGACGATTTCAAAATCATCAAAAATGAGAGAGTGTTTTTTTCTGAAAGTATGTGATAAAAATTCTGTGCATAAATTCCGACTCTATCAAGATGCGTTTACACCTATAAGAATACGCTAAAATTGCAATTAGGGAGAATGTGTTAATCAACATATCTTAATACATTTGTTTATCTCTTTTATTAACACAGACGGGAATTTTTAAATTTAAATATTTCATTAACTTTTCTGTGAAATAATGAATACGAAACACAAGTTGTTGTTTTAAAGAAAATTTATGAAAGTGTAGAAGTGTGGTTTAAAGTTATACGTTAAATTAAAATTTTAAAAAAAATATTAATTTGAATTTATCTAATTTTTTAAAAAATTGTATTTGTAAAATTTATAATAAAACTTTCTGGTAATTTTTTCTAAAAGTATCATATGTGTATAGATGAGGTTTAAGACCCAAACAACACAAAAGTGGTTGCTTGGGGAATCGGACTAAAAGTGTGAAGAATTATAGAGATATAAAAAAAAAATCTAAAGCAAACGTTAAAGGTGGAAGAATTAAAATAAAACAAACATATAAAATACAACCTATGTGCTCACATTGGAACACTTTATTTCTAATATCCCAAATTCGTAATTTATTCTGAATTTCATCCTGCTAAACGTCTGACAACATCACATTTTTAAACTTTGATTCGAATAGTTTATACAGAAAATCGTATTTCAGGTTAGAGGTTCAAACTAAATAAGCAAATCGATCAGTAGTCATTAAAGTTCTTTTGAATAGTATTAAAACTATAACCGTAATTTGGGAAAATGGAGGGCACCGAAATAAAACTTGCTTGTGTCTAAAATGTTTCTTGCATCGCCCTTGCATACTTTTACTATAGTGTGCTTATTTAAAAGGAAATATTCTTTTTGTTTTTTGTTTTGTTCTTATCTTTGTAGTTTCTGAATTTAAACACCAGATGGCAGCACCAAAAGTGTTAGCTGTTACATAATCGCATTAGATTAAAAAAAACGATTATATTTATGGGATGCAAGTACGATTCGTCAATGTTCCTGAAAATTCTCTTTATTTTGATACCTCATATGTTAAGATCCGTTGCATATTTCAGTCGTAAACGGGATCTTTACTACAAAAATAATATATATGATGATTCTTTTTGTAAGCGTGACAGTATGTTTCTGACTGAGGGCAGAAGTTAGATTTTTCCAAAAGGCATACCGACCCAGGGCCGTAGAAAGGGGGGTGGGGGGCGAAATTGTGTGATACTATTTTTCAACACTTCTTTTCCCCGTTCTTTTCGTTCATGTCCTTTTTTTCTTTCTTGAACCCAAGAAAACTATAAAAAAGAACTATAAAAATTAACTATGACGTCACAGCCAATCATATTCTGTTTTTCTACATCGGCTGGGAGTGTTCTGAACGGAAGTGAGCTGAACTCTCGATGTTTAATATCTTTCGGCACTGAACTATAAATTGTAACTTCTGAAACGCTTAAAACCAGTTCCTTCGATGGTTGCGGTTGAAAGAATACTGTAAGCAGCTATACTGTACCCCAACTATTTTTTTAAAGGGATTTTGTGGATTTTTTCTTCTCAAATAGTTATAGAAATGTTAAATATGTTCAAACATTTTATATTTTCTACATATAGAATCAATTTGCGTATCGCCAAAAACATAGTTTTTTTTGCAACTTATCTACTTATTAGTGGTTAAAATGGATATCAAAGAATAGGCATTTAAAATGTGTTTTAATGTAAAATTAAAAAACAATAGCCAAAACACTACAATTCGGCATATTTTAGCATGAACAGTATATGAAATATAGAGGTAATGACTGCATCAAATAGTTTAGAAAATTGTTTAGATACCATACGAAAATTATAAAAGAAAGCCTGCCTATGAGTCGTCAGAGCTATAAAGAAATAGCCAGTCCAGTCCCAGCCTGGTCGCAACGTCTCTACATCTGTTACTTGCGTTACCAATCACGATTCTACTTCCATGCTGCAGATAATCATGAGATGCGATAGGGGTTTTAGAAACAATCAAATGGGGGGGGGGGGAGGGGGAGTTATTGCTACCTTTGCTTCTGTTTTGTGCAAGCGATAAACTACGCGTACTCACAGGTACAAAGAGTAATGGATAAGTTTCGTATTTCAAATAGTTGATGAACAGTTTTGTATGGGAATCATTTTTCGCCAATATTTATAGTTTAACTTATTAAAAAGACTGCGATACATGGGGATTCGAAGTTAATAAATAATAGTTTAATATTTAAATAGTGTTAATATCTGCTGAGGGCTTTAAAAGAAAATGAAATTTCGATAATACGTAAGTTATCTTTAAATTTATTCTGTGTTTACTAATCCACCGACGCTCAAGTGATTTTAAAAATAGTAAAGTTGTTTTTACTGTTTGAATATTTAAATAATTTTTCCTTGGCATGCTATTTTGAATTTAATTGCAGCAAATAGATAGCTTGTAAGTTGTACTTAAAACCTTTGAACTAAAAACAATATTGTAAAATGAAGTTTTATTATGAATTTAAAAATTGTATGCATGACAACAGAAAGTGGAGATCCCTAGACGTATTTATACGGCCTCGAGCGTTCTATTATATTCGATTGAAATAATTGAAACCAACAATTTATCGGTCTAAAATGACTTTATATGAAAGTATGAAAAGCAGAATTAATGATTAGTTTGTGTAAAAAATGGTAAAATGTTAGAGATCTGTTCGCACATTAGCAATACAAAATAACTTTTTATGTCCAATTCAGCAAATTTTAACAGTTAATTCTTGTACGACGCTAACCCATTCACGTTCATCATTCATGGACTGTTTTTGAAAATTTCATTTTCCTGAACAACAATGAGAGTCTAAACAACTTGAGTAACGATTTCGATTTTCTTATCTCAATCGTGGATCGATAACATGGGCCAACGTGTGCTTACTCAATTCATGATAGAAAGCAACATTGTTCAACAGTTATGGGATTCCGCTGGTTTTTGTTCATCGCGTTGTTCGATTTTCTTCAAGTTTGGCATGCATGCTGCTGGAAGTCATTAAAGTCGACGCATATGTTTTTTGTTTTACTCGCAAGGTCTACTGTTGCCCGAGCTACTCAAAAAGTGCATTTAATTAACAATAGTTTACTTTTGAGAGTTTTTAGTGATTTACTCAAAATGATAAAAGTGCATACAAGTATTCGTAGGGTTTTTTGGTTTGGTTTTTGTTAATCAACGTCGCACTAGAGCTGCACAGTGGGCTATTGGCGACGGTTCGGGGTCAATCTCGAAGGAAAGACCCGGGAACACATACACATTCACACACACATTCATACACACATTCACACATGCACCTCGTTATACGTAGGGAGTTACAAAAAAAAAAATATTCATCAAAAGATGGTACAGTTTTTAACCGACCTAACTCAGGGGTCGAAATTAACTTTTCAAAGCAGGTGCACTAGTGCGTCCGAGTTTTAAACTTGAGTGCACTGAATATTATTTGGGCGTACAAAAAATTCACGTAGCAAAAACCGAACCGCAAAACGAGATCAGTACGGTTTAACTTGAATTCCTCTTCTCATACAAGGCATCTTACATTCTAATTCTTATTAAATCGCATAAGCTGACTTTTGATGAAATTTTTTACTTAGATTTATCGGGTTATATACGAATATATACGTTATCCGTAGTTTTTAATAAGATTTCGGAAACTCCGTCACTTGGTATCGCAATCCCTATAAACTACGGACAATCCTTAGAATTGGCTGGTTTGCCATGCAAAAAAGCGATTACTGGTAAAACATGAGTACATTCTCGTTATCTAGTGCACGCTCACAGTGAAAACCTAATTCTTAGATTGTTATTGTTCAAATAATTTACAGGTGAAATCCTATTTGTTATCCATAACAATACACATTCTTAGTAACCGGATACTTAAACAATTGAGTATTTGGGAAAGGCAAATAAATTTTCTGAAAGCTAGGGTCACTGCAAGCCCCTCCCCCTCAAAATGTAGGTGTATTGCAAAAAAACTAGGTGCACTGTGCACCTATTCACCCGCTAATTTCGAACCCCGACTTAACCCATAAAACTAAAACTGCCAGCGTATGGTTGACTTCTCATTTCATGCGACCAAACACTCTTAAAAATAACACACTCATTTTTTAAATTACTGGGATCGTCAAGTCTACTTTCGTCATATTTAACAATATTTTCGAAATTTTTTCACGTAACTTTTGACAAAACAAAAATCGTCAAATTTTTGACGAAAGTAATGTACTCAGATTCCTTTACGGCCCTTTTAGAGGCATTGACTCATAATTGGTTCTTATACGGTCTCATTTGTGATGAAAGAAAATTTCGTTAAGAAAACGACTAACTCAATTTCCACAGTTTGACGAAATATTTAACCGGAGCATGTAGCAGACGTCTGCTTCGTTGATGAGTTTTCTTCAAATATGAGAATACATTTCTTACAGTGTTGTTACCAGATAAATTTCTCATTATGCTTATATGTAGCCGAAATACGCAAAAGGTGATGGCGAAACTCAACGGCCGAAGACTCGTCGACGTCCTGAAGCAGGTGACGGTCGAGCCCTTCCTCTTCTTCGTTCTGTTCGGCTACACCGTCCGCACGGCGACCTTCCAGAACATCTTGGTGGACAGGGCGTGCAGGAACGTCGAGGGATTTGACGCCGACGTGTGCGACGACGTCGACGCGTATCCTCGCGAGCAGGCGGACAGCATCCGTGTAGCCAACAACCTGTACATCGGCATCATGCTGACGTCCAGCCTGCCGTCGCTGGTGGTGGCCGTGTTTCTGGGGCCGTGGAGCGATAAGTACAGCAGGTGAGTTGTGTGGGCGAATAAAGCTGGGGAACATATCCTCGCGTTTTTCTTCCGGAGAGGCCGCGCTTTTATTCCGAGACACCAGACCAGACTGGTAGGTTGGTTGATTGAATTAACCAAACAACTAATCAGGCGTCTCGGATCAAAAGCACAAGCGTCACAGAAACAAGCCGCGAAGACTTGTTCCGCTCATTTAACGTCGCTCTAAAGCAAAGGTTCTAGAGGCAGTAGCTCTAAAGCAGTTGAGAGCTCTAGAATAGTTGGCAACTTTTATATGCTTACTTGTATTAATATTAACAGTTCTTAATAAAAAAACATTTATATATATATTTTTAATATTTTTATAACGACTTAGTAAGTTTGCTGCTTTTTCACGATAAAATTTGACAAAAACCTTAACTTCACTTTTTAAGTCCTTAATATTTTGTTTTGGGTCCTTCAAATAGCCCTTAGTAACTCCATCATTTTAGTTTCCAAAAAAATGAATTAGTTGATCTTGATTTGCAACTTGCTAGATTCCATCAGATGATCCAATGTTAAAAGTATGGAGTGTATTTTGTAATGCTTCGCAGGAAATATCCTCTGATCCTTGCCGTGGTCGGCATGTTTCTGGAGTCCCTGTCCAGCGCTGTACTGACCGCTTTCACGCACGTGACGCCGTGGCTGTACGTGGCGGTGTCACTCTTCTCCGGCGTCTCGGGTGGTTACGTCATCAGCATCTCCGCCAGCTACAGCTACATGTCGGACATCACAGACGAGAGGTGAGATATGGCGTCATAATAAAAGTATTAAAATAAAACTTTCCAGAAAACAACGAGAAAAACCAAATTTATCACCTGCAAATCAAAGATTTGATACTATAAAAGACTTTTAGTGTCCAAAAGTAGTTGATTGCATGTATATTTTTTTATTTTGGTGGTAGAAATAATGTCACTTCCCCAGTGACCCCAGGTTATATTAGATGAGTGATTATGCCGCAATAATAACATAACAAAGAATAGAACTGATCTAGCCTTTAATCAATAATTACCGTAAACACACTTAATTAAGTACACGTCAAAACAATTGAAACAAGTTAAGTTGGGTGGTAAAAAGGGAGGAAGTCTTACCCGGATTCGTACATTCCATAGCAACTCTTGTCATTCTCTCACGGGCCTGGCGTTATAACAAACGAATCTGCATTCCCTCTCCTTGCATCCGTTCACTATCTATCTCAGGTCTTCTCTCAAAACCCCTCTCGCAAAACCCCCAGTCAACAACTTCCTAGATCGCACCCCCTAGATCGCCATACGCTAGAGAGGTCCGAATGCTTTAGTGGGCACTCAGTCCTCCGATTTGTTCAATCCGAAGTAATTCACTCCATTGGTCAAAAGTCCCCCCCACGAGAGTAGCCCCGCCTAAGAGTATGCAAATTTCTGCACATAGCTTCTGCGATCTGGGGGACGTCTCCAAGTTTACATGAGACAGGGTACCTCTCCTCATTGCACTGGGGAAAAGCATAGGTCACGAATGTGACATATATTTTCTTTTACTATGCAAGTTTACCACGTTTTTCTATATATAACTCGTCATGGATATAGGGCCTTTTTAGTATTTACTTGCCATATAGGGCCTTCTTTTACCAAAAACTGCTTCAAATTGGAGTTAGGGCCAATATAAAATTCACTATAACTCACAATTATATTTGTTTTAAGTATTTTTTGTGTTTTTATTGTAATAAAAAGATAAAAAAGAATAAAAAAGAATAAAAGAAATCGGATAAGCTAAAAAAATGATTTTTTAAAAATTCGGAGTTAGAACCTTTTAAACCTTTTGTCACAACCTTTAAATTTTAACTCTTGGAGGGTGAACAATTTAGAGTGAACAAAATTGACAAGAGGCATTTTGAAACTCCGTAACATGGACAAGAGACACTTTGTTTCCGTTCCGGGTCTTTCCTTCGATATAGGCCCCGAACCGTCGCCAGTAGCCTGCGATGCAGCTGTAGTGCAACGTTAATTAAACCAAATCACTTTGTTTCCATTGTCAAGATTTCTTGCACGTTTCCTTACCTTTCCTTCTCTTCGACCTCAGATTGCACCCTCCCAACACTTCAATCTCTTCATCTGCATCGACTTAAATCAAACTACATATAGCAATATTAAGTAAAAACTTCACTTTTCAATAAATTGCAAAAGATATGCTCAAATTTAATATTTAAGACAATATTTTATTTTTTAAAACTAATATGTTTAGCATAACACACGCGCAAATATTGGTTATGTTTGATTGCATGATTTTTCTACACTACCTCGTTTAAAATCAGTCAAATGCAGTGTTGTCACAATTTTTTTTTATATAAACATAAATAATGACACTTTGTTTAAAAGAAAATTTACTATTGATATCGAGTATACCCGGATTTGGATTAGAGACACTTTGGAACCGGAGAGCCAGTTAGATGTAGGTTTCAAAATGCAAAGAAGGCGACAATTCATTTCTGTAAATAGTTGGGCCGTTATGTTTCAATTCTTATAGTAGACACAAGAGAAGTTTTGGAAATAAGTGCCTTCCTTCCCATTTATTTTCAAGTAGAAAGAGGGCTTTTTTTCTGAAATGTTGTTGATGTTACACCATATAGTATAAATAAATAATAAATAATAAAAAAACATTCCAAGAAATTGAACAGGAGACGTTTTGGAAATGGGTGACTCAATTAATTTTTACGTGTGGAACACTTTTGATCCATAGTATGGAGAAGAATTTTTAAACGCATGTGATCTAACGTATGCTATTTGCGGCATAACAGGCAATTACATCTGTTCGGACAGGTGACATTTTGCTAATGGTTTCTACAGATTGTCTTCGGATGCGCTTTTCAGTATTTTGATACCTGAATGGCCCTACCCCGAATCTGTGTGCTTTGAGGAAGGGTAATTAATGATCCCTTCACTTATCATTTAGACGCCTCTTATTGTGAGGCAATTTGTCTTCCCACAAAGCTTTGTGGACTCTTTTTCCTGCTACCCTAAGCGAAATTTTCCCACCTACCTTAGCACTTTTTGGAATTAGCCCACATCCAGGCAAGTTTTTTCTCACGGAGCCCATGTGAAAAGTTTAAGACGCCCTCCACTCTTCAGATCCAGACCCTCCCGTTTCGCCGTGCTGGAGTTCTTCAGCATCGGCGCGCTGGTCGTCGGCAGCTTCGTGGAGGGGCGCGTCTTCTCCGCCCTGGGCGCCCTTCCCGTGATGTGCCTGGCGCCCTGCTCCTTCCTTTGCGGCCTCCTGTATGTCGCCTTCTTCGTGCGCGACACCAAGCCCAGAGTCGGGCTCCGGATGGACATGGTGAGGGACCTGGTGAGCGTGGACAACGTGAAGCAGAGCTACCACACCTGCACCAAACAGAGGCCGGGCAACATGCGGCTGCAGATATGGCTGCTGGTGTGGGTCATATGCAGCTACAGGCTCGCGGATATGGGTGAGTGTGAACCTACAGAACTCGCAATGTTCAAAAATAGAAATGCTTCTTATTATCTGCAAAGTTCTGAAATTAGTACCGGTGATAGTGTTAGTGATCTAGGTGCTTTTGTAAATGGGGCTTTGAAATGGGGACTGCAATGTGGGGCAGATAGTAAAAAAATGAACCTAATGTTGGCATTTATTAAATGAAATGTATCATCTCAATCTAAGAAGGGGATTTTACCACTGTTAGGATTTTGGTTAGTCTTGAAGTCTCCTCATCTTGAATATGCAGTGTAATTCTACCTTATCTGAAAAAGGATATTGATTTGCGGGTACAAGATGGGGCTACAAAAATGAATGGTTCAGGGTACTTCGGGAAGGAATTATGGAGATGGGCTTAGAACTTTAAACATGTATACACTCGAGGAAACAAGGATTAGAGGGTATCTTATTCAGTTATTCAAATTTATCGAATTAGGTGACACGGAGTTATTGCAATTTTGATATTGCCAATGTGACTAGAGGTCATGGATTCAAATGATACAAATCACAGCTTAATCGAGACGTTAGAAAGCATTGTTTTTCTAAAAGGGTAATAGACAAACGGAATAGTTTGACTGATTATGTTGTTCATTCTTCGGGAGTGGGTAGTTTTAAAAAGCAATTGAATCGGCATTGAGGCATTTTGAGGATGTGCTAAATTGACAGGATCAACTTTGATGGGCAAAGAACCTGCAGTTGGTCGACATTATGACTATTTGTATTTGCTAAACTTTGATTAGGATTTTTGCTGCTGCACTGGGAAATATGTAGTATCCATGTGGCCACAATATTAAACTATTGATTTGCTTTTAAAATAATTAAAATTTTAAAATATATCAATAATTGTGGAAATTTTGAATTTGTTTTTTCTATGGATTTCGTGCGTGAGTTGTATGCCATACAAAGAGTTACCTTTCAAGGAAAGACCCAAGAAAAATTCAGTTTTTTTGTCTGGGAGTCCATGCAGAATGTGCCTACATTAGGATTGCGTGGGATTTAAGAAATGCATACAATTCACAGAGCGGATACTGTGATAAGGGGTTGTCTGCGTAGTCTGTGATAGGAGTTGTATTTAACTCACTTATCCTCTTGGCCAAACCGCTGAGTTAGAATATAATAATATAACTATGAGCACTGAGTGAGGACTCCCATTGAGCGACAACGTACTTAACCGTGCCGAGCGGATGCATACAGTTTGGAAGAGAGGTTGAGAAAACATTCGTCCTTGGCTATGCGGGAGTCTCACGTGACGTCACAGAAATGTTTAAAACTGGTTTATCGGTGCATTCTGTCTTTTTTTCCCCTTATTAATAAGAAAGAAAGTATGGAAAAACATTAAATGTGTAATATTTAATGTATTCTTGAAAGCCAGAAATGCGTTTTTAAATCTATGGCAAACCACCTACACGAAAGGACTATTTTTTCTACCGTCGCTCAAAAAAGAGTAAAGTGGTCGGCGATTCTTAGTCCTCGCTCCAGGGCTTATAGACATATTATTCTAGCTCAGTGGGCCAAACAAGACGTCAGTTGTGTTGGCATCAGAAGGTATCTGGTTATATGCAAATATTTTAGTTATGATTTCTGTGTCTAGATGTCGCTGTTTATTTCTTTTATATACTTGTTGTTTTACAATTAAATTTATTGTTCAACTAATGTCTGCGTTATTCATCGATCCCCATACTACAAGTTGAATACAACTCGTATGGCTGCAAATGTATTAAAGCCCATACAGAGGGTGGGGAAACTGAGCTAAATGATCAGGCATTTAATCTAGTATCTTCATCAGACCGCAAACTTTTCCTCTGTGGATGTGACTACCTGCAATTCAAAAGGTCTGAATTCAAACAACTATTCCTTCTTCTCTTTGATAGGCATCGTATCCCTGAGCTTCCCGTTCGCTCGTCGGATGTATGGCTGGGGCGTGGAAGCCTACACGAGCGCCACCATCGCCTTCTCCGTCACCAAGGCCCTGGTGACTGTCGTCGTGGTGCCCACCCTCAGCCAGGGTCTGCGGCTGCACGAAGCCGCCATCGGACTCGTCTCCGTGCTCGCGCTCATGGCCGAGCTCACGCTCTTGTCGGTGGCCTACAAAGAAGTCATCTTCTACTTTGGTGAGTTGTGTTTCTAACGTAGAAAGATTTATTCCATACAGGTGGCGTAGAAGCAAAGGTGATGGCCAACAATCACGCCCCTCTCCCCCTTTTTGCCTAAGGCGTTCAGCTACTAATCAGAGGATTGGTGGTTCGAATCCGTGAAATGGACTAAATGGACTAAAAACGGCTTATATACGGGACTGGTGCACGATATATCTGAGCGGGGTCCAAAGTCCCGATGTCTATTGAAGGCGTTGGGTGCCAGTTCAGGTGTTTCCTCGTCATCTGACCATGGTTAAAAAATACGGGGCATCGTTCCCGGGGCTTTCCTTCGAGATAGACCCCGAATCGTCACTGTGCAGTTCTAGTGCGACGTTAATTAATCAAATCAAACCCACGCGTTTTCCCGCTCGTGCACTGAACTCTAACTGTAACATTTGGAAGGCTCAAAACTTGTTTCTTCTATGAGCGCGCAGAAACCAATGTGGAAGCAGCCATACTCTACTCCCAATTTTTTTAAAAGTGATTTAGAGGTGTTTTTCAATACCATTGCATTGTAGAAATATTAAATGTATATAAATATTATATTTTCTTCTTATAGAAGAGCCCCAGTTGCTCAGTTGGTAAGGCGTTCAGCTACTAATCAGAGGATTGGTGGTTCGAATCCGTGAAATGGACTTGGCATAGAAAAGGAAAAAAGTAGTGATCTTGCGATCGGAGGGTTGCCAGCTTCGCTACCAAAAGTACTAGAAAGTCATCCAGAATATCCAACAAATTACACTGGCGTGTATACGAGACTGGTGCACGATACATCTGATCGGGGTCCAAAGTCCCGACGTCTATTGCAGGCGTTGGGTGCCAGTTCAGGTGTTTCCTCGTCATCTGACCATGGTTCTAAAATAACGAGGTGCATGTATGAATGTGTGTGTGAATGTGTATGTGTTCCCGGGTCTTTCCTTCGAGATTGACCCCGAACCGTCGCCAATAGCCCACTGTGCAGCTCTAGTGCGACGTTGATTAACAAAACCAAACCAAACTCCCTTTTTGCTCTTTACAATTAAGTATTATCGTAACCACCTTAGTGAGCCAACTTTTGGAAATTGGATGCCAGGGCATCAGGACAACCACGGTTAAACGCTGATAACCAATAATTAACTATTGACTGATAACCAATAATTAACTTTACACCATCTGTTGTAAAAAGTTACACAATTAAAAAAAAGGCGGGATATTCAGTGAAATAGGTCAATAATGTATATTTCCTGTGAGGGTTGGCAACCCTGCTGTTCAGCGTTTTTTCCCTCACTTTCTGTTATTGAAGGTTACAATGGAGGAAAGTATCCTACCCTCGCTTCCTACTTAACTTCACAGAGAAAAAAAAATAATAATAGTAAGTTCTTGTATCGTAAACAAGTCTATGTTAAAAATATGATAGATTATCGGAATCTTCTGTTATCACAGAATATATTGTTATGCAGAACATAATTTTAGCTGAACTACATGGCACTTTTATATGAAAATATATATTTCGGTTTACATTTTTTTTTTAAATTGAACTTTGTCTAATTCCTACACATTAAGCACCAATGCTCTAAATGGATTACAAATTATTGCTTCCGACAATATGATTAATTTATTTATTTAAAAAAAAAACTTGTATACCACCCCTAATCTACTTACTCTATTAGTAGAAATTTTCGTGACACAAACATATTTCTGCCTTCTAATTTGCACAAATAATTTTGTTGCTGGCAATTCGCCAATCCTGATTTTTTTTTTAATTTTGAAGTTTCCTAACTTTGTTAATTAAATGTCCTTATATTGGTTTCACTAAAGTGTCAAATTCCAAAATTTGTTGGAAGTCACTGGTCTGCTGTGTCCAAAATGCTTTTTTTTCAGCTATGAAAATAAAAATCCCTTTTGTTACAAACAATAAAATACCTTATTTATTTCTTCTTTTCACGCTAGCTTTTATAAGCGGGACCCTGGCGAGCGGCACGGCCATCGCTGTCACATCCAGGCTGTCTAAACTCGTGCACAAGGACGAATTGGGTGAGTTACTTTTGTTGAGTTCCCGAAATGTTCGTATACAGAGAGTTGTAATATTAAATAGAGAGCGCCTTCAATACCAGACACTCATAAGGCCGCGGTGTCAACGTTGAAAAGAAAAACCCACATCACGTGGTTATAGCGCTGCCACATTTGGCTTTCAGACATCTGCATGAGTTTCCAATTTGGCGCACTTTCGTCTCTTTTGGTGATAAGGAGTTCTGTCCGTATTCAACTTTTTAACATATATGTACGTATTTACTTATTTTCAAACAGTATGCGCTAAATATTTCCTCTTCATTAACGAAACGAAAATATTTTATTTGTGTTCAATACTCGAAGAAGCGAAACTCTTTATATTTCGCTTATGGTAAAATTTTTACATAAAAACGTCATGCAATTATTTCAAAACTGCAAAGTAAGAAAAATCTCCTTAACATATCTGTTAAACTCCCTTAAATTGTGCCACTCGTTCAAAAAAAACTATATTTAAATACAAAATTAAACACAAAACCATATTACAATACTTCAATCTCGTTTAGTTCTGAAAGTCGCCAAGGCCTGGCAAGTAATATTGCCGCATGAATGAATGGGCATTTCCACATATCACGTGGTTGCAATGATGGACACACGGAAATCAGCATTTTTATCCGCTATTTGTATCATTACTCTATGTTCGTATATACCTCAACTGAGTTATTTAGTAAGAACCCAACACTTCATTGCATATTCTGTATATTTACCCTGAAGAGCTCATACTCTTCAAAAGCAAGGCGAATCGATTTGGAGGTGAGACAAATTGGAAAGATTCTTACTGGAATCATCCCTTTTTATTAGAGACCGTCACTTATTACGCCTGAGAGGCTCGCAAGAACTAACAAATGATTCATTTGACCGGATAATTTCGCTCATAGGGAGAAAATGGTGAACGGAGATTTTAAGTTTATTTTCTTTAGTGCTATTGCATCGATCGGGAAAGTAAGAAAAAATTGTTTAACCTCGAGTGAAAAGATTTATAAAAGTCAGACAATAGCTTTCTGTGCAATTTGTAAATATATTTATGTTTTAAGATTATCTTTTTTATTATACTCTGGTGGAATGTGTGATGGTCAATCGTAGGGTTTAAAACCAAAAGAGGATCAATCCTTGATGCTTGTGGCAATAAGTGACGGCCCCTAACAAGAAAACGTTATCCCAAGCCTTATTTTTCCAATTTCGTTCCATCTCCAATTCGATTCGCCTTGGTTGTCCCTCTCAGGCACAGCAAGAGCTCTTCAGGGTTAAAATATATTCGGCACCCAAAAGGAGTAAGGTCTTTAAGTAGACGTGATGAAATTTCTATATTTCTTTAACCTGGAGAACGTCTTAGTGCTTTTCCTTCGTACCGGTTGCGCTTCTGCTCCGAGACACCGGACAGGCCGGTTGGTTGGTTTATTGAATTGACCAACCAATCTAGGGTGGTCCAAAAACAAAAGCAAACGGGTGGACATGTACAGCCGGGGGAAAAAAACGAACCACCAATGATTATTTCGTTAGTTTTCATAGTAGAGCTAAACTTAATATACCCTTTTGTAGGGAATAAAGTCTACTACACATTTATACATAAAAAATTTGCATAGGGGACTATCTTCATATTAAAATTCGCACCAACTTTAAATTTTCCAATAGCAATACCCAATTTTGATTCAATATTTAGAATCTACGACAAAATTTATCGTTGAATATCAATTTGCTAGTCATTTGGTTAATTAAGTAATTTTTTAATTATGAATATCGAAAGTTTAGAACTCGTAATGTTAAATGAATTTCTTAAACTTTTAATCATATTTTTCGAAATAATAATTTTATTAAGCTGATATTTTTATCTGTGTTACTTCTAAACAACCCAAATAAAATACACTAACTTTCATTACTTATATGTATATTTTTTAATTTATTTAAATTAGGATATTAATATTCATAAAATTTATGAATAGCAACCATGCTATATTTTGATAGGGATGAATTCAGAAAAACGCTTTAGCATATCTAAAATTTCATGATTTTCCTCTTTGTAGTTTTTTTGCTATATTAAAATGTGCATCAAATGATCATTTCAGGGGTCATATACAAATTTAAAATCTACAGAACTTAACAGAAATCTTCACTGATTTTGAGAATTAAAAGCGCTGTGATCACGTTAGCATAAAATTTTAAATTATTATATAAAGGCTAGGGCTATACGGGAGTGGGGGAATGAATGACCACGGGAAAAGAAGAAGCACGGCTAACGCCAAAACATTTTCTACCCGCGTCCTTCTTTTCGTAGTGCAACTAATACTTTGTTCAAAGTGGTGGTAGCCCCTCAAATAAGATCGATACATATTGTCTATTATCTCTGCATATAAATGTAGGAAATTAACGAAAATTAATTTTTAGATTATTTTGAGGGCAGGGAACATTTCTGCGCTATCAAAAGTAGGTGTTTCTATTGAAAATTTTAAAGTTAGTGCTGATTCGAGTATGAAGATAGTTCCCTATGCAATTTTTTTTGTAGAACCTTGTAGTAGACTTTATTCCCTACAAAATAGTATATTAAGTTTAGCTCTATTATAAAAACTAACGAAATAATCATTGGTGGTTCGTTTTTTTTCCCCGGCTGTACCTCCACCTTTAGCACTTTGCACCCCAAGAACATATTTGGCAGTTGCGTTCTTTCTACGCAATAGTTATTCCTGTAACTGAAATTTTCTCCAGATATGTTTATGCTCATAAAGAGAAAAAAAAAATCCTAATCTGTGTTTGGATCTGCAAGAGAAACAGTTGAAAGAAGGATCGATGATTTTTTTTAGCACAAGTTCTTGCTGTTCTTCATTTAGTTTAAAGAACATGCAACCGAAAAAACGGGTCGTTTTATTGTTCCTTAAGAAGAAACATCGGAGTACAAAAGGCTAACCTCTTGAGTGCCACCTTCCCTGCTTTAAACTGACCCATCGCCAATAGCCCACTGTGCAGCTCTAGTGCGACGTTAATTAACAAAACAAACCAAATTAAACTGGCCCAAGCGGACAATAACGAGTAGCCCTTGTCATGGTATTTGTATGGAAGTTGACTATTTGCACTGCATATAAACATTTATTTGACTCGTATTGCTTCAGCTGACACTTTCCAAATTCAGAATCTATATTGGGTAAGGTGAGGCAAAATGGGTTGTGGGGTAAAATAGATATTTTGAAATTAAATATAAATTACAATTACACATTGTTAAACTTGGGCTTCGGTCCCGTTCTTTTTTTTTTTTAATTACTTTTTTCAATGGAGTAAATTTCAGCAAAAATTAATTTTCTGGATGATCTAATTCTAGAGCAACAGTCGATTTGTTTGATT
The DNA here is from genome assembly GCA_963932185.1 of Troglohyphantes excavatus. NCBI lineage: Eukaryota > Metazoa > Arthropoda > Arachnida > Araneae > Linyphiidae > Troglohyphantes > Troglohyphantes excavatus. The sequence continues at coordinate 71,855,168 of OZ010673.1, read as the reverse complement.
TTACCAAACACTTATGATTGTTTGATGTATGAAACATCTGTATATAAAATAGAAAAGTATAACTATTTACCAATATGCCAGGTTTTTTTTATACCATAGAAGCGTTTCAATATCTCGCAATGAAGACATTTGAAAAACATATACTTTATATAGCTTTTTCTTTCTCAATTATTTACAATAAGGGGTCTATATACAGTGTGAATATAGCTACTTCATCTTCTGAGTGACTTTTTATTATTAAATAAAGGGATTTGCTTATGTTTTAGCATTAAATACAAAGTTTTAATTAATAAAGTGCCTATTGTTATCAAAATCTAATTTTTTGAATATTTGGATATAAATGCTTTTGAATTTGGACTCGTCAATTAAAAACAGATATTAAAAAAAAAAAAAAGATTCTTCCATTAGTGGTTTTACTTTTATTTCTACCCTCGTTTTTGAGGCACATTCTACACGGACGCAGTATACGACATTTATGAGATGAACGCACAATTCTTCACTGGTCTATGAAATTATCCTTCTTTTGATACCTCATCTATTAAGATCCAATGAGTACAAAGGCCATAAAAGATATTTTTACTGCAGGAATAATACGTGTGATACAAAATAAATAATTACTAAAGGCTTATTATTAAAAGTAATCTACAAAAATATTAGCAAACCGGAAATTACTACATATATATGGACAGATGGAAACCTTAGGTGCAAGAACCAAACAGCTCCACTTTTTTCTGATTTATACTTATTTTCTTATTCATATAAAAAAAATCATCTATCGATTAGTGCAAGAAACTGAAAGATCTAAACAATGGTTAGATAGATAAAGGAAAAAGATCTGTACTTTCGCCTCATACAATGCAAAGAACAGTGTTTTTTGTCCGCCCAAAACAAATTTAAAATCTGGAGCTGCCTGGTTCTTACACCAATATCTTCAATCTATATGCGAACTTTCAAAATATTCTTCACGCTCGCAAGCTTTTGAAGATGGCTCTGCGATTGGTGGTTACACAAATCATGTGGTTTGTATGGTCCAATCACAGTCATCTGCAAAAGCTCGTGCGCATTTATCACGTCCATTTAGAACGGGCCTAAATATATATATTACGAAATCTATTTTAAGAAATCACTTTGATAATTGCTCAAATATCTCTTTGATAATTTGACATATACATATTCTTAACCATCTGAAATATTACCTTAATTATTATGTATGTTAAATTTAAAAACAGTAAAAATTTGATGTAATACATATATTTATAGTGCTGCCATCTATCGGGACGAAACGAATTATAAATAGACCCTGAAGATACACTAATGAATGTGTTGGAAGCTAACACAGAAAATAAAGATTTTTAATTTTTCCGACCTTAATGAAACCGTTTTATCAATCTCAAAATCTCATTCAAATTTACTTTGATTTTATTTTTAACCTCGTGCTAATTTATTTTATGAGTAAAACTAATTGTTTTCGTTCAATAAGCAAAATATTTTTTTACCCCTTCTGAAGACAGTAAATACTTGGCAACAACTCTAACAATTATTGAAATTTATTTAAAAAATTTAAATTGGAATTTTTTAATGGATAAAAAATTTTATATAAAAAAAAATAGCTACACAATGTTAAATTTTCCCCCAAACGGAGTGCTCACTCCAGTGTTTATTATTTGAGCTCAATGGTTCTGCAACGTCCATTGTCTGTCCCGTTCGGTCTTCTGGAGATCTTACGTGCCAGGTGATGCTATACGTGTTACATGCGTCACTGGACCCAAAAGCGGTTAAAATGCTTATTAAGTGATTAATTTGCGTTACTTGATTTTCACTATGAATTTGTTGTACACTTCCCTCCTTCTGTGTTTGCAGGTCGTGCGTTCTCCTTCCTCGGGATCTTCGAGTCCCTCACCCCCCTCTTCGGCACCGTGCTTTTCCTGCAGATCTACAACGCCTCCGTCCACTCGTTTCCCGGACTCGCCTTCGCGGCCTCCGCCGTCTTCCTGCTTCCCTGCGCACTCATCTTCACGTGAGAGCGAGTTTCGTTTCTTCTCTCTGTAGTGAAAAACTTGCATCGAGTCCTTAATTAACGATGGCCTGGTTGTCCAATTGTAAAATAAACGACTTTTAATCGGGTGATTGCGAATTCGAATTTCTACGTGGACTTCTCAAGTTGTAACGATCTCCTGATCATAATGAAGGCCTTCATGGCCAAGCGGTTAAAGGCGTTCAGCTACTAATCCGAGGATTGGTGGTTCGAACCCGTGCGATGGACTTGACAAAGAAAAGTAAAAAAGTAGCGATGTTGTGATCGGAGAGTTGCCAGCTTCGCTACAAAAATACTAGAAAAGTCGTCCAGAACATCCGCAAAAATGAACAGCGTGTATACATGACTGGTGCACGATCAATCTGATCGGGGTCCAAAGTCCCGACGTCTATTAAAGGCGTTGGGTGCCAGTTCGGGTGTTTCCTCGTCATCTGACCATGGTTCTAAAATAACGAGGTGCATGTATGTATGAATGTGTGTGTGAATGTGTATGTGTTCACCGGCCTTTCCTTCGAGATAGACCCCGAACCGTCGCCAATAGCCAACTGTGCAGCTCTATTGCGCGTTAATTAACCAAACCAAACCTGATCAGAGTATTGTCAGATTTGCTCCTAAACTGTCCATATTTTCGGGGTGTATACAGGACTGGGGCACTTTGAATGTGATCGTGGTACAATGTCCTGACATCTATCGAGGTTGCGTCGGCTGTCAGCTCAGATGTTGTCCCTGTCATTTGACCCTGTTTTAAGAGTATGAGGCGCCAGCTCAGGTATTGCCCTCGTCCTCTGGCCGTGGTTCAAAATTACGAGGCTTTGTTCCCGGGTCTTTCCTTCTACACAGACCCTGAACCGTCACCAATAGCACAATGTGCAGCTCTTGAGCGACGTTAATTTAACAAACCGCTACCGTGGTCATCACAGAGTTACTAGATTCGTTACTAAAAATGTCGTCTAAACCTATTTTAACTGGTGGAATGACGTCACATTACAGCGGTCGTTGGCGACGATCTCTCCTGATGACGAAGACAATACCTGAGCCGACGCCAACCCCTAAAATCTTTCACATCACCACCGACGTGAGAAGCTTAGGTCCACAACGAATTAAACAGGAACCAGCCCTTTCTATACGGCGATAGTTTGAACAACGATATTCGAACTCGTAACCCTCCGATTACAAGCTCTAGAAGCATTTCATGTATGTTGGTGATATAAAACTTTCTTCAGATTATAAATTCTTCACAGCCTCTGTTTTTTTAAACATTTGATAAACGTTATGAACCCCAAAATATGTTTTTGTATACCTAAATAAATATTCAACTTTACTCATTACTTTTTATATGTTTTAATCCACCTTAAACGTCAAAAGAACACGCTAAAGAATACCCCTTTAAAAAAACAGGAACGCGATGTAACTGTTCCCTAAAAAGAACGTCAATATCAAACCTGTTCCACGCGTGCTCATTCAGGGTTCATTCTACTTAAATAATAATCGTGTTCCTTTTCTCATTGCAGGTGGATGATGAAGATGCCGACTGTGTCGTTGGGGGACTTCGGTAGGGACGGAGGACAAGCCCCTCAGCCCCTGGAGGACATGTCCTCTTGCAACACCTACAGTACCCTCCACGAGAAATAGTCCGCAATCAACGTGCATTCATAAGGATCTCACTATGAAAATTTTAGAAATAATAAAAGAAACGCGTTGTTTTGGATGATTATTTTTTAAAACAAGGACATGTTGAATTTGGTTTGGTTTTTGTTAATTAACGTCGCACTAGAGCTGCACATTGGGCTATTCGCGACGGTTCGGGGTCAATCTCGAAGGAAAGACTCGGGAACACATACAGATTCACATACACATTCATACACACATTCATACATGCACCTCGTTATTTTAGAACCATGGTCAGATGACGAGGAAACACCTGAACTGGCACCCAACGCCTTCAATAGACGTCGGGACTTTGGACCCCGATCAGATGTATCGTGCACCAGTCCCGTATACACGCCAGTATAATTTGTTGGATATTCTGGACGGGAAGAAAGAAGGAGTTAAATGCCTTATGTGTTTTTGTTTTTATTTTCCCTACTGCGTTTGGATCTGCTTTCTAGTAGACGCAGACTAAGAAGAAGTTTTTTGGGTTTGGTTAATTAACGTCGCACTAGAGCTGCACAGTGAGCTATTGGCGACGGTTCGGGGCCTATCTCGAAGGAAAGACCCGGGAACGATGCCTCGTATTTTTGAACCAAGGTCAGATGACGAGGACAACACCTGAGATGGCACCCAACGTCTTCAATAGACGTCGGGACTTTGGACCCCGATCAGATTTAACATGCACAGTCCCGTATACACGTCGGTGGTAATAAAGGTAGTTTAGACGATTTTTTGCTATAACGTAACGAATCTTCCATCGCAAGATCACTACACTTTCACTTTGGGGTGAAGTCTCTCTCACCAGTATTCTAATTCCCAATCATCCGATTGCCAGCCGACGACGGAGTCCAAGAGCCTACTCCTTTTCTTAACTTGTTTTCTTTCACTGCGAGGCCCCGGCGCATCTCCTCTGGATCCGTCAAAGATAACCAGTAGTTAGTGTAGTTTTAAACAGCTAGAATAATAAATAGAAACCTGGTTCCTTGATGACAAGTTCGGCAATTTTAAACACGTAATACTTTTTACGAACTAGAGCTTTTTAGAATCCGTTTCATGTTTTTAGCCGTCCTGATGTGTTTGTATATTCGGATACATGTGTAAGTCAGTTGTAACATGTTTGAAAACAGTCAACTATTCGCTGTGATCTGTAGTGTTAGAAAATGACTAGGTATATGCAAGTCGTCTAAAACATGACTCGCTCGCACGATCGACTCGCGCTGCATATCACAGCCATCATGCGAAAACACACATATCATCCCCATCGAAATTAAAATCACATATGACATCCATTACATTTAACCACTGATCGCTAACTGTAACTTCTGGATAGGGCAAGACATTTTGTTGACTTGAAGCCGATATGGAGGCCGCCATGATATGTACCACTTTTTTTGATACCGCAATATTTCGTATATTTTTCATGTTAAAATTCGCCGACATATATTACTTTTGCGTAATTTTTTTTATTTTATTTTTAATTTAATCTGCTATTAAAATAAGCAAGTCAAAATAGAAGTAGTTAAAAAGCAAGAGCAAAAACTATCTGTTTGGCAATATAAAAATTTATTCTATAAGAAAAAAATATAATATTTATATACATTTAATACTTCTACAATGCTTTGGAAATAAAAAACACCACTAAATCAGTTTTAAAAAAATGTTGGGGCACAGTATGGCAGCTTTCAATTGGTTTCAACGCGCCCGTAGAGGAAACAAGGTTTGAGCCTTCCAGCAGTTACAGTTAGAGTTCAGTGCATTTAATATCACGTATGACAACCATCAATTCAATACTACTTACGTAATGTTAATTGCTACGAACGAGAGGGAGCAAGTACACTGTTAAAAATAGATACTCAAAAATATGTATAATATACTCATTTTTGAGTAAATTCGATGCTCATCATAGCTCCGAATATATCCTTCATTTAAAAAAAACATGTACTCAAAAATGAGTACAGTGAGTAAAATTAATAGAAAGAGCATATGCATGTCTGCGTAGGCTGCCTTCATAAACCACTTTCGATAAATATCAACAATTACAACCAAGATGTACCGGGAATCGAGCCCAGGTCCTTAGGGACCGCAATACAATGCCTTATCCGTTGCACTATAAGGGCAAGGTGAATAAGTTATAAACAGAAGTAATGTTAAAAAGGTGTGCCAAACAAATGGGAAGTAAAATAATTGAGTTGTAATAGTCCAGTTTCCCTTTAAGCAATCGACATCAAATAATGTAGAAAACCATCTTCTGAACAACTATTTTAAGTGTGTCAGGTCGTTTTGTTAAGATGGCTTTAACATAACCTGAGATTAGCAATATGAAATCACACTGCTCATTTTTAATAAAGCACTGTTGCTCAAATTTGAGTACGTCATCGCTCATTACGATGCAATTGTACTCAAAGAAAACGAGTATCTTCAGATACTCATTTTTGAGTACTATATTTTTTAAAGGGATCCAAAATATCTGAACCAAACGTGTTTCATCCAAAATATTTGGTAAAGAGATTTTAACATCAGTAAATTAGAGTGCCTCCGAATTTTATTTTATAAACTCACCTAACTCTCTAAAACTCCGTCTGAAACCCTTTAAGGTAAAGGAATTAAAATTTATAAATGTAGATACAAGTTTTTAAATCTTCACGAAACATTACATTTTCATGTTTAAATATATGTTAATTTAAAAAACAAATTTTTTAAAAAAATTAAATAACTTTTAAATGCTGGACAATAAAAAAAGTCGACATAAATATTAACAAACCGGAAACTACAATATTTATAAGGACAAATATCTATATTTGCTTTCTTCAAAAGTAGTCTTCAATCGCCTCGTAATGAATTAATTTTAAAAAAACATATTTAAAAAATAATATCCCATATAAAGAAACCAATAAAGTCAATTTTAAAACCGACAAACACAACGCTTCGAATTCTATAAGAAATTTCGAAAATTGCCAAAGTATATATATACCAAACTATTATAAAATTACATTGAGTATAACAATAACAATGTTATGCAAAATATCATTGTACACTATACAAATCAAAAGTTGACATCGCACCTAAAAGCATTTTCAAATTTTATCCCGAGATAGTAGAGAAAAACTTAGATATCGGTTGATCTTGCTCAATTTACGGCATTATTTGATAATATTGTTTTCATAAATGATTATAAAAAGCAGATAGCGTCCGGTTTGTTTACAAGGGCGTTAATTTCAAATATAATTGGTAGGACGCATGACATTTAAATGAGTTCCGTCACGCCGCGTGTTGTTTAGCTTTGGTGCAATAATTATCAAATGAAACTGCTACTTTCGATAAACTTTATCTTAATGAGCGGCCTCCAATCTTCTGCTTGGATAACGATGTGACGTGAGCTTGGAAAAAGAGGAATCTGAAGTTCATTTTATAAATACGAAGTGAATCAGGTAAGTTTTATATTTTCAAAACGAAAAATTCAAAAGTTAAAGTTCGAATGAGCAATGCTTTGTAAAAGACGAACTCTGTACACACTCTTTTGAACTACTTAGACCAGGGGTCGGCAACCTATTGAAACGGAAGAGCCAAAAGTTACAATTTACAAAATTTCCTAATTTTTAAAGAGCCAATAAAAATGTTCGTTTCAATATTATAGTATTTGCTTATATATATTATATTTGATTTTTGATTTAAAATAAACGGCTTAAAATACGGAAAAATATTTATATTTATATAAAAACACAAATATAGATAGCATGCCTTTGAAAGGCTTTGCATGACTTTTGAAAGTTTGATTAAATCTGGCTTATAACTTGTTGTTTTACGTTTCAAGCACGACTCTAGATTTTTATTTGTTAGTTGACTTCTAACTTTACTTTTTATTATATTCATATAAGAGAACGCTTGCTAGCACTAATATGTCGACCTGAAGATCGTCAGCACTCCATATGCCAACTTCTTCACCTCACTGTAGCATTCTGGAAGACTATATTCCATGCTCCGAATAAGAGGCCTCAACTCCCGGAATCAACCGATACCACAATGAAACTAATTGTGGCGATTTGTAATTAACGATTATGAAAATAGAAGCTATTGAGAAATTAGGTACTTAAAAACATATTTTCTTATTTTTTAAGGGTTTTGATAATAAATAATTATTTTTTTCGTGTGGAACTGGAGAGCCTCAACTTTACATCAAAAGAGCCGCATGCGGCTCGCGAGCCGCAGGTTGCCGACCCCTGACTTAAACGACTGTCAGGCACTTTTCAGGTTTAAAACGTTATAAAGCATTGCTTATTTAAAAAAAAAAGAGGACACATTACCCCAAAAATTATAAAAATCATTTTTTTTTATTTTATATTTTCTAAAATTATAGTTTGGAATTTTCTAAATATGCTTGCTAAAATTATAGTTTGGAATTTTCTAAATATGCTTGCTAAATTCTAAAAGTATGTCTATGTTATTTAACGAGTAATTTAAGATTTTATGCTGGGTGATGTATTATGTTTTCCAACGAACGAAAACTTTGAATCGTTTTTTCTCAATGTTTGGTTTTCCTTGATATTAAGTATTGGCGTGAGAATTAACTCTATGAGTTGTAGTATTTTTTAATACTGAAGTAAAATCATTTGAGTTTTAAAGAAGGATTTCGGGTTATTATGAATAACTATTTTTATAAAAATCATATATATGGAGTACAAAATTTTTTAATGCTGATTATTATGTATTATAGTTCAAAGGACCTTTAAACAAATTGCGGTAAAAAACTATTAACATTTAAAAAAAGTCTTATTATTAAAAAAAAAATTAAGTTTAAAATTCGGAAAAAAAAAATTATGGTATTTTTGCCTAAAATGCTGTTTTTATATAAATTTAAATACTATATAAAAATTTGATTCACAAAGTCAAAATTAAAAAAAAGACTGATTAAATAAGTGTATACCAATTTTCAGTAGTCCACGGACCACTAAGTCGCGGACCCCCGCCTTTAAACACATTTTAAATGTACTTAGATACTAAATAGAATTTAGAAACTTAATATAGGGTCATAAATTTTTGGCCGATAGGCATTGTTCGGCCATATCACATTTAGCCGCATTGGCATTATAAAACATATTTTTGCCTAACTACTTCGCTTATAGTTTTAACGATCGCTTAGCTTTAGCAGCAACAAAACAAATTATTTAAAGTTTTGAAAAAGCAAATATTTATTATGTGTAGTTAATGAGCCAATGTCTAATAATTTGTGACCACTCTGTATGCCTTTTATTAGAAAACCTTATTGTGCAACAACAGTTCTTTCGACAGTTTTTAATTTAAAATCTAATAATATCGAACTCATTTGTGGTTAATTCGTTAATTGAGGGGCTGACATGGGGAAGACTGTAAGTCACAAATTTTGAGTTTTTCGGTTTTTTTTTCACGGAAAAAACAGTAAACGCTCAAGCCAATGGCATGGATTAAACAGTAAGTCAATCGGCAAAATCGTTTAGTTTCTCCGAGCGACGGAAGATGGCACTTGCATGTAGTCCACGATACTTGTAAAACCCGTTTTTTGCTTCCCCTGTAAAATTTACTTTTCGTGACTTACTGTCTTCCCCATGTCAGCCCCTCAATTGTTATAAAAATCAAAGCAAACACATGAAAGAGTTTAAATAAGGATGCAATTTTGTTTATATTGCAGCACATATATTTTGATTTTCAATTTACATGTTTTTCGTTCAATGGCTAAACAGACCACTTTAGACCCCTTTCGTGGACCACCAGTGGTCCGCAGTCCACGGGTTGAGAACCACTGCTTTAAATGGTACTGTGCCCTTTATCGTTTTTGTCACTTGCATCGTTTACCATTTTTAGTCTTCAATTATTCAAAGTCACTTGAATTAACAACTCTTCGTATTCAGAAAAAGTACTCGAATCCTTTCAAAATACACCTCTCCATGCCATCCGTCTCCGACGACGGAGTCGTCTGACAACAGGGGGTGACTTTTAGAGCGACCGCCTTCGATTCCGGCATGGCAATCTGCACGTCCCCATTGACAACGAACAGGCAGATGTTCTCCGCCCTCTTCACGTTCAGCGACAACCTCACCCGATCGGCTTCAACCACCGGTAGAGGATCGACGAAACTCAGCGTCGCCTCCTCCTCAGAGTTCGAGAAAGTCCCCCTCGCCGTCCTTTGCTCCGAAGTGGACTCGTTCGTGGCAGAGACCGAGAGATACAGACAGGCAGCTTTTCTTGTCGCCGCAAAGGGCTTGAAGGCCAGGTTCAGACCGGACAAGAACACCCTTCCCTTGAGAACCTCGATCCCCACCTCGAACGACTCCCCCGATTTGACCTGGTGGTGGTCCCATTCCATTAAATCCAACTGGTGCCCGTAAGTCTCCACGAACCGCCTCGGCTGCTGTTCGGGCACTGAGACTTGTGACGAGGTGGTGCTCATGGAGCGCTCCGAGCGATGTTCCGAAACGGAGCTCGAGGAGCGCTCCAATCCGTAGAGGTGGTGGCTCTCCAAGGAGGTCAGAGTCAAGAGTTGGTGGTATTTGTGGACTTCGGGATCGGCCAGCTCGTCGTCAGTCATGGCCGCGAATCGAACGTAGTTGAAGAGGTATCGAACCAGCGGCAGGAATCTCTCGGTGTCGTTGGGATCTCCCCCCTGTCTGAGACTGGCGTTCAGACCCCACCCTAGGACGGCGTTGAAGACGCTGGACTCGGAGTCCACTTTGAGGCTCGTCCGCTTGATGATGTTGAGGACGGCCGGTTTCTTGAGGGTGGAGAACCCTCGGGACTTGAGGACTTGCTCGGCTTCTCTGTCCACGAGTTTGAGGCAGTGGTACTGGAGTAGGGAGATCTGCAGGGACAGAGCCGATTCGTAGATGTCGCAGACGTTGTTGGGTTCGAGGACAGTGATGAGGTTGTCGACGCAGATCTTCGACATGCCGTCGATTTTGTACTTGTCGGATGCCGTCAGAGTTTCCAGGACTTCTGTGTGGTTGAGGAAAGTTGCACTGGATTTCTGCATGTATCTGGAAAAGAAATTCATCAGTGATTTGGTTTTCGAAATTTTAAAACGCGCTCCAACATCATTCAGATATTCTGCCTTCAAAAGAAAGAAAACCCTAATTCCAAACAGATAAACTTTACAGGAAATATGAAAAACCAAATTTATCACCTTCATCAAAGTTTTGATACTTTCAAAAACTTTTATTGACTAAAAGTAGTAGTTTGCATGTACAAAATTTTAATTTGAAGTTAGTTATATTTTGCTATACTTAAGGACAAATCGGATGAGATAAAAAATTAATGAAAAAAATCGGAGTTAAGGCCTTTTAACTTATGATGGCAGTATAACCAACTAATTTAATCTTACCAGGATCGCAATTCCGATAGTGTTAATTACACTAACATGACAAGCCAATGACTAAAAGCACTTTCATTGAATATGTTCATTATTGGCAAAACGGATATATTGGTATCAATGTAAAGAGTGATAATAGCTCTTTTTCTCCTGCACAAACAGTATATGTCCTTTCCAAGTAATAATTTTGTAGTATCAAGTTTAAAGTTCGGCCCAAGTACATAAAAATGCTCACGTTTGAAATCTTCTTTTGGCGTTATCCAAAAGTTTATAAAAGTGAACATACAATGATTATGAGTTTAGTCATAGAGATCGTAATTTTAATGAACTCCTGCTAAACTGCAAAAAGGAATTTATAGAAGAAGGTTCTCTCTATTAGAAGGCGACCTTGAAAACAGTTACACTGGGTTTGACCCATTTTAAAATAAAGAAAGATTTGTGCAATCACTTTCCGTGGCATGTAAATACTGCCTTGCGCGTGATCGCGGTTTAACAGTGTGGCGATCATACAAAGAGGTGACCCTGGTTTCGACAATGCCAATGAATGAAGTGGCGTTGTCGCAACCAGGACATACCACCAGGCCATGCCACCAGACCATGTCACCAGGCCATGCCACCAGGATATGTCACCAGGTCATGTCCCCAGGCCATGCCACCAGGACATGACCCCAGGCCATACCACCATAGCTCGCCATGCGACGCCGATCCAGAATGGGTTAACATATCCTATTAGGAAACAGACCATCCCCATACTCACTCCACGATCTTTTTAAGCGCCAGGGGTGTGACATCCTGCAGGGCTATCTTCCCCCCGCTCTTCTTGAATTCACTCCGCGACATCTCCCGGAAGGTGGCGCTGTGCTCCAGCAGAAGCCCTTTGCCCACTTTGAGGGTGAGAGCTTCCTCTTCCTCGCCAACGCTCTTCGCCACCAGGGACACCTCTTTGTCCCGCCTCCTCTTCGAATGCTTGCCCGAATAGGAGCTGAAGAACCTGGAGAGCATCTTCTGCTCTTTCGGTGGCCTTTGTCTCTTCTGGGGAAAAGTAACAGAGAGAAGCGTGTGAGAAAAATTATCAACTTAGAACACGCAGGTGGAAGTCTTGCCATAAGGACTTCCTGAAGTACTTTTGTACGTAACAAATGTTGCAGTTGGAATTTGTAAACTTTTTTTTTGCGCTAACTCAGAATTTTCTGAACTTTCTGATTCAGAAATAAAAACCTGTATACGATCTTAATTAAGGTGAATCCTAGCAACAGTTCATAACATCCTTTCGGTAGGACGTTGTACGTTTTAAGGCTTAGGCCGCTTTTACATTTAACGACACGACACTGATAAATCGTATACGATTTTAGTGGCACGATATCGGGGTACGAAAAATACACATGCGAAGCCGGGCGCTTTTTCACTAGCCGATATGATAACGATATTGTCGTTGCCGATCAGACGATACCATTTATCGGAACTTTTTATAGTGGGCACGCGCCTTCCCTACTTCATCGTGACGACATTTTGAGTTTGTTTCCGAAAAACTTGTTGCCGTCTGCTATAGTCTACTGTGTTTTTTTTATTTATATTATCAATATAGCTTTTAAGTTCGATATTGTGAACTTGTGTGAATTAAGGGAAGTAAAGACCTGTATTTGGGATAAGCGAGATGAATTTTATAAGAACTAGATTGTTCGAGAAAAGGCATGGGAGGCAATATTTTTTCGCCAATAGCCCACTGTACAGCTCTAGTGGTTAGCTCTAGCTCTAGCTTTTTGTAGACGTTCAAATAAAACATAAAATTCTCCTTCAACATGCCTTGCTTTGATGATATCATGCACCCAGAAGCGTTTTGTTATTGATCTCTTATTTCTCCTTAAATACAGCAAATACAACAATCGCAGTTTGTTTTAATGTAATTTGTTGCGATGCGCCATATCGAAAATAGATGTGCTCTCGGCAACAGGCAAACACGAAATGAATGTAAAAATTTTCGTTTTCGGCGAACGATATCGGTGCAATGAAAAACTGACTATCAGACGATACGATAAAACGTTGTGTCGTCCCTTCGCAATCGTTCACGATTTATCGGTATCGTGTCGTTAAATGAAAAAGCGGCCTTAGGGTAGCTGCCCACTGAAAACTATCGGGTATGTAACTAAACTATTTAGTTGCACGAGGCACATCTCCTAACCTATTTAGTTGCAAGAAATTTAAAAACTCAAATTGTTGAGTTATGTTCTTTTTAATTGAGCAAAATATGCTTTTGCTCGCTACCGTTTTGACAAATAATTGAATATTTAGAAATTTTGACTGGATTGTGGTAATTCGAGTTTCACACACTGAGCTATAATAATCACTGAAGACTAAGTGAGGCGACCAATTTACACCTTTTTGAGCCAAGGTAGAAAAATATAGTCTTTTTCATGATGTTTGTCAGAGGATGAAATGTTTAAACTACATTTCTGGCTTACAAAAATGCCTTAAATGTTACACATTTAATGTTTTGCCATACTTGCTTTGTTTATTATAGGGAAATTAAAATATATATATATATATTAATAAATCAAATACTCAAGTCCAACGCAACACGACTAACGGCGCAAAACCCAAGGTAGATTGTTTTCTCAACCTTCTTCCGAACAGTATTCATCCGTGCGTCAGTTCAGGTGTTTCCTCGTCATCTGACCATGGTTCTAAAATAACGAGGTGCATGTATGAATGTGTGTGTGAATGTGTATGTGTTCCTGGGTCTTTCCTTCGAGAGAGGCCCTGAACCGTCGCCAATAGCCCACTGTGGAGCTCTAGTGCGACGTTAATCAACCAAACCAAACCAATCATTCGTGCGTCACCAGAAAAGTACATTTTCCCCCAATGAGAGTCCTCATTCCACTGTTTTTTTTTTATTTTACCTTAGTGATTTCACCTTCACTTCATTGTTTGGAACTTTTCCGGGTGCCTAATGCTATCCTCATATAGAAGACTTAACATAACCAAGTAACGCCTCTTAATTTTGGAACCATGGTCGGATGACAACACCTAAGTTGGCACCCGACGGAAACTGAATAGGCGTCAAGACGTTGGGCAACGATCAGATTTAACGTCCACCAGACCTTTTTACACGTACGAATTATAAATCTGAGACTTGACATCCCTGATTGGGATGCAATTAAATAATCACTCGCAGTTAGCTTGTGATAAACAGTTATTATTAATGTTTTAATCTAATCGAACAACTCATAGATAAATGTCACTGTTCCAGGTATTAAGACACACTCACAAAAAAAAGAACATTTCATTCGAGACTATTAAGGTAATAACGTTTGCTATAAAAGTATAGTGTTGTGTTATCAATATTAATTTAAACTATCATTTACTTCAAATATACTGATATTTACTAAAATCCGTGCATAAAGTACAAAAAGTTCTGGACGACTGAAAATATAGATCGTGTCCAATTTTTTCTGTTTTTAGTTATTGATAGGTATGGACACTGATTGACCAGCTTTATCACAATATTTTGTGCTACCGAACCCCAAAACAATTACACAATTATAATACAATCACACCAATATTGATTGATCTATTTATATCCCCAGCCCAGCCCTATACAAGAAGTCCTGGTCATGCCATAATTACGTCATTAAATATATAGTGGGGGGGGGGGGACCAAAGGTATTGAAAGAAACACAAGGTTTTGATAAGGCAACGTCAACAATCGTTTTCTCTAATTGAAAAATTATTTATCTTCCATTTAAGCTTATCTCATTTTCATCATCATCTTATCTTTACGCAATCGCAACACAATATACTATTTCCACACTGATTTCAAAGCAAAACATTGAAACTTTTTGTAAACAATAGCAGTAAATTTTGTAACTAAAGGTATTAGGCGCATACTATTCTGGATTGGGAAAGATATTTTATTGACTTGAAGTCAATTGAAGCAGTTACAACTGTACCTCACTTTCATCGCTACCGCAATATTTCGTATATTTTTCATGTTAAAATAAGCCGACATACTTTTGGCTGAGTTTTTTTTTCTATTTTCTTTCGAAACCCATTTTAAATGCAATCTGCTACTAAAATAGAAAGTCATTCGCAAGTCAAAGTTGAACTGGTCAAAAAGTAAAAGCAAAAACTATTAGTTTGGCAATTTAAAAATTAATTCTATAAGAAGAAAATATAATATTTATATGCATTTAATTTTCCTACAATGCTATAGTATTGAAAAACACCACTAAATCACTTAAAAAAAATTTAGGGGTACAGTATGGCTGCTTTCAAATTGGCTTCTACGCGACCATAGAAGAAACAAGTTTTGAGCCTTCCAGAAGAAGTTACAGTTAGAGTTCAGTGCACGAACGGGAAAACGCGTGGGTTTGCTTTGGTTTAATGGAAATATTGCTTTTAATTTTTGCGAACATCGCCGCTTCTTTAGATGACCACACCCTTCACCACTGACACTCACGATTGGTTTGGTTTTATTAATTAACATCGCACTAGAGCTGCATAGTGGGCTACTGACGACGGTTCGGGGTCTATTTTAAAGGAAAGACTAGGGAACAATGCCCCGTTATTTTGATCCATGGTCAGATGACGAGGAAACTCCTGAACTGGCACCCAACGCCTTCAATAGACGTCGGGACTTTGGACCCCGATCGGATTTATCGTGCACCAGTCCCGTATACACGACGTTAGTTTTTGTAATCTGGACTGCTTGTCAAGTATTTTGTAGCGAAGCTGGCAACCTTCCGATTGCAAGATCAGTACTTTTTTTTTACTGTTCTTTGTCAAGTCCCTCGTAAAGGATCGAAACAGGAACCCTCTGATTCCCAGCTGACGCCTTTATCCATTCGGCCACGGAGGCCTAAATGTTATTGGATGTATCCCAGCAAAAAAAGTCAGCATGAATCCTTCATCATACATTGAGAAAGAGAATGTTTTTTTTCAGGTTTTATATATGATATTAAGAAAGAAAAAAATGCATTTTTTTTTAATTTCATGCATAATTTGTTTTAAAAAAAACTTTTCCCTTCTATAATTTTAGTGATGATTGAAAATGTAAGGTATTTTGTAGTTTTTAAAAAACGAACGAATTTACGAAAGTAATTAAAATAAAAACCTTTAATTTAATATATCTTTAAAAAAATACAGTTTCCAACATAAATCCTTCAATTTCAAAATTTTGATGGAGGTTTTATGCAGACTTTTTTCGTTTTGAAGTCTTAGGTAGGTGTTAATATATATAAAAATCACTTTCATTTCTTCAAAAGAAAATAAAGAATATTTACCTATTTATGCAAATAATCCTTAAATATGATAATAGAAGATATAATTCCACAAAACTTGTTAATTTATAGTAGCAGATTTAAAAAAATTAATGACGACAATTCCAATATTACAATCTTGAAAAAGTTATATACAAATCGCAATAGCTTATGAAAAATTCTCTAATAGCTTCATTAACTAATATTGAGATAAGATCCCCGTATATATACTCGTTATCTGAACTGATGGGGGACGTCACGTGGAGTTATGTAATGCGCATGCGCGATTGAAAGTATTTTTGGGGCTTTCGTTTTTATCAACGTTAAACGTCGCAATTTCTCTTGTCAACATCAAGATAACAGTTGTGAAAACAAACAAACAATGCATATCAACCTTGAAATTGTACTGGTAAATCGATATTTCAATTGCGAAATTAAACACTGTCGCATGTATTGAAATAAAGTGGTGAAGAGTTCACTAAACTTCATCACACCAAATATGATGCAATAATTAGGTTTGGTTTTGTTAATTAACGTTGTGCTACAGTTACCCAGTGGGATATTGACGAGTGGGATTCGGGGTCTATCTCGATGGAAATACCTGGGAACACATACACATTCATACATGCTCCTCGTTATTTTAGAACCATGGTCAGATGACGAGGAAACACCTGAACTGGTACTCAACGATTTCAATAGACGTCGTGACTTTGTACCTCGATCAGATGTATCGTGCACCAGTCCCGTATACACGCCGTTAATTTGTGCGGATGTTCTGGACGATTTTTCTAGTATTTTGTAGCGAAGCTGGCAACCCTCCGATCAGAAGATCACTACTTTTTTACTTTTCTTTGTCAAGGAATCTTCGTATTCCCAGTTGAGATGCCTTTAACCACTCGGCCACGGAGGCCTCTGCAATAATTAGGAATTACGTTTAAAAAATTTTACAATTGCCGATTCTTTATTGCGTTTTTTTTTCAATTAAAACTGAATACAAGAGAAAAGTAGATTAAAAAAATATATGTTTTAAATTTTGAGTCATTATTCAAATATCAAGAATAGAAATGTCGATGATATGCCTTTTTCACACAGATAAATAATATTCTCTTATTGAATCATCCTGCTGACGTCAACGCCATTTTGACAATCGTTTTGTCATTGAATCACTTGACTTCTAACGAAACAACAAGAATCTTCAAAATTTTAACCATAGTAATTACGGTTACAGCTCATTGGGTTCTAATTTTGGTTCTTATATGTATATTGTCCCGATTCGAACGAGCTTTCCTGGTTCGGTCGAAAGCACGCGTGACTTCATATCAAGATATCTTTGATTCAATTATTAGAGATATCCCTTGTTTTTGAGGAAATAAATTTCATGAAAAAAAAATCTACGAAAATAATTTTATCAGTCTGACGAAATACTTTATCGGAGCACTCAGCAAGCGTCTGTTTCGTCAAAAATTAGGAAAAAAATTTCAAAAGGTTTTCACAGAGTGATTATTCCATAAATTAGTTTATATTACAATTGCAATTAAAATTACATGTTTTTTTAACAGTTAAGAATTTCTTCCAACATAATTCAAATATTCTTTACGTAGATGCTCTGTGTTTCATTTATACAACGTATGGTTCTTATAAAAGATACAAAAAAAAAAAAATCGTTTATTGTGATTGTAAATTTTAAAACGGGCTCATCTGTGAAAATTACAATTTTTCAAGAGATACAAGAGACTAAATTTCTATTGAACCACTTAACTAATATGAGATTTTTTTTCAAAATTACTGACTACTGTTTACGTTATGCTAAAGCAAAATAGTATCTCTGAAGTAAAATTTGATGTAATCTTTACCAACTTCTGAGATGAGTATTTTTCGAAATTCAGTCGGGGACTTGGTTGGTTTTATTATTAAAACGCATTTGTGAAAGGATGCAAATTATTGAAGAGAAAAAAGAAATAAAGTTTTCTTTTAAACTTCTCTATATTGTTACGGCTTGTGATTATAATGTGCTTCAAATAGAAAATATTTCGCCTCAAATGTGTTTCCGTTAAAATACTTCTTCGACATCCAGCCGTGATCTTTCGGCCATTCCAGAATTCCTTCATAGAAGTTTTAAAAATTTCCCGGTATGTATTGTCTTAATTTTTATAGGTCGTTCATTTTTAAAGGATCGATTGGAAGTTTGGAGGAGTAACATGGAAATGCTTAAATGGTAGAAATGTTTAGACAACAACTTATCATTTTTATATAGGACAAAAGTTTCATTAGGAGGGACGGCATAAGACTCCACCGGGCATTTCCTGGTTAAAGGTGAACTAAAAAAGATTTGACACTTGTGAAGAAACTTTATATATTTTTTTACTATTCTCGTAGCATCTTTCCAACAATGGCTTCTTCTTGAAGTTAACTTTGCTCTACGATTTAAAGTCTATTTCATTTTGAATGTTACCAATCTAGGAACTGATGGGTCGAGTCATTGCGCCTAATGTCTTTAATAAATTTTAAAAAGGTCTCATCTTGATGAGATGAGACATGATGTCATGATACCTTTCCAAAATTTATTTCGGAGAGTCACGTGTTTTTTACAACATTGAATACCAAATATGAAATTTTCTCGCTCATAAAATATCGATATATATGAATAGATAAAAAAAAATAGCAAACACAACAATTTTGAAAAAAAAAATCGAGTTATGCTCATTTGTTAGTTTTGTACTGCTGCCCTCTAGGGAGAACAATTGGTACTGAAGTTGTGAGTGAAATATCGCTAGTAAGTAATATCGACTCTTACAAGATTTATCTCCGTTATCATAACCCTCTTGTGGATAGTGTAACATATATGCTACACAACTTCAAAATGACCACTAGTTGCATATATTGCGTTTTATGGGAACTATTATAGTATTGTCACATAGGTAACCATGTGCCTAGTTCTTATAACCGCCGATACGTGTATACGGGACTGGTGTACGATAAATCTGATCGAGGTTCAATGTCCTGATGCCCATTGAGGTTGCGTCATGTGCCAGCTCAGATGTTGTCCTCGACATCTGACCATGGATCAAAAATACGAGACATCATTCCCGGGTCTTTCCTTCGAAATAGGCCCCAAAGGTCGTCATTAGCCCTCTGTATGACGTTTCTAGTGTGACGTTAATTAACCAAACCAAACCTTATAATGTTTTTAGCATAGATAAACTAAAGTGGGAACATTTACATAACCACAACAAATTAGAAATAAGAGTTTAAAAGAGACTATATAAAATACTTAATTTCTCTTTCTTTGTTCAATTGTGTTTAGATAATCTATACATAGTCGAAGAGCAGATAAATTTTGTTCTTATTTTGAAAAAGCTAATCGAGGGAGGTCCGATGTCCTGACGCCTATTGAGGTTGCGTCGGGTGCCAGCTCAAGTGTTGTCCTCGTCATCTAACTAAGGTTCAAAAATACGAGGCATCGTTCTCGGGTCTTTCCTTCGAAATAGGCCCCAGACTGTCGTCGTTAACCCACTGTACAGCTCTAGTGTGATGTTAATCAACCAAACCAAACCTTATAATGTTTTTATCATAGATAAACTCAAGTGGGAACATTTACAAAACCACCACAAATTGGAAATAAAGTTTAAAAGATTTAAGACTAGTAAATATACTTAATCTTTCCTTCCCTGTTCAAATATATTTAGATAATCTATACATAGTCAAAGAGTCGATCCATTTTACTCTTATTTTGAAGTGCATCACTAAAATACAAAGAAAAAAGCTAATAAATCTGGTTTTCACTAGTCTTTCTATCTCTTCAACTAACTTTTATCGCATACTAAGATCTACCCCAAGTGGTTTGTTCCTATCTAAAAACCACGATTACATAAGTCGTCGCTTGCCTTCAAATTGTTCGAATTGGGTTATCTCACTATTTAAAAAAAACCGGGATTGATTAGAGAGTAAATTTGTGATATAAATAGCGTCCGACCGAAAGGCATAAAATTGCTACATTCTGAGCACCGACGGAATCGCTTCTTTGAATTGGACTTGGAGATTTGCATTTGAAGATGGACTGCTATTTGCCGTGCGATGCTACGAACGACATGAATGGCGTTCACAGAACCATGTACTAAACTTCGAAATGGATTGGTGGAATTCAGGTAAATAAGAAATATTTAACGTTATTTGTTTCAAAATCTCAGTGGATTAAAAGTGCAATTATTTCTAGTGAGTGGCCAAAAGGAGTAAAGTGCTGAATGTCGCTTTTCGAAATAGACAGTGAACGATGTCGCGAAAAAGTAGATATGCCTTTTTCCCTTTATGGATTTAAATTAGGATTTCGAAAAAATTGTTTGTGACAAGCCAGCAATTAGAATGACACAGGAAATATTTTCAATGCAATTCTATTTTTTTTACGATAAGCTTCATTTTTATCTCATTAAATAACTAAATTACCACCCCCAAGACCCCTGAGCTTCTTTAATCCCCTCCTATTCGCCCCTCCTCCTTTATGTTCAGGCTCAACTGCTCTGGTATTCTTCAAAGGACCAGCAGGGAACGCAGATCTAACGAGCATTATACTTAATTTAAAAGTGGTATTATGAGTGTCAATTTTAAACTTTGAAAAATGTTTGCTAATTTTTGAAGAAAATGTCATCATTTTTGAAGAAAATTTCTTCATTTTTGACGAAACAGTCGCTTGTTAAATGCTCCGATTAAATAATTCGTCAATCTGTTAAAATTCAATGTGTCTTTTTTTTTTCTTTCGCAAATTTTATTTCGTCAAAAATGAAGACGATATCAAATATGGAATGGTAATGAGTGAAGAAGAGAAGAGACACTTTGATTGAGATATGATTTTTAATTATGCTTTCAGTTTCTTTTACGCATTCGTGTGGATCGCCTCCAACCTTCACCATATCAGCTTCCAATCTACTCTGATCACCTTCAGGCTAGCCGAGCGATAATTGCATTAACTATTGACTAAAAAATCACTCAGCAACTGCCCGGCGATTATTTTAATTGCATTCGACTCAGGTCCGCCACGTTTCAAGTTTCAAAATCGCCAAAGTAAAGACGAAAAATTGCCAAACTATGGAAGTTTCAAAAAAAGCATTTCTTCCATTTCTTATACACCATTTTATTTTCTTCCTTCTTTAAATCTTTAGTAATTCTCCAAATAAATTTTAGATGATTAATTAAATTTGGAATCGTGTATAATAAAACCACTTGTTAAAAATGTGTTGATGTAAATTTGCATCCATTATGTGCAGCGCAATACGTCCACATATCTGCAACTAGAGGCAATCAACTTTTTGCAAGGTGATATTCGTGTTCAGCACATTGAAATCCTTCAGGATCATCTAAGAAGCAACTTCACTGTTGGCCAGTGTTATTTCAATTATTCAATGTTGAGTTGGCAGTCCGGAAACTACAGCATTTGGTAGTAATACATCGTCGGGCCAGTACTACAACTAGATAACTGCAAATAAACCGAATTCGTCCTCATCTTTGACGAAATCAATTTCGTGAATAATAAACGACAAAATGTATTTACTCAGTTTCACCAAAATATTTAATCCGAGCATACATCACGCGCCTGTTTCGTCAAAAATGACGACAGTTTCTTCAAAAACGAAATTTTAAAATACCCTATGGACAGGTCCCGATTAAGACATAGAAGCAAGGGAAGCTTGGCTTTCAATGGGGGCGCCATTGCTCCCGAATACACACTTGGAACATCGAATCGAGCTTTTACATGCACTACACAATCCTCGCCCCTGAATGAAATTAAATGAAACACATTTCACATAATATAATAAAATATATTAATAAGTAATGAATATTCCCAATATTCTGCATGTATTGATTTTTTCCCCCAATATTCGAACAAATTTAACTCAAGTAGCAAGGTTTTTTTTTACTAAAGTTCGTAATGCAATTTTTTTAAGATACTATATCAATCTATGTGATGTTAAATATGTATATAAAATGTGTGATTTGGGAGCCCCTCAAAAATGTTAAGTGGAGACCTGGGATTCCCGGGCCTATTCGGTAATCAGGGCCTGATTACCGAATAGGCCCGGAAATCCCAGGCTTACACTTTACATTTTAGGCACTCCCCAAAATCATACATTTAATATACATATTTTACACTCCTAACAGTTTGCAACTAAATGTCCCTTAAAAAAATGGCATTACAAACTTTAGTAAAAAAAAACTTGCTACTTGGTTTAAATTTGTTCGAATATTGGGGAAAAAAAACAAAAGCATACAGAATTGAGAAATATTTATTATTTATTAATACTTTTTTAATATTATTTAAAATGTGTTTTGTTTTAATGCCATTCAGGTGTAAGGATTTTAGTGCATATAAAAGCTCGGCTTGATGTTCGGGGGTCTATTTGAGTGCAATAGGGCCTCATTTAAAGGCAGGCTTCCCTTGCTTCAATGTCTTAATCGGGCCCTGGCCCTGCCTATGGATACCCACTCTTCCGTGTTCTTCTTCCAGGACTAATCGAACCCAAGCGGAATGCTGGTCGACCGCCTCCGCACGGTAATCAGGCTGACCAGCGTGGAGCCGTACGTGTTCTTCTGCCTGCTGGGCTACGCTGGGCGGCTGGTCTCCTTCCAGAGACTTCTGACGGACCGCGCGTGCAGAATCACGCTCGGACATCCCGGCGACGTATGCGACGATCTCGATAACCACCCCACCGAGCAGGCGGAGTGCATAGCGGGAGGGAACAATCTCTACATTGGTAAACAAACGAATACTTAAAATAGGTTCGATCACAGCTAAAATGCGTTTTTTATAACAAGAAATAAATTATATTTGAGATGCTTATTTTCAAAATTTATTAATTTTCACTTTTTAAATATGGAATTAGAGCAATTGTTCCAATTCCACATTTAAAAGTGAATCTCTTGAATAGTGTCGCCAAACGGCGTTCGCTACGACCAGGGAAAGGGACCTTTGAAAAAGCAGCTCCTGATATTTAAAGTTTCACGCTATTGTTTAATGTTTATAATAAGTTTTTATTACAAGTAATATTATATATATATATATAAATAAATATATTTAATATAAATATAAAAATATTATTGAGTATTACAAATAATCAATTGTGGGGTCCGTTATTGTTTGTGTTATACGGTCTCGCTATTGTTGACTCCGTTTATGATTCAGAAGGTTAAGTTTAAAGGTAATAAATAAGTTGATGTATACCATAGTATTTAGAGAATAAATATTATTTAATGATGCAAGTATAAAAGTTAAGAATTTACATTTAAAGGTTATTGCTATGGCATTACGGTTAGAATGAGCAGCAATCAGAAAACGCGTGTAGTTACATTGTGTGGAATGACTGGGAATGAGTTCCTCTTCGTCAGTGTTTATCGCATTCGTCAGTTCCCTGCGTGGGCCTCATGCGTTGGAGCTACGGGATTTGCTCTTTAACATAAACACTGTTCAAGTGAAAATTCTTTCCTAGAATTGCTTGGAAGAGAAAGAAAAGCGGATGAACTCCATGTCGCTGCGCAATAATATTTTTCCGAAATTCATATTGTGTGTTGTTACCGTTTAATGTAAATGAACTTGAGTGTCAATAACTGCAAGAACAACAAAAAATATGTGTATTAGTATGAAAAAATAATATTACACACGTGTTTTACTGTCCTGGTTAGTAGTCAAAAATTTATTGTAGTACTGAAATGAAGTATCTCCAATTCAAAAATATTCATCGTCTACACATGACGAGGTCACAGTTGACCAGCAAAGCAGACTTATCTTTGAGTTATCATTCATTGCTGCCAGTCGCACTTTTTGTGTGTTGCATTGTGTCAAGTTCGTGTGTTCTCTATGAATATTTTCTGTATAATTCTGCAAACTGACTTAAAAATTTTATTGGAAATTGTCATCATTGTCATGCCTACATTTTTTCAGGAATACAGCGACGGACACCGCGTATTTAAAACAAATCGTTCGATCTTGTTTAAAAAATACAACCGAATATTAAAAAAAAAAATCTTTATACACCCTACGAGACTAAATAACTCAGATCTAAATGGTAGAGACAGCAATTTATTGCACGGCAAAAATACCTTAGTTAGTAAATACAGCTATGGCAGCATGAATGGTCTGTAGTAAAGAGAATATGACGTCATAATCGTGAAGCCCACATCTCAGAGCGAAAGGTCCATATCACGTGCCATCACTTCAAAATTATGAATTAAAAAATATTCGCGATTGGTTGATGAATTGGGAAATGTGTAACAGTGAAAATTTATGAATGGAATGACGTAATTAACCACGTGTCTGAGGCCATACATGTTGGCTTCACTTTGATGTTAGAGATAGTGACGTCATGACTCTTCTACTACAAAGGATCCATGCTCGAAGGCAGTAGCATCCCAAAGTTAAAAATTCCCGACTCGCATACAAAAAATTAACATTACAAAGGCCAATAAAAGTTTTTTGGCTAGGAGGCTAATCAGAATGTTCCAACCTCAAGATTACAAAGTTTAAATGAAATGTATATAATTTACAACACGAATACCGTAGTCTGTTACACGAGTAGTATTTAACGCACGGAACCTCTTGGACAAACAAGGCGCGAGTTGAGTACATCCATTCTGCAAGAACGAATACAAGAGCAGAATGGATGTATTTAACTCGCGCCTTGTGTTTTAGTGACAAGGAAATTTTTTCCAAGTTTTGCTTTAATTAAACATGTGGCAATTACACTAATTATTATTTGAAGAAAGAATAAACTCTTTGCATTTCTTACTCAAATTTTGAAGTTTTACCCTTAAAAATAATTTGGGCACCAAAATCAAGTTCTCTTTTGATAACAAAAAAAATTCATTGGAACTGTCAGAATTTCCAAGATATTTGTAAATACTTATTATTATTTTTAATATTATTAACCTGTCTATTTAATATTAATAGATTTTAATGAGTAATCTAAATATTAGTAATTAATAATGAACTATGATACTTTAAAGTTATAAATAGCTTTTAGTTTAAACCTTAATTACATAAAATAAATATTAGGACTTGGTTAAAGAGTGCACAAGAACAAAAATATATATGAGCTCATTTACTATTGATTTGAGGGTTGGAGTACACAAGTTATTTTATTAACGGAGAATTAAGTGAATTGCAGAATTTTATATGTTTGTAACGAAAAGAACATTTAATCAACAGCAAGAACAGGAGTATGTATGACAAGGCATTTTCAGCTAAATTTTTTAGAAAAATTACCTTTTATGTCCTAATAATGGATAATTTTTTGGTTAAATTTTACTCTCATCTAGCTCGTTCAATTATGCAAACAATTCAACTATGTGTTTTTAACATTTTCATAAAATTTAAATTTATAAATATAATGTTTAATGAACACTTGCGAGTGATTCTTATTTAAAGGTAGAAATGTTGTTTACATACGTCTAAAATAAATTTCAAGATATACATTAGAGAAATATTTTTTTATAGAATTTTAATAATATAACTATAATTTGTAATATTTTAATACAGATTGATTTTGGGTCAATGTTCTGTTATATATGCTACCCCTAGTATGAGATTTTTTTTAAACTTCTGTATATGTTGTTACCAATACACACATTTTACAGTCATGCGTTTTCTGTAACTAGGTTGTTCTCTTTGATATTACAAATACAACATATAAACATACATCATAAACGTTTAAAACTATCAACTGCACACAAAAAAATAAGCAATCGTTAAAAAGACAGTTTAATCTGAAGTTTATGGTGTCTTGATTTTTGGCTTTCATATTATATGCTTTATAACAGTATAGTCACCATACTTTAAAACTGCATGGAGGAATTATGTGTTCAGACCA
Organism: Troglohyphantes excavatus; assembly: GCA_963932185.1. Lineage (NCBI taxonomy): Eukaryota > Metazoa > Arthropoda > Arachnida > Araneae > Linyphiidae > Troglohyphantes > Troglohyphantes excavatus. Next base: position 71,829,041 of record OZ010673.1, on the reverse strand, counting down.
TGCCTAAAATCTATAATTTTATTAAAACAATTACAAAAAAAGAAAGAAATATTAAATTCACTTACCACATTTTTCTCTCACAGCTTTTTCATACAAGTAATCGCTATCAAAAGCACAATCGTGTGGTGTTATAACAACACCCATGGCTCCAATTCTGGCATCCATTTCAGAGGTGATCCAGCTCACCTTCACCGCCGCCGGTTCCCATGTAAACAGTGACTTTATCCGCAGCGCGGTGCTTCATGGCCGTGCATTTAATTGTTTTATACCGTGCTTGAAGCTGTTCTGCGGACCTCACGACAGCATGCACATCTACCGCCTTACGAATTTGGTTAAATTCGTCCGCTAATCTCAACCACGTTTCTGATTTTTTTTTATTAAAGACCGCGTTTTTTTTATTTTCTATTATATATTTGTACTTATCAATTAACGTTATTAATATTTCCGATTCGGATGGACAAAAATTAACTTTCTTCTCCTTTTTATCAGCCATTATCAAAACTACGAATCGACCTCACTTGAAAAATACACGTGCGAAATGAGTATAAACCACGGTATAATTGTCGTTGTAAACAATGTCACGTGGTACTTCGTTGACCAATAGGATACGCCTTTACATTTCTTAAAGGAAATCGGAGGGAAAACCTCAGATTTTGAAATCTCTAGATAAGTAGGCGATGTGAATACGGTTCCAAGAAAATCCCCCGATTTCCTTCAACCCTCGGTTTTCGGAAACCACGGGTAATCGCTGGATTTTTCAGAACTTGTGAATAAGAGGGTATGACATCTAACTAAAGCGTTCTTTCAGGAGTGATGCTGTCTTCCAGCCTACCCGCGGTCGCTGTGGCTCTGTTCCTGGGTCCCTGGTCGGACCAGTACAGCAGGAAGCTGCCGCTGGTCATCGCAGCGGGAGGCATGTTCCTCGACTCGCTCGCTGGGGCGGTGCTGGCCTCGATCCCAGGGGCGTCCCCACTCTGGTTCGTCGGGGCAGCACTTTTCTCAGGATTCGGTGGGGGATTCACCATCTGCATTTCTACGGCTTTCAGCTACCTCTCGGATGTGACGGACGAAATGTAAGGGACGCAACTGTTGAATCCTTTCGTTACGGCAACCGACCGAAACGGTACTTTTTAATGATTCGTACGCACATGCCAAATGAGCGATAATATGCCAAGCTAAACTTTTTTTCATCTCGAAATGAGCAAAACATCGTTTGGTTTGGTTTGGTTAATTAACGCCACATTAGAGGAGCTGCACATTTCCAGTGGGCTATTGGCATTTGCAGCCATTACCAACATAAAAAACAAAATTTATTTTTCTCCAAGAGACAGAGGCCACCAGTGCCCCAGTGCATAAAGACGTTCAGTTAGTAATCAGAGGATTGCTAATTCGATTCCGTGCGATGGACTTGGTTTGGTTTGGTTTGGTTAATTAAAGTCGCACTAGAGCTGCACAGTGGGCTATTGACGACGGTTCGGGGCCTTCTCGAAAGAAAGGCCAGGGAACGATGCTTCGTATTTTTGAACCATGGTCAGATGACGAGCGATGAACTTGATAGAGAAAAGTTGAGAAAGTAGTGATCTTGCGATTGGAGGATTGCCATCTGCGCTAAAAAAGTAATAAGAAGTCGTCCAGAACATCTAGCAAATTACACTGGCGTGTATACGGGACTGGAGTAGATCACGATAAATCGGATCGGGGGTCCAATGTCCTGACGCCTATTGAGTGTCAGTTCATGTGTTGTCTTCGTCATGTGACCATGGTTCAAAAATACGAGACATCGTTCCCGGGTCTTTTCTTCGATACAGGCTCCGAACCGTCGCCAATAGTTAATTAACAAAATAAAACAAAACATCTAAATTTTCGATCATTTCCTTAAAAACGAGCGACCTTCAAAGGTTAAAACCTTAAGGCGGGTTTACACTATGTAGCAAAACAGCTATATAGCTGAGCTATATAGCTCTGCTACTAGTTTTATAAAACACCACTTAAAAGCAGCTATATAGCTCTTCTATATACTCCAAATCAGGAGATATTTAGATGGAAATAACCTATCCATCGCGTGTCGGTAAGAAAAAGCCGGGTTTTTACTCTGTAGCAAAACAACTATATAGCTGTGATAAAAAAATTTAAGAGACCTAAAAGCAGCTATATAGCTCTGCTATATCGTCCAAATCCAGAGTTATATAGCTCGAAGTGAGCCATCGGTTGTCGATAAAGATCAAAGAAAATAATGTAGCTGAGTTATATATATAGCAGGGCTAGAGGCGCATTTTTTTGTAGCACAGCTATATAGCTGTCGCCAGAAGACGCACCCATACGTTCTCAAGCAGCGAAGTAGGTAAAGTAGGCTGTTGTTTACTTCGAGTATGATTTGGTTTGATTAATAAACGACGTACTAGAGCTGCACATTGGGTTATTGGCGACGGTTCGGAGCCTATCTCGAAGCGTTGGTTTGGTTTGGTTTGGTTTGGTTAAATAACGTCGCACTAGAGCTGCACCTATCTCGAAGCAAAGACCTGGGAACGATGCCTCTTATTTTTTAAATATGGTCAGATGACGAGGACAACACATGAGCTGGCACCCGACGCAACGTCAATAGGAGTCAGGACATTGGACCCGGATCAGATTTATCGTGCTCCAGTCCCGTATACTTGTCAGTATAATTTGTTGAATGCTCTAGACGACTTTCTAGTATTTTTGTAGCGAAGCTGGCAACTCTCATATTGCAAGATCACAACTTTTGTTAATTTGTTTGTCAAATCCATCGGACGGAATAACCTCCGTGGCCGAGCGGTTAAAGGCGTCAGCTGGGAATACGAAGATTCCTGGTTCGATCCTAGACGATGGACTTGACAAAGAAAAGTAAAAAAGTAGTGATCTTGTAATCGGAGGGTTGCCAGCTTCGCTACAAAATGCTAGAAAAGTCGTCCAGAACATCCGCAAAAATTAACGGTGTGTGTACGGAACTGGTGCACGATACATCTGATCGGGGTCATAAGTCCCGACGTCTATTGAAGGCGTTGGGTGTCAATTCAGGTGTTTCCTTGTCATCTGCGCAGGGTTCTAAAATAAGAGGCATTGTTCCCGGGTCTTTCCTTCGAGATAGGCCCCGAACTGTCGCCAATAGCCCACTGTGCAGCTCTAGTGCGACGTTAATTAACCAAACCTAACCATACCAAACCTGATTACTAACTAAACGCTTTTATCCACTGGGCCACCGGAGGCCCCAAGTGTTATAAGCATACTTCACTTTTGGGTTGTTTTTCTTTATTTGCAACGGAACAATTCACGAGACTATCTCAGTCGTCTTATTAAAGTGTCTTTCCTTTTTTCCACTCTTTTCCAGTAACCGGCCCGCCCGCTTCGCCGTGCTGGAGTTCTTCACCATCGCCGCGCTGGTCGTGGGCAGCCTGGTGGGCGGGCAGATCTTCGAGGCCTCTGGCTTTGTTTCCGTGATGGCCTCCTCCCCGTGCTGCTTCGGCGTTGCTGTACTCTACTCCGCCTTTGCGCTCAAGGAAACCAGGCCCCCTCACCCCGGGTGAGTGTATACACTTCTCTCGGTGGTCTGTAGCATGCATAACCCTATCTTCCACAGTCCGAAAACGTCAAAAACATTTTACACTTATTTTCTCTCACGATCACAGTCTCACGAAGGGTGCAATGCTGCGTGACCTGGTGCGGCTGGACAACGTGAAGCAGAGCTACGTGGCGTGTTCGCGGAAGAGGCCGGGCAACATCCGCATGCAGATCTGGATGCTCGTATGGATCATCTCCTGCCAGAGGTTCTGCGACATTGGTGAGCACTTTAAAAAAAAACGCTCTAATACACTTTCTTTCTATAGTATTTGTAATTTAACTTAACTTAAGTTGGTTGATTAATTAGCATCGCACTAGAGCTGCACAGCCGGCTATAAGTGACGCTCTGTATCTCGAAGGCCAAACAGGGAAAACACGGGAACACTGACTTTTATTTTTGAACCATGTACAGAAGACAACACCTGAGCTGGCACCCAGGCTTCAAAGGAGTCGGTAAATTGGACCCCATCAGACGTGCACCATGATTTTATAAAAATTTTGTAACTTACCCATATAGGACACCTTCTTTCTTAGGATATCCTGGGGAAATATTGCGATCTTCCGCCAGGCATTGTACAGGATGCAACATTTTATCTCCAGGAGCTCCTCAGGAACCAAAAATGTCCGCCAAACAGGGTAATAAGGAACGGCTCAGGAACTCCCACATACCCCACCTTCGGAGGTACTCAGGAAGTGTTTGGAAAGTTTAGTAGGAGGAATCTAGGAAACTTCAAGATAAAAGTTTCTCCTCCATGGGAGGATCGGTATAAAGGCAATCATTTGACTTTCCTTCATAGATCTTGGAGAACTGACTCCCCAAGACATCATTAAAACCCCTTCCCGAGAAGCTCCTCAGCAAGTAATCTTTGTTGCAGGAAGAATTTGGGAAGAATTGGTGCTCCAGAGGAGCTCTCTGGGATGCTTTGCGCTATATGGGATAGTAGCAACTTTCCGATAACGACATCGCTTCAGTTGAACTTTTGTCAAGTCCGCTTGGTTTTTAACTCTTAATCCTCTAATTGATAACCGAATGATGTACCTCTCGGCCAACGGGGCAAATAAAAGAATTAATGTTAGTGTACGTGTATGATAATTCTTGTATGTATTGACAGGCATCATGGCCGTGGGCTACCCTTTCGCCCGGACGATGTACCTGTGGGGCGTGGCTGCATTCTCCAACGCCAGCACCGCATTCTACGTAGTGAACGCCCTTGTGACGCTGGTCGTACTGCCGCTGCTCAGCAACGGGCTGCGACTGCATGAGGCGGCCATCGGGCTGGTCGGTATGCTCTCACTCATGGCCAAGATGGTGCTCACGTCGGTCGCCTACTGGGACTACATGTTCTACTTCGGTGAGTGTCAGTGGCGAAGCATGTGGTCATCTAAAGAATCGGGGTTATTCATAAAAATAAGAAACAGTCTTTTCATCACCATATGAACACTTTTTCAATTTTCTATTTCTGTAATACCAAAGAGATTTTTCTCATTTTCGTTGTACTGCCGTAGGCAGAACTGTGAAAGGACCAACCTCTTTTTTTAATGGACATCAATAAACGATTATGATGCCATACTTGCTACTGGTGAATTGGGCAGCTTGTATACGGTCGCAGAGAACTTTAAGGTTACTCGCGTACTATTAGCAATTAGCATTGCAATTTTTAATCAACCGAGCAATTAAAAAAATCAAATGTCCTCTGAGTATGCCTGCTGCCAGGTCACGGATTTCGCAAGCGCCAAATTGAAGGAGAAAAGTTTCCAAACTCGTATTGCCACAAACCATTCAAAATCGCCATATTATCGACTATTTTCTAAAGTAGTTAGCGCGGTAATGAGCGAAACAATATTTTATCAAACTAAAAGATTGCCGAAAAAGCAGATACAATTAGTTTTCCAATTGTGTGTAACTCAACAGTTTAGTTGTATGTCCGATAGTCCGGAAAACCTTAATTCATTCCCTAAAACAATGCTATTTGCATAAAACTATGCTATATATATTTAAGAAGGTGGGTACAAAATTCCAAGGCAGTAGAAGAAAAGAGAACATGTGTTCTTTTACATGTTTACATACTGCCTACCTACTTTTAGTCTGCAACATTCGTCATTTACTCAAAATAAAGTTTTTGAATTTTGGTCACGTTTAAAATTCTAAGGCTTTGTAACAAATTATTTAAGACTAAACTGTTAATAGTTTTTCAAACTTTAATATTTGTTTTGTAAACATAGGAAGAGCTTTCTAAAATTAAGTTATAACTTATATTTTACGAATTAATGAACATAAAAATGTAAATATGGTTTTAGATTATGAACATAAAATATATTTTTGAAAACAACTAAAACACGAATTTACAAAACTGTCTTCATACGTCGGTAGTTATATACTTTGACGTTATATAATCAATTTAAATTTAAAAAAAAAATTTAAATTTAAAGAAGAAGAGTGGTTTAAAAAAAAAAAGACAATTACCCAGGTAGCACGACCATATGGGCCCACTTGGGTTGGTAATGGGATATCCATATGGGCCCTGCTGGGCAGCCCATGTGGATCCAGAAAGAAGTGACCCCTTTTGTTCTATACTGGCCCAGTTGGGGTTTTCCCACATGGGCCCATGTGGGATTACTCAACTGGGCCCAGATGGGATTTTTCATCTGGGCCCGCATGGGAAAACCCAACTGGGCCAGTATGGAACAAAAGGAGCCGTTTCTTTCTGGATCCATGTGGGCTGCCCATCAGGGCCCATATGGATAAACTATATTGCCCAGTATGGGGAATTCCATATGGATCCATGTGGGGCAACCCAACTGGGCCAGTATAGAACAAAAGGGGTCGTTTCTTTCTGGATCCATGTGGGCTGCCCATCAGGGCCCATATGGATAAACTATATTGCCCAGTATGGGGAATTCCATATGGGTCCATGTGGGGCAACCCAACTGGGCCAGTATAGAACAAAAGGGGCCGTTTCTTTCTGGATCTGTATGGGCTGTCCATCCGGGCCCATATGGATAACTTATATGGACCTGTGAGGGTTCACTACATGGATTCAAATGGGTTTCTCCACACTGGCCCTTCTATGTTAGGACACTATACATGGCCAATGAGTTAGTCAACTTAGAACACTATTCTAAATGACTGTAATTTCTTGAAATGGTGAATCTAAAGGAACTTCGTGTATTCTAATATTTTACAATTTTTTTTTATTGTTATAATATAAATAAGAATTCCATAAATTATTTAACACTTTGTTTAGTGACAATTTTAAGAAAAAAAAGTTAATTTGATAACATAGTAATAACACATGTATTCAATTTAACCCCGGCTTTCGCTTTAAATTGGCGATTTAGTGTTAAATGTCTATAAAATTCTTATTTATATGACAATTGAAAAATTGGTAATATTGAAATACACCAAATAAATTTTTTTAGTTACACCATTTAAAGAAATTATAGATTAGAATAGTGATCCACGTTGGCTAACTCATTAGCCCTTATGTAAAGTGTAAAATAATAAAAAGGCCAGAGTAAAGAAACCCATTTGTACCCATGTAGTGAAACCTCACGGATAAGTTATCCATGTGACCCCAGATGGTCAGCCCATATGGATCAGGAAAGAAATCTGCTTTTTATCTTTACTGGCATAGTTCACGATAAACTTGTATGGATATATACTTTAACTTGCTGTAAACCAAAGTAGTGGTTTAAAATACATACATAAATTCTTTAAATTCAGCAGTTTGATTTACAGCAAGCATTTTAACAACAAATAGCCAAAGTGGAACTAAATTGTAATCAGGGTTGCCACTCAATATTAAGATCAAAATCCCCTACTTTTCCTAGGTTATTGAAAAATTCTAGATTGAGAAATACACAAGATATAACGGAGTTTTCAAATAATAATATTAAAGCCGGTAAAAGTAAAGTTTCAACAAAAAAAATTAAGTACAAAGTCATGAGAATAGTATTTTTACAAATTTATAATTTCAATAAAAATTGTTCAGTTTTCCTAACCTTTTAGGTATAGGAAAGAACATTGTCTGTACTTAAGATGAAGGGACAAAATATCTGCTTATACCCCGATCCAAAATTTAGATAGTTATATTCTTACTTTTACTGAGACGAGTATGACAACACTACATGTTTCAACTGTATTTTATAATTTTTTTATATTGAATTATTATTTTGAAATCAGGAAAATTTTATTCTATTTAACTTATGTGATTTATCAGCTTCTCTTATTGTATTGGTTTCAAATACAAAATAACATAGTAAATTGCATGTAATAAGCTATTTTATAGTCATTCTCAGTAATGTAGATAATTAAAATGTAATACGATTAATATTTTCTACACAAAAACTTAAATGAAATACAAGAAATAAATATCTAATGCTACAAATGGGTTTGTTGTCTGCCAAGAGGTTATGTCACAAAACCTGAAAATGAACTAAAAACATTTTCCACTACTAGGTAAGCTAAACTATCATTTAGAAAAATTGTAGTAGGTCCTCCTTCAAGAGGCTGATCAATAACGATTTAAATATAATTCCACTTAACATTATAGCCATAACCAGAGGCAAACTTTAAACATTCTTATCTCAGAATTCTGTTTTGTGACTTACTCCACTTGGCAGCCAACCAAATTAAAAATGACAAATTCATTTATTAAACTCAGTTAATTTTAAAACAATACAATTATGACTTTTACAAAAAATCATTTTACTTTGCCAGTTTCTTCTGATATCGAACTTGACATCTACCAAAACAAATGTTGTTTTTACTTCAAATTTCACAACTACTTGTACGCCAGCTTAAATGAACCTAATCAAACACACAAAATTTTAGAACAGAATGATAGAGATTTTTTAATATACTAAAATAAATATGAATACTCTGACTTATTCATATAGACATGTTACAGCTCTTTCAACTAAAAAGGCTTAATTTAATGTATGTGATGATATTCAACCGGATTTGTCAAACAAAACATGATTTTGCCTTATTTTAAAAATCAATAACAAGATTTAACGTACAAATATTACATGCTATAGAAAAATAAAAAAAAATTGATTCAACTTTTATATATTTTGTAAAAGATAAGTAAAGGAGATGGAAACGACATGTTTTCTGAGAAAAGCTTCATGAATGGTTGTTCCGAGAAGCAAGATGTAATCGAATGTGCTCCAGTGGTGTCGTAACCACATTACTTTAGTACTTTAAAAGAATTAACTAAGGATTCCTTTCCAATTAAAGGTTGAAGGTATTTACTGACAATTGATTATTCTTAAAACGAGAATACTAAAAGCATCGCGTTTAGCCACCAAGTCACTGGATTTAGACATCTGAATCTTTCATCTGGATTTTCCAAAAATGCAACGAGGCCTCCTGAACATTTAAACTAGGGAAGCTCTGATATTCAGTATACCAGTCTATTTAACAGTCAAACAGAATATTCGGTTAGGCTCTGAATAATTTGGCGTTTTAATTATTTTTGTATAAATTTGTACAGTAAACATTTTTTATACAATAATTTAAAGTAAAAATTATCACAATAAAAAAAATATATTTTGAATAACATTAAAAAGAAAATTATCAAAACACATTGCATTCTTGCTTCAAAAGTGACATTGACACAACTTTGAAAATGGGACTGTAGAGTGCAGTTGTGTCGCTCTTAATTACCGTAAAGCAATTGTTTTAAAAGTTTTTGGAAACACAATGATTTTGAGCTTTCAGTTTTGAAGCAAGAGTGTGACAAGATTATTGAAAAAAAATAATCTTTCTAAAAAAAAAAGAAAACCGACTTTAAGGAAAATGCGCTCAAAAGTAAAAAATAATTTTTAATTTTATAAACGGGTTGGAAAAATGAATTATTTAATATAAATTTTAAACTTATTAAAAAAATTGAAATCGTCGTCAAAATTTAGGTATGATTTTTGTAAATTGGCACCAACTTCAAAAAGTTCTAATAAATATAAAATTGATATTAAATAATTAAATTTTTTCTAACTTGTTCGTAAAATTAAAAATTATTTTTTACTTTTTAACGCCTTTACCTTAAAGTTGGTTTAGCTTTTTTTTTTAAGAAAGATTATTTTATTTTTCTATTTTTAGTTTTTAATTTAGCGGGGGCTTTGCCCCCTGCTATTATTCACCAAGAAATTCAAGTAACAACTTGTGCTGTCTCAACAATGTATATCGTAAAATAATCCCTATCCATGGCAATAAATGCTGGGTAAATTAAATGTCATTGTTGTACAACTTCTGTTAAACAAAGAAAACATTTTGAAACTGATAAATTGTTTAAAAAACTCCGGTTAATCGACATTTCCGGGTATATAACAGCCGGATAACCGATTATTTTTTTTACAGATTTTGTTTGAGCGGATTTTTCTCTATCCAACAAAAAAAGAATTTCGAAATTGAACAATATTTTTTTTCAAACGGTATGGTTAATTGAGAATTTCGAATAGTTAAATGCCGGATAACCGAATATTTTTTTCCAAATTGCTCCCAAGTGAAACATCCCTTATTCAACAAAAAAAAAATGTCCAAATATCTGAAGTAGAACAAAAATCCTGCGCGAACATACATAAAATAAAAATACCTACCAGACGAATTGATAACCTCTCGATTGGCGGTTTTAATTTTAAGTTTTTGGCGGTTTAATTTTGGTGGACAGTCGGTTAAAAATTACTTACATCTGATCCAACACCAAATCGTCACTTAAGCCGTGTTATGTAAGTCTAATATTAATGCGATGGGACTTGCACAGTAAAATGGCTTAAGCAAAGACGCATAGTTTTAATGTACACACTGGAGATAATACAATTATTAATTGAAACAAAAATATTATAACTATATAACTATGCGGCAGAATATTTAGAACACATGCATTTTTAAGTTGTGCAGCCAATTACGATTTCTCTCGTAAGCATTTCCTCCTTCTGGGAATAAGTATAGCTATAGATACTGCAAACAGAAAGAGATAAGTATTTCTTTTCTAATTCACAATTATTTCACTAAGTTGATTAAACAATATTTGGGAGAAAAGAATAAACTAATTAAATTAGCCTTTTATTAAATTATTAGGATCGATTAAAAATTTATTGTGAATTTAGAGTGTGCAATGGGAATATCATTATCAGTAAAAAAAATCGCAAGTTTTAAAATTTAATAGAAAATTTAGTTTTATAAACTAACATTTTACGAATTCATTTTTGCAAAATAATGAAGAAATTATGTCTATAAATGAAATACATTCAAAAGCAAACTGATTTGGATTTCTAATTAAGCATTATTTCTTTCTTTTCATCGTAACTTAAATGCAAAATTTTGTAATTCTTACTTTCAATTAAGGACTGCTTCGCCATTTGGTGGCGGGTTGCCAGATTTGTCAAAAATAGGGCAACCATAAAAGACAGATTAACCTTGTAATGTTATATTGTTGTATATTCACGGTAAGTTTTCATTTTTGGATATATTTCACATTTCTATAGACTAAATATTTTTATTTATAATTTTCACATCAGCATCGATGTTTTAAAAAGTTATTTACTTCAAATGTGATAATCGGAAAATGTGCTTAAATTACAGTTAACAATAAAATTATCCGACCAATGTGAAAACTAATAGCTGTTATTCGCAAACTTCATTTTGATTTTAGTTATGTACAATTAGAATCAGGTGTCATAATCAACTGCTCCAGGGTTTACATGCAAGTACCATAGTCGACTGCTATAATGGGTACCTGGGGGGCCCTTAAAACTTTTAGCTGGATGCCGCTAGATTTTTTTCTTGTTTAGTTTAACTATACTTTTGCCTACTGTACATTCATGTGTTAATTAAATCATGTTTATAGAGTTGAAATTATGTGAAAATCATTTTACCAATATTTAAACATTTAGGGCAAAATCAAAGTAACGGACGTACCTTTTGCAAGAATAATAAAAATGTTAAAATTATTTTACTCCTCAGTTAGTAGGTAAAAATTTTGGTATGTTTAAAAAGAGCACAAAATTGCCTTTCATAGTGATAAAAATTTTCATTCTCATGTGAAAATTAATTTGAGAAATATACATTTTTGAGCATGGTAACGGACGTACTAATTTTGGACATGAGTTTCACAAGCATGCTAATTGAGGCTCAATTCCTCTGAATTGATAAATCTCTTTGACATATATATATTTTTTTCAATGATTTGAATGTACTAAGTTAGAAAAACAATCACAACATTTTGAAAAAAATAATTTTATGATAGTAAAAAAAATTATTTTGTGTCGGTAACGGACGTACCAGCAATGGTAACGGACGTACCTTTCCCAAATTTTTATTGAAAATTCATGTTCTTTTCATAATTTTGTAAAGAATACCAATAATACACAAAAGTTAATTATAGGCAAGACTATTTTACGTATTAGAAGAATTAATTTAACAAGATAATTACATTAATGGCATAATAATAACATTAGTACAGGTAAAATAGGTTTTTCATTGACGAATGGTGTGCATACACAAAAATTTGGGAATAACCTTGTTAAGGCACTAGAAATGAAGATTCAATGAGTCCTCAAATAATAAGGTTGATTTACCATATTTAGGGAGGGGGTAAAGGGGTTTATTTTAAAAAAAAACTCAAATGCTGCTTAGTGTCTACGAGATCCTGAAATTAATGCTAGCGATAAAATATATTGATTTGTTCAACATAGGGCTACAAAATTGGTTTAGGGTACTTCAGGAATTAAAAATATAGACCAACTTGATCTTTAAACATGTATACACTCAATCAGAGGACTGGAGAAGACCTTATTCAACTATTTAAATTTATTAAACCAGGTGATGTTGAAGACATGATATTTAATACAGCCAATGGGACTAGAGGTCATGTGTACAAGTTACACAAAATCAAGAAAGTAGAAAGTATTATTCTTACAATAACATAAATTGAATAGTTTGCCTGAAGGTGGTTAATTTGTCTGGAGTAGCTGGTTTTAAAAGACAACCAGATAGACATTGGGAAATTGTTCCGATACGATAGTCTGTACTTCGTTGGCAGTATTTGTATACACTTGCATACAAATCATCTTGATATTTTTTAAAGTAATTCAAACCATAATTAATTAACCCATCCACACCCACGATCATTAAAAAAATTGTAAAGAGCCCAAAAAGTTATATTCTGGTGTTCTGTAATTCAAGTATATGCAAGATATTCATAATATTCAGAGATTAAGAATTATATAATACTCAAATATGATTAAAAACATTTTGGTATTTTCAACACCTAGCATGCTTTAAAAGGTGACACTAGTCGATTGATTGAAGTAAATGAAAAAATTAATTTTATGACAACTGCATTAATAAGCAATAATGTGTTTTTTAAAGATAAACTATTCAACTAAAATTATACTCTTTCCATGTTGTTATTAACATATGTCACATATAGTTTTTTTAGTAGAATTGTTACACACAGTTCTGCATATTATTTATGATAAGATTTTAAAAAAATACTATTTTTAAAAATAATTAGTAGTTTTAAATTTTGTAATAGAATATGTAATGAACTGATAAAATGTATAAGTTTATTGGTTTTATCTAGAAAAAATTGACTGTTAAAATGCATGGTTTTTGGTAACGGACGTCATTTTTATCATCATAATATTCTTTTTTTTTAAATTTTGTGATTGTTTTTCTAACTTGGTACATTCAAATCATTGAAAAAATTATATATTTGTCAAAGAGATTTATCAATTCAGAGTAATTGAGCCTCAATTAGCATGCTTGTGTAACTCGTGTCCAAAATTAGAACGTCCGTTACCATAACTCAAAAATATATATTTCTCAAGTCAGTTTTCCATGAAAATGGAAATTTTTGTCACTGTGAAAGGCAATTTTGTGCTCTTTTTAAACATACCAAAATGTTTGCCTACAGTTAATAAATGAGGAGTAAAACAATTTAAACATTTTTGTTATTCTTTTAAAAAGTATGTCCGTTATTTTGATTTTGCTCTATCTTTAAAAATAATTATTTTTAAATTTTGTAATAGAATATATGATGAACTTATAAAAATATAAGTTTATTTCAATCAGAAAATAATATAAACACTTTTAAATTGGTTTTATCTAGAAAAAATTGACTTTATAAAAATGCATGGTTTTTGGTAACGGACGTACTGGTACGTCCGTTACCATGATTTACCCAATTATTTTTTTTATATAAAATTTCTTTTTAAGTATAATGTTACTTAAGTCAAATAAAAAGTAAACCTAAAGTTTCAAGTTTTTCAGTTCAAAAATAAAGTTGCAGCATCAATATAAGCCAAAAATAGAAACGGACGTACCAATAAGAGCTAGAAAAAAAATCACTAGCAGTTTTAACCATACCAAACAAGTTACAAAAAATCTGAATATCAAAGTTAGAACCCCTAACTATTATGTAAACAAAACATGCTAAAAGAAGAATATTGTTTGATATTATCCCTTTCACTTTTATAGTCCAATCGGTATCGGATATGCACTGCATGCTTCTAAGTGAGTGAGACGAGTCTAAACATGAACTTGTGAACCAAAAACTCCTTATATTATATAAGCATGGAATACATATTTAAAATCTGCAAACTGTCACCTTTAAAATGAGGTATCATTTATGTATCTACTGTGATTTTGAAATTTTGAGAAAAAGTTTACTTTGATGTGATTTTGCCCTTTAGCAACTTTTTTGTCGCCAAAATATTTGTCAAGAAAATTACATACTAGTCCTGTTCCACTACCTTACCTGTGTGGGAGCTATGTAGATTGAAAAATGGGATGCATTCAAGGTAATGGCTATACTGGGAGGTCCCCCTCTTTAGAGCCAAGGCTAACCTGAAATGTAAAAGAAAAAAATTATAAACAGGAACTTCTGATAATATATTTAATTCAGTTAAATTACGGTGAACAGAAACCCTAGGCATTTTTCTAAAATTTACCAGTATTCTCTACGCTAACCATACTTGGCAACAAAAACTGGTTTTGTTGCCAAGAATGGTTAATTTTTTTTTCTTTCTTTTTGCTGATCAAAGAACTGCTTTCTCACCTGCGGGTCTGCTAAAAAGTGCCACAGAATTGGCGGGAAAACAGGGTTACTATTCAACACAATTTAACCATATAAGTGTATTTTTAACCATTCCCATGCAATGCTCTTTCCAAGCTAATAGAAATAGGGTCGAAATAGCATAGTTAGTTGTATTAATTAACACTACTGTTACACTACTGTAGATGATTTAATATTATTCTGAAATAGTACAGGAATCCGAATAATAGTATAATTTTATTGGTTTCAATGCAAGAGATAGAGACAAAATGTTCCTAAAAAAATATTGGGTAAAGACTTGCCGTCGATAGCGGGTTTGGCGGTGTTTTGAAATGGTCGCCAAACGACCCGATGCGTTGCGCACAGTGGTTGCGCACGCGTATTTTTTTCTGAACTTTATGGTTGCTTCCGGTGGTAAACACAGAATTACAGTTAACAAAATGGCGACGGTTTAAAATTGATTTCGAAGCTTTATTTTCGGATGATTGATTGATCGGATAACTTCTGCGTAATGGGCTATCGGTAACGGTTCAAAACTCATTTCAAAGGATTTCTATTGCGTCTGCACGATTGAATGAAATAACGTCGCACTTGAGCTCCGTAATGGGCTAATGGCGACGGTTTAAAATTGATTTCGACACTTTGCTTTGGTTAATTAACCCCTCCGGGTTGTCGATCATGGTGCTTACAGGCAATCCTCCGGGCCGTCGTTTGGGGCATTTCGAAGACTCTTAAGCGCACACGCGTTCCGCGCGCTTAAAGTCACAGGCTCCTGCCGTCGATTTTGTGGTCTCCGGCCTTCGGCCTCCGACTACTCAGGATCACATCCTAGACCCCCTCCGGGCAGTTGATCATGGTGCTTACAGGCAATCCTCCGGGCCGTCGTTTGGGGCTACTCATCGTTTTGAGGACTGGGCAATGGCAAAATTTTATCAAAAAACACTTGAACCAAAAAATATTTAGAAAAAACTACAACAGGGGCATAAAATTTAGAAGAAAAAGCACTTACCAGACAATGATCAATCGTGTGTTTGTAAACCACGTATCCTTCCTAATAATTCTACACACACAATGCGCATTTTTACCTTCCTTTCGACACGTCCACTGCCCACACTGAAACCGAAATTCAGTTTAAAAATCTCAATATTTAAGCCGAAGAAGTCACGTGACCTTCCGAACCAATCACACAAATTCTTATACTTTCGAATAGAATAATTTTTAGTCCCGCACAAAAACACGTCACTCTTTAAACCAATCACGGAAATTTCTATGCCGGGAAGTCACGTGATTCTGCGAACGAATCCCGCAAATTCTTATCCTTTCATATTTGTAAACAATTATCCCATTCCCAGATTGAGAAGTGAATCGCCCGAAAAAGTCACCAAAAGCTACCCGCTTATGATTGGAAATCCCAACCAAATATTGTTTGATAACAATGTAAAAAAATAGCATATAGGAAAATAACTTGGATTAAATTTGTGTGGTTACAACAACGTTATTCCACAACTCTATATGTTAGTGTCATATACGCATTGACACCGAAACGAGTATGGTGGCTGCTCCACATATTTTCATCCAAATAATGTGTTTTTTCATAAAAAGATTCCAGAAAAAATTATCAAATGCTAAATGCCATATTTTTTCCTCCAAACCGTTTTGAAATAAGTTCCGGTGTTTCTTAACCCTACATTTCGGTGCGAAGGATGGGAGAAAAATAATATGCATTTCAATTTAACATCAAAAGTTTCATGTTCGCCTCGTAGGAAAATGATTTCTTATATTTTGAGAGCATTTTATAGTTACTTTCGACAAAGTCGTTTAGTGAAATCGCGATAGAACGTGCATTTGAAATACGGGTATTTGAATATAATCTCAAAATAGTACCAATAAAGAAAAAACGGGGCATCTATCTGAAATAAGTTGTATAAAATGTAAACACATAATTTAAATGAAGTAGTACGTACCTATTTCGTTCATAATATCTTTTACTGTTTAAAAAATCCACGGAAAAAAGGTGTTGTTTTGATGATACTCTGGAACCAGCAGGGATTATAGTCTCTTTGACGTAGTACGCATGCGCGTTGAAATAGAAATCTTCTTCGAGGATATGTAATGGGAAGACCATGAATTTCCATAAGGGGGGGACCAGATAGAACCATGTTTATCTATGTGAATTTCCTTTTCACTTTGAAATAACCAATAAATAAGAAATCAGAATATTAAACTGTTTTATCTTGAGTGAAAACTTATTAAAATAGTATTGTAACACTAAAATCACTTCCATTAAGTAACTCTAAGCGTTATATTCAACGAAATTGATCATCTGGGTTCAACATGGGTTGTTGGTGGGCAGATGGGCCCACACGAGCCCAGCTATCCCATGTTGGTCCCACGTCGGCCCATGCGAATCCCATGTACGTGTGCTACCTGGGTAGGGCTTTAAAAACGCAAAAAAAACAAAAATACATTGTTTTAATTTTTTTTCTTTGATTATTGTTCGGAAAAATATGTTCTAATAATGTAAAACAAATGTAATTTCTGAATTCATTAATAAAAATATTAGGATTTGGGGCTCGGGTCTCCCTTAACGTTTTATCCAATCAGCGTCGACAGCGGCAGTATAGTTTTTATTTACAATGGAAACATTACATAAAATAAATATTAAAATAAAGTCGTTAAAATAGTTTTTACCATTAGATCTTCTAATATTTTACTCATAGTTGTAATGGTTGCTTCATAAGAAATGCTGAATTTTTCAAACATGTCATTACGACTCCAGCAAATGTATTATGTTTCCATCTTTTCAGCTTGGATGAGCGGCACCCTGGCCAACGGCATCGGCGTTGCAGTAAAATCGAGACTCTCGAAACTCGTCGAAAAGGAAGAACTGGGTAAGAACTCATTGATATTATTACTCAAAACACAATTGATTGGTTTGGTTTGGTTAATTAACGTCGCACTACAGCTGCACAGTGGGCTATTGGCGACGGTTAGGGGTCTATCTCGCAGGAAAGACCCGAGAACACCAACACATTCACACATACATTCATTCATACCTGCACCTCGTTATTTTAGAACCATGGTCAGATGACGAGGAAACACCTGAACTGGCACCCAACGCCTTCAATAGACGTCGGGACTTTGGACCCCGATCAGATGTATCGTGCACCAGTCCCGTATACACGCCGTTCATTTTTGCGGATGTTCCGGACGACTTTTCTAGAATTTTTGTAGCGAAACCGGCAACCTTCCGATCACAAGATCACTACTTTTTACTTTTCTTTGTCAAGTCCATCACCTGGCATCGGACCGGGAACCTTTGTATTCCTAGCTAACGTCCTTAACCGCTCGGCCACGGAGGCCTCCAAAACACAATTGAGGATATGGATGTAAGAACCAGATTTCCAGTTTTCAAAACTTTTCAGAAAGACCGAAAAACTGTACGTTTTTTTCATCGTATAATACAAAATTTAAAAAAAAAAGCTCCTTTTCATTTATATCTCTAATAATCACTGTGTATAGTTAGTTACCTGGTTCTTGCACCCATCAATAGATGATATTTTCTTATAGAAATAAGTAAAAAAAATAGTAAATCAGACAAAATGGAACTGTCTGGTCCTTGCACGCACCCCATTAGTTTAGTACTGCGTGATTTTTTTTTTAACCATTTGCCCTACAATTTAAGTTTTAATTGTGTGGCGGCCATATCACGGTTCGACTGTGCGCTCAAAGTGATCTCGTACCTCAAATTTCCAACGAGGGCGTCTTAAGGCCCAAACATGATTTCAGTTTTAAAACTTAACTTCAAGATATTTTTTTAGATTTTACATTTTTTTTATTAAATTATTTTTAACAATTAGGTTAAATAATTTCCTTGAGATTCATTAATAATATTATTTCCATCTGTATATTATTGTATACAGGATTCGAAATTATCTGTCGCTAGTCGCATTTTGCACCTAAAAATTTGTTTGACGACAGTATTTTTAAACCCAGTTTATAATTTTTTACGTCTAACGTTGATTTTCCAAAAATAATACTCTCATACTTTTCTGTAATTTGATTAGTAAGACGTTGATATTTTTAAAGTACAAATGCAAACATCCTAAATTTAAGCAAAAGAAGCTTCCCTGTGACCGTTCAGAAAATTAATCAAATTGGGAAGTTGTTTTCTCTGTTATAGAGTTTATATTATATTTTAATAAATTCATATAATTTTTTTTTAAAAATTGTTTATTCTTAAAGAGATGGCTTTAAATTTACACCCCAATAACAAAAGGTTTGGAAAATGTTAGAATAGAAAGTATTTTTAAGAATTTAAAAAGTGTGTGTATTGCTGGAAAGACTAGGGATACATGGACGCAAAAATACGTATGTAACTGTCAGAAGGTTAACGATTGCAAAAATATCGTAGCAGTTGGCAAATATGCTTAAGCAATTTGATTTTTTTTTTTAAATTACCCCTAAGCAGAACATTTTGGTAACTAAACAAAAATTGGTAGATGCCAATGACGCCTAACTTTTACCTCTTGATTAAGAATATGACGCCTAACTTTTACCTCTTGATTAAGAATATGACGCCTAACTTTTACCTCTTGATTAAGAATATGACGCCTAACTTTTACCTCTTGATTAAGAATATGACGCCTAACTTTTACCTCTTGATTAAGAATATGACGCCTAACTTTTACTTCTTGATTTAGAATATGACGCCTAACCTCTTGATTAAGAATATGACGCCTAACTTTTACCTCTTGATTAAGAATATGACGCCTAACTTTTACCTCTTGATTAAGAATATGACGCCTAACTTTTACCTCTTGATTAAGAATATGACGCCTAACTTTTACTTCTTGATTTAGAATATGACGCCTAACTCTTACCTCTTGATTAAGAATATGACGCCTAACTTTTATCTCTTGATTAAGAATATGACGCCTAACTTTTACTTCTTGATTTAGAATATGACGCCTAACTTTTATCTCTTGATTAAGAATGTGTGCGTGTGTGTGTTTTCTTATTCGAAAAAGCATTATTCCTCCCACCTCCTCCTACTCCATTGAGCGATTTCCACAAAATACTGAAATTTGGCATATTTTAGTGAAACTGATAATACCGATAATAAGATATTTGAACAACAAATGAACATGATTTTGGTGTCACAAATCGAACCTGATGAACGCTGTTACGGTCATTTTTTATATTGAAATTTTCTAACTTTATCAACAAACGGCTCTATACGCGGCTTCAGTTGCTTCAAATCCTAAGCTAATAGAACTTCAGCGTAAAACCCGACTAAACAAAGATTGATTCAATGCGCCCGAAAGTGTGGAATATAGTCAGAACCAACAAACTTATTGATTCGAGCAGACAATTCCGATCTCCAACTCGGAACTTCATGACAAAACCAAGAGCTCTTCAAATCGCGGTGCGTAGCGTAATAAGTGACAGCCCCTCGACTGCAGTGACGTCAGCACATCAATCAATTCAATCAACTAGCCATCCCTATTTCTCTTAACAGGTCGCGCCTTCGCTCTGATTGGGACATGCGAGTCCGTGACGGCCCTCCTCGGGTCTCTCGTCTTCCTGCAGATCTACAACGCCACCGTCACAACATTCCCGGGATTTGCCTTCGCAGCGGCGGCAGTTTTCCTCGTGCCCTGCGCAATCATGTTCGTGTAAGTATGGAGAAGCCCATTAACCCTTTCATTTGGTTTTGTTAATTAACGTCGCACTAGAGCTGCGCAGTGGGCTATTGGCGACAGTTCGGGGCCTATCTCGAAGGAAAGACCCGGGAACGATGCTTCGTATTTTTGAACCATGGTCAGATGACGAGGAAACACCTGAACTGGCACTCAACGCCTTCAATAGACGTCGGGACTTCGGACCCCGATCAGATGTATCGTGCACCAGTCCCGTATACACGCCGTTCATTTTTGCGGATGTCCTGGACGACTTTTCTAGTATTTTTGTAGCGAAGCTGGCAACCCTCCGATCACAAGATCACTACTTTTTTACTTTTCTTTGTCGAGTCCATCGCACGGGTTCGAACCACCAATCCTCGGATTAGTAGCTTAACGCTTTAACCACTCGGCCACGGAGGCCTAGGATGACATTGGAATAATAAGGACTGGGATAACGTATTCTAGCTTGGGACCGTCGCTTATTATGCCAAGCATCAAGATTTGATCCGCTTTTGATGTTGTCACCTTTGCACATGGGCTCCGTCAATGCATAGTTTCTCTTGCTGTGGGCTAATTCCACAAAGTGTTAAAATGAGGTGGGAATGTCTTATTGGTAGGCAAGAAAAAGAGTTCCCAAAGCTCTGAGGAAGGATGACTTGCGTTACAATAGTAGGCGTGTCACTATCCACCCTAAACGTAAAGTGGTCACGCTAAACAACACCTCTTTAAAAATAACATGAACGGGATGTAAGGGTTCTATAATGATAATGTTAATATATGGCATCTCCTTCGAGTGCAACGAGTTAATTCTTGTTTGTTAATCCGACAGTTGGATGCTGAGAATGCCGTCCATTTCCCTCACCGAATTCGCCAAAGAATTGGAACAGAAGCAGTGGAGACCCCTGGAAGAGATGGCAGCGCCCCCTTCCCCCAAGTCGCATCGAGACACCCTAGAAGTGTACTAGGGACGCAATCGACCACTCTAGGACGACATTCCTCCTTGGAAGAACTCGACAAAGTTCTAACTTAAAGTATTAGATTAGCTATTGCTACTCAACAGGAGGCGTTGGAATGCACGCTGTTACATTTTGATTTTACTTCGGGCCAGATTTGGCAAATTATAGTCCGTTTAAGAACAGTTGTGAACGTTTTTATTGATGGGGCAAAGTTTTATATTTGTTGACATTTTGAGGATAAAATAAAGTTAATATGAAAGTATTGTTTAAAGTATTCATTTATTTATATAAAGTATAAGTGTCTGTGATTTTGTTTTTCATACAAATTTTCAGTTTTATTCCAGGTTTGATGAAATTTTGCACATTTGACCTTCAAAACAAGAGGAAGGTCATTGCCTACATGAGATTAAGAAAAAACACCCATTATACCAACACCCATTACTTATTTTTTCCTCTGTTCCTTAAATGGTTCTTGAACCATTTAAACGTATGACAGCACTTGAATCTAAACATATTTTATTAACTCTTTATGCTCCACAAATTAAAAAAAAACACCAAAATAATTAAATGCTATTTTTTCTCTGTTCTTTAAAATGAAAGAGTACAACACAATCTTGAGTTTGGAAAGTTATTCTCTCACAAACTTCCATAGAAATTATTGTTGTCATCTGGAAGCACCAATTATGTGGTTGATATAAAGCTCTTTCTTCAGAATGAAATTTCTTATAACTCCTGGTTTTTTCACTGTTCTTCTAAATGAAAGAGGAGAACGTAATCTTGAGTTTAGAAAGTGATTCTCTCACATACTTCCATATAAATTATTTTTGTCATCTAGAATCATCAATTATGTGGTTGATCTAAAACTCTTTCTTCATAATGAAATTTCTTGCAACTCCTGTTTTTTTTTTTTAACCTTTTGACAAATGGTAAAAGGTTTCAAACTTCCATATAACAAACTTCCATAGAAACTTCCAAACAAACTTCCACCGAAATTAGTTTTGTCATCTAGGAGCACCAAATATGTGGTTGATCTAAAACTCTTTCTTCAGAAATTTCTTACAACTCCTGTTTTTTTTGTTAACCTTTTGACTAATGTCAAATACAACTAAACATATGTTTGATATACAAAGATTAAGTTTCGGCTTCACGCATAATATCTCTATTTTTATAATTATCCACCCTTAACAAACTTAGATAGAGAATACCTCTTTAACCTTTTGCACTCCGTTGGCGTCGCTCAGGCGACAACAAAACAACGCGTTCTTTTGATTCCCCGTTCTTTAAAATAAACGAGAACGGCGTGATCTTGTATGTAAAAAACATCGATCTTTTTTTTTCAACTTGTTCTCTTGCAGATCCAAAACAGATTATAATTTTTTCCCTCTATGAGCATAAAAAATTCTGGGGGGAAAAACAGAAAGAGGAATAACTGTTCTTTAGAAAGAACGCAAACATCAAAATTTTATTGGAGTGGAAAGGTTTAAAAAGGGAACGGAAACGGGATGTAACCGTTTTGTAAAAATAAGGTAAATATCAAACATGTTCTTCATGTGGAAAGAATCTTGTAACAATAATGTTTACTGGTATGATAGCTTCTACCACGCATTACAAAATATGTACGATTTTTGACATTCAATTCTTGTTAAAAAGAGATGGAAAAGTAAATCCGATTTGATCCTTTCTCGTCCTGTACATGCTTTCGGTCATCAAGTAACCGAAAATCCCTAAGGACGAGACCACCAGCAGGATGTATATTTTGACTGAGGTGCAGAGGTAGTCGCTATACAGGAAAGACAAGAACCACCCCAAGGAATTGAAGAAGTAGTAACTGGCGAAAGCTGCCTCCTCGTCGCTCTTGAAGAGAATACCATAGAAAGCTGAAACGGAAAAATAATTAATAATTGAGAGCAGCTTATTCTTAATAACTGAATAATAATCGCCCCCCCCCCATATATATATATATATATATATATATATATATATATATATATATATATATATATATATATATATATATATATATATATATATATATATATATATATATATATATATATATATATATATATATGTAATGTTTATTATTTAGATTTGCAGTCGTTAGTTATTAGATGATAAGTTCCATGATGCAGGGATAAAACTGAGGGCCGATGATCAATTCAAACATTTATTTCTCCGGACTTCACAGCCCGACTTGCTAGCTCGAGGTTACATCGTGAATCTGTGTATCAAGATGGAGATTATGAGAAGGAGACTGGACCGTGGACGCCTCTGATTGGTTCATCTCGGTTTTGGTTCGCATTTTTAGGTTTGGGTTCGGGATTTTGAAGTGGCGTGGGTGGGAAAGCAGTCACATGAGGGATGTTTTTGTACTGCGAAAAGGGGGCGATATCCATAGTTAAAGAAAGTTAATTAAAGTATATTTTAAAAGAGGAAAGAGTTATAAAATATATTACATATATATGTCGTAAATGATGTTGTGGTGGTTGAACCGAGATGGCGCCACGAGTATTTGTTCATAGGTTACGTTAATCCCGCCTAGGTCACCAATGTAGAGCAGAGCTTTTGCCAGTCCCCCGGAATCGAACGCGGCATGTTGTGAGTTGTACGCAGATACTTTAACCGTCTGGATAAAGTACTTACTCGTGGCCGAAAAGAAGTACCGGGTATTTAAAGTGGCCACCATAGATTTTAAATATTTATTAATTTCTTATTTGCATGCCCGTGCAATAATTATCGTATTACCCCCCTCTCCCCTCTCCCCCCGAATGAACGTCTTCACATCATGGAGGTATATATATATATATATATATATATTTATTACAAGACATCATTTACGATATATATATATATATGATTTCGGTAGTAAAGATTACTTTTGCGGGTCTCTCACGCAACGAATCTTAACATCTGAGGTAACAAAAAAAAGGGAACTTCCCGGTGCAGTGATGAATCGTACTTTTGTCTTATGTTTATTAACGTTTTTTTCTTTTAAATGTGTTTAAAATTAATTTGTTTTCAAGCAGTTTTTAAACGAATCGTTCGTAGTGATGCCATATATGAGTAGGACTATAAACTTTTTTATATTTGGCTATAAAAAAAAAACTCGATAATATTTTTCACCTTTTTAACGAATGCGTAACTTTTCCCTAGATTCCTTAGTTAAATTCCAGATTGTCCCAACGTTGCAAGTCTGTTTTTCCCTGCCTTGTGGTATTCATTTTTCTACCTCCATGATGTGAAGACGTTCGTTCGGGAGGGGGGGAGAGAGAGGGGGTTTAATACGATAATTTTTTCACGGGCATGCGAATAAGAAATTAATAAATATTTTAAATCTATGGTGGCCACTTCAAATTCCCGGGCACGAGTAATTATTTTATCCCGACGGTTAAAGTATCTTGGTACAACTCACAACATGCCGTGTTCGATTTCGGGGGACTGGCAAAAGCTCTGCGCTACATTGGTGACCTGGGTGGGATCAACGTAACCTTCGAACAAATACTCGTGGCGCCATCTCAGTTCAACCACCACAACATCATTTACGGCATGCAAAATCCTGAACCACTTAAATACATGCAAGTATAGTGCAGAATGAAGACGCATATTATTTATAAGCAAAGAAACGATAACATGTTGAAAATCCTTTCTTAACTGCTTGACCAGCCATAAAATCGGAAAATGGAAAGCCACTTGTGCTAATTTTGATTAAGGCACATTTTGTGTCTTCATTTAAATCAGCTCTCCAAGTCCCTTTTTAGATGCTTCATAACACTGAACATCCTTTGGTTAATGGATGTTGATAAAGGAGGAACTAAAAGTATTTCTGAAAGGTACAGAAAGTTTTTGAGTGGCACATTTTGGATTGGAAACAAAAAGTTTAGGTTGCAAATGCCCGGAGTAATCTTTGCAACAATATAGCAGTAGCAATATTTGTTGCGGCCATTTTAAAGTAACTCGCGCCATTGTAGCGACTTATTTCCACTGATCTATAACTGTAACTTCTGGATTGGGCAAGAAATTTTGTTGGCTTGAAGCCAATTGAAGAGTTAACAACTGTACCCTACTTTCATCACTAACGCAATATTTCGTACATTTTTCATGTTAAAATAATCCGGCATGTATTGCTTCTGGCTGAATTTTGTTCCATTTTCTTTTGAAACCCATTTTAAATGCAATCTGCCATTAAATTAATAAGTCATTTGCAAGTCAAAGTCGAAGTGGTTAAAAAGCAAGAGCAAAAACTATTTTTGGCAATATAAAAAATAGTTCTATAAGAAGAAAATATAATATTTATATACATTTAATATTTCTACAATGCTATGCTATTAAAAAACACCACTAAATCACTTAAAAAAAAATTTGGGAACACAGCATGACTGCTTACACATTGGCTTCAACACGCCCATAAAGGAAGCAAGTTTTGAGACTTCCAGAAGTTACAGATAGAGTTCAGTGCTTATTTCGAGCCCTGCGGCTGACACGACATTCAAAGACTGCTTCTAAGACAGCAAGAATGCGTTATTTACATTAGAATAGACTTTTAATGAGAGAGAGTAGGGCGAGGAGACTTCTCAGTATGGTACTTGCGTGAATTTACCTGGAAGTTGAGCCCACAGGATGCCGGTGACCACGCCCAACAGTACGGCAGTCACGTAGAACATGGTCTGGTGTTCGGGGTCGGGGGTCCACACCAAGAGGAAGACGCTCGCAGCGATGTTGATGAGTTGCACAAGCAGGAAGATTGGGATCCGGCCCATGTATTTCACCAGATATCCCGAAAGAGTAGAGGACAATGCACAGGCCAAGCCGTAGTAAACGGTGATCAGTCCGACCTTAGGCTTACCTAAAGCGCACGCTATGTACGCCTGCGAAAAATTTAAAAGGTTATTACCATATACGAGCTGTCTAGTTTCGAAAACAATTAGATCCACATATTTCGCAACATCATTATTTTTAATATATAATTTTTACAAGTTTTCAACAGGGCTCGAAATTAGTCACGGCAGACCCTGCAAGACCGCGAGTGCCATTAAAATTTGCAGCGACAATTATTGCTTCTCACAGCAAACATTGCTGCAAGTATGTACAACCTGTTTTTTTACCTCGAATATTTTTTGATTCCGATTCACAATGCGCGATTTTCAAAATGTAGTAGCCAAATTTTCGAAAACGCGGTCTTTAAAAATATTCTTGTATGTATTTCAGAGGATTTTTTTTTAATCTATTGCATTCATATTCAAGTATTTTTTCTAGCATGTATGTGTGTGTTTTCTGCAAATTATATAGTTCATACATAAATTAAGTCAAGTGTTTTTCATTATTTATATTTTCAATTGCTTAAGAATTCATAAAAAAATAAACTGAAAATTACAGATCCAAAATTGGTTTTATTTTGAGTTTTACCGTGAGCTCAAAAAATTATGCTAAGAGCTCATAAAAGCTCACTGCAGTGTTTGCTGCCAGCTTCAAATTCTTATTTGTTTTTATTAAATTGGTTATAGGCTCGACTAGACTTCATGATATAAAAGTTATTGCGGAAGCTATAATAGTTTTCACGCAGAGGTAGTTGAACCATTTTTTCTGCCAAAAACTATTCATACTTTTCAGCATTAAGAATGCCGAACCCTCTCAAAGAGAAGCATTCTTACCTTTGTAAAATCAGCCGTGTAAAATCCTTGCACCACGCCTTTGTAAAGCGAAATAGGTACAAGGCACATTTGGGCCCTCTTCTTGCAGTGGTGGTAAGTGGCCATCAAGTTCCGCAAGGAGAACTCTACGGGTTCCTTTTCCGTTCTAAGTGGATCCAACAGGAAAAGGACCAACAGGACCGCCAATATGGCCAGAATCACGGAAATTCCAGTCAGTAAATACCTCATATCGTCTCCAGTTCTTTCAGAATTGTCCAGGAAACATCCCGTTTCGGCGTTACAAAACGAGGCTCCGCAGAGACATGACGATTCTTTAGAAGAATCGTCACTTTGTAAGACATAGTAAGACACTAGATTGCTCCACACCTGGGCGGAGTGAAAAGCAAAACCGATGCTTCCAAAAAATCGGGGAGCAACGGATTCGATGTTGTTCACTTTTTGTAGAACGTCGTTGCACCCCCCGCTTTTCCGATTTGGCCACTCGTGTTGAACTTCTATCTCGTCGTGTAGGTCGGTCGATTTTTTATTCGGATTTTCTGAGTTTGACACTTTGAATCTGGATTGAGTTACACATGTCGGTGGTGTGTTTATAATCTCGCCATGGCTCTCAAAAGTGTTTGACTTGTTATAATTTTCATGAGCGTTCGAAATAACACTGACTACTAGTATATTTTTATTTAGACGTCTGCTTCGTATATCCTTGACATCGGATGCTATTTCGCCTTTGAATTTAATTTTTGGTGAAAAGGGTAGATTATTACTATCGAGATTTAACTTTTCTGCATAATGATTATCGTTAAAGGCATTATTGCAAATATGTCCTTTTTCATTTTTGCAATCGAATTCCACCGAGTATTCACAACTCGGATGTGTCACTGGAAATACTTCTTCATTCTCGATCTTGGTATTTACAACAAGAAAATTATTCTCAGTCCCACCATTGACTGAAAAATCCCCGGTTGTGGTAAACTCTTCGTTAGTCAGTAAAACGGTGGGTTTTCTAGAATATTCCTCTAAATGATCGATTTCAGTTGTTTCTGGTAAATCATCAACACTCGCGCAATCGGTGTTGATCTCTGTGATCACTCTTACGCAGTTGCTATTGCTCTCCGGATAAATCTCAAAGCTGGCACTTACATCCAAGGTGTCCCCTACACACTTACAGTTGGAACTGGAGAGTACCGCTATACTTCTGCGATTAGAACCTTTGCTTGATAATTCTTCAGGGCCACGGCGATTGCCTGCTGGATTCAGATTCGTTTTATCTTTTGGACTAGGTCCATCCGCAGTACAGTACAGAGCAACACTCTCATTGAAGTAACAATTCTGGGCTGCCCAAAACAAAGACGCTCCGACGCCCGACAGCAAGGCAGAGGACATCATTGAAATCCAGGTTGGGTAAAAATTGGCTGCTACGTACGGCACGAAGAGGATGGCACCTATCAGGAAAATGGCTTTGCACCCGAGTCTCTTGATGGCGTATTTCGGAAGAATCAGCGACGAAAGACACAATCCGGCATATACCACTGCCTGGGAGGCAGTCCCAATGTCTTTGTTCATGGTGCTCTGGAGCATGCTCAGACCGTCGTAGGCAGTGAAAACCAGCATTACTGATGACGACATCACAACTAAATTCTTGATGACGCGAATTTTTCCGAACTGTTCTGGCATTCGGTCTGTCTTGGAGAAAGGGTTTTTATCTTCCATTCTGAAGATATCGTTGACTTGAGGGGTTTAAGAGGAGGAAAAGTAGTTTGGCCAGATCAAGTGAAATTCATGTTTGTTTTCATAGTAGATGATCCTTACTACCTATGCAAATAAAACAATATATATTAGTTTAATGAATATGTGTGCTTCAGTTGTGTGAAAATTTATATTTAGCGGGTTGGAATTGAATGGGATAAACAGTGATCTTTTGTTCTGTCGTTAAATAAAAGAAAGTTTTAAAAGCATAATTTTAAAAAACTTTATATCGTCGCCTCAGAGCAACAGTAAAACATCTAAAAAAAACGAAAATGAATTTTCGGTTTTGCTAATATTAATGTGCCTTTATTTAGTATAACACTCGGACATTTTTATATCTTCTTTGAAATCCCTGAACTACAGCCTTAGATATTCAGCATTGAAAAAACAGAAAATTTTAAAACCAATTGTATAGGCAACTCTGTTTCTACTCACATCCTAACTGTTGCTCTGAGGCGACGACATGTCGACATAGTATTGTTTGTAAACATAAGCATTTGGAAATATTTGTGCATTAGGAAAGGGAAAGAGGAACGGCACTTATTTGCAGTTTTATTTACTTTTTCTTGTTTTTTCTTTTTAGAAATTTTTAGATTTTCTTTATTCGAAATAATCTTCTAACCTACGAAGATCACAATTGGCCCGTATCCCCCGGAGGCACGACCCAGCATCCCCACTTTTAGAGAATGGTACATTTACTGGGTTACTCAAGCACCGGGGCAGAAGTTATGATTGGGTTTAATTTTTGGTTTGGTTTTGATTTTGTTAATTGACGTCGCACTAGAGCTGCACAGTGGGCTATTCTATTTCTTTTAGCAACTAAAACCGAACGTGATTATCTGGTCTTCAATCTATTGAAGCTTAGTAGTTTATGTAGGTGCCATCATAGAGATAGGTAACATAAGTAAGGGTAGGTTAGAATTTACTACCAGGCAAATAGTAAGCTCCAATAACCTTTCAGAAAAGCTCAGCTGGAATACTGACTACACATACTGCTTACCATAATGACTACATATACTGCTGGTAGCTTGGATGGCTATTGCAGCTATATAGTGCTTTTTGATTGCCGACATCCTCAAGCACTAAGGGGAGAAATAGAATGTTGTATAGATCTGTCTCAGGAGCTGTTCGAAAGCACGTCTTACTTCTGCTTTGGCGGGAGAGCAAGTGCGACTCCTGCAATAAATCGCCAATGATTGTCGCCAAACACACAGCAGTGAAACGAAACGGCACAAAAATATGGTTGGGACTTAAAGAATTAGCCACCACCTACTTGACATGCTGGTCGAAAAGTCTCGAGCATTAAGGGTTCATACTTATTTGATTTATGCATAAAAATAATGTATAATAGATTTTAAATCTTTTATTCGTTTTCAGGGCCGCCCTTGGGGGTGTGCGACGCGTCCCACAGCACAGGGCCCCGCGCTTCTGGAGGGGCCCCGCGCTCATCAAAGAAAAACGCACAAAATAAGAATGTTACAGACAAAATGATTATTTTGGTTTTTGCTTTTTACTTGAAACGTCTTAACAATCAGCTCCATGAATTATCATGTTAATGGTATAACATGCAACGTCCTGCCGGAAGTTCGGAGAGAACATCTGGTGGGATTCATCTTTACGATCATATTGAGGTTTGTTTTTCCTCTGGCAGGTCAACCGGTACTACCACAAGGAAATTCAAAAAATTCTGAGTTGGCGAAAAAAATATAGTTTAAAAAATTCCAACTGTAAAATGCGTTATGTACAAAAATGCTTCCGGAAGAACTTTGTCCTATACTCCTATCATTAATGTCATAGAGGGACCCAATGCGTGACAAATAGCACGACTGACATAAATTTGGTCTCGTTCGATAAATAATTAAAAAATAATAATAATGCAGACTTTTTATGTAACGAAGTTCTCGAATAAATAATCCATTCAAAAGATATGTAGTCCCATCAAATACTTGTAGTTAATAAAAAAATCCGACTAGCGTTTCAAATATCTGATAACTTATTTATAAATTTGTGGGCCGAGCGGTTAAAGGCGTCAGCTGGGAATCCAAAGATTCGTGGTTCGATGCCCGGCTATGGACTTGACAAAGAAAAAGAAAAAGTAGTGATCGTGTGATCCTTCCGATCACAAGATCAGATCACTAGATTGGCAGCTTCGCTACAAAATACTAGAAAAGTCTTCCAGAACATCCGCAAAAATTAACGGCGTGTATACGGGACTGGCGGACGATACATCTGATCGGGGTCCCAAAGTCCCGACGTCCATTGAAGGCGTGGGGTGCCAGTTCAGGTGTTTCCTCGTCATCTGACCATTGTTCTAAAATAACGAGGTGCATGTATGAATGTGTATGTGAATGTGTATGCGTTCCCGGGTCTTTCCTTCGAGATAGACCCCGAACCGTCGCCAATAGCACACTGTGCAGCTCTGGCGCGACGTTAATTAACCAAACCAAACCTAAATTTATGTGGAGGGTAAAAAGGGCCCGCTATCAAGTTCGCACCGGGCCCTGCCTCTACTAAAGACGGCCCTGTTCGTTCTTTAAAATTGATACATATCACAGAACTTACCATTCTAAAGCCGTCCAAGTGGACATCAGTGTTGTTTCTCTACTCTTCGGCAGTGACTCGATAACTGAGAAATTTTCGTAGTGTATCAACTGAGTAAATAGTTTTGCCGAGATCCAGTTTATGACCTATTAAAGTAGAGCAGTATTTGAACACATTGGGTTACTGTAGTCTCCAAAACAATAAAAACAACATCAGTGTCTGACTATGTAATAAACTCTAGATTTAAGTATTTTGAATCGGACGCATGTCATGAAAATGTAATGAATGTAACAATATGTACACGTAATGCAAGTAACCGAATGTTTTTTCGTTTTTTTTTTTTTAGTGCATCAGATATGTTTTGGAAAGTGCTTAGATAACGCATTGAAAAAGTTATATATTTACTTATTCGATTAGAAATTCATATAAAAAATATACATTTCGATAAATATTATTGAATACCAAACTATTAGCGTCAAAATATGAGCGTCAACCATTGTGATGCATTGCCGTAACGTCATTAAAACCATCCGCTTAAAGAAATCTAAAATATTATGTATTTTTTATTTATTTACTTTCAAGATATATGTTAATAATACCCCAAGTTTGTTAATTAACGTATTGTCGAAGTTGAGCTGTAGGACGTTTTTTTTAAGGGGGTCCGATACCCAAAATTCGCAAAAAAAGTCATTTTTTTTTATATTTAAAAAATAATATTCAAACTTATCTTAATAACTCACAAAAAACTGCTTCAAAAAATTCCTATTACTTTTTTAGTTATGAATGTTTTAAGGATGTGTTCCTATAACATAGTTGTATCATATGTAAACTTTAAAAGCAAATATCTCTGTTCGTGGTTTTGAAATTTAATGAACACTAAAAATGCTAAGTCTTTTTTACTATTATACTTAAAATCATAATTTTTGTGTGTATAGCAAGATAAATATATTTTAAATAGATGTATGCATTCAGATTTCCTATTTTTACCATAATTTGTTTTTTAAAACCACTTAAAATGGAATTTTATTTTTTTCGTCAATTTTTTTCTCCAAAATTTCTAATATATTTTATTTTTTTTAAGTGATGTATCTGAATCAAAATTTGAATGCATACATCTATTTACGTATTATTCAAGATCTTAAATAAAAAAATTGCTTCAAAATATTGAAAAACAAAAAAGGAGTAGGAATTTTAAAATTGTTAAAAAATTTACTTAAATTTTAATTTAAAAATAAATGTGCAATTGAAAAAAAAATTGAGCGTCTTAAAACGGTTTTTTATGCATATTTAGAAAGAGAAAAAAATTGGATTATACAAGTATAAAAATTAAAAAAAAATGTCGAAGGTATCGGACCCCCTTAACGTATTATCGAAGTTGAAGAACGTATCTGTCGAAGTTGAGCTGTAGGAGGGGTTTAACCCTAGTGCATAGGTATCATATATGCTACACAACTTTAAAATGACCGCTAGTAACATCAAATGAGTTTTATGTGAACTATTATATTATTGTCACGTAGAGAACCATGTTCCTAGTTTTTATAACCGCCGCTATGTCCCTTGTCTTTATAAAAATGATTGTGATAAAGGCAATCAATTGCGTCGAGATATGTTGATCTAAAACTGGATTTCAAATATTTGAAAAAATATTAACCAAATTATTATAAAATTTGTTTTAATTTTTTTTTATTTATTTACAAATAACGGCGTCAAGGTCGCAATATAATCATTTTCATTTGTGTTCAGAGACTGATTTACAGGAGGGCATTCGGGGCACTTACCCAGGGCCCCCATTTTAAAAGGGCCCTCCAAAAGTGATTTAATGCTATACCATGCATACCAATTGCATTTATTTTTATCAAACTTTTTTATTTATTTTTAATCAATCGTTAATTGTTTTGAGAAACTTATATTATTTTACCCAATTAAATCAATTTCACTTTTCAGCACGTTCATGATGTATGTCACCTTTTGCATCGCGTTATTCAAAGATATGCGCTTTAGATCACTAGTAAAATTAAATTAATGACCAAGCTCTAAGACCATAAACAAGCTGTGTTTACTAATCTCGCGTAGATTTGTCATTTACGGATACTTTATTCCTATACCAAATTTCCTAATATTGTAATCATTAGAGATTTGCTAGCTATAAAATGGGTTGAACATACGAATCAGGCTCAACTGAAAAAAAGCTAAAAAGGAAGAAAGAGCAGAACTAGAAACGTATGAAAAAACTCTGTTGCAGAATTGACCATTAACTTTAATTCAAATTCTCAAAAGAAGAAAATTAGTAGTTTAAAAAAAAAATTATATTTGCATTAAAGCTGACTGATTACGTCATTTTGTATTGTGTGCTTGTGCATAAATTAAGTAGTTTCATTTTGCATAACGTCGAGGGGCCCCCTAATGTTCTTTTGCCCTGGGCCCCTATGCTTCTAAGTCGGTCCCTGTTTGTGTTAAAAATATTTCTTGTACCGTGGTTTTGCAAACAGGTAAAATGAATATCATCTAGCTGATTTGGAATGTTATGACTTCTTCTACTGATAGATCTGTAGGAATACTAAAAATGCAATAACTTTAAAATCGAATTTTTTTTTATCTATATATGGCTATGGATCATATAATCTACTTTTCATCTAAGGAAATGTCGAGCTGCCATCTAGGGGTGGAATAATATAACAAATTAAACTAAAAATTGCCAATTAATATGTCACAAAACTTAATAAATTTTATATTCCTAAATGTACAAATCCTGCATATTTAACACGATTACGATATTGAAAATAATATGTTTAATATTATATTATATTGCATTATCTCACAAAATATTAAAAGGAATATGTTTAATAGTATATTCTATCTTACAAAAAAAATAGAGCTCTGTTTACATGTCTTTTATTTCGAAAGTTTTTTTAAACAGAATAAGTAAGTACAACAATAAAAGTGCTTTTAACAAATGGAATTACTTGTTTAAAGATATGGAAATTTTATTTTGAGTGGAATTTATGTTATAAAATATTGTACGACTTGCGTCGACCGCTCAAATGTCATATGTTCAAATTGTCCAAAACAATGGACTGTATGTTAGCGCTGTAGTAGATTGGTTAGTTTCAAAAATTGTCAAACACATTTTATTACAAAATTCGTAAATCAGCTAATTCTTTTAATTTAAAAATAATTGAGGAAATTCTAAATTGACTTTTTGGTCTTCCCGTGTAAATATTTCTTAAACATTTAGAATCAGTGAGTACACGAAATATGGACTTTATTTTATGCAATGGGAGTGTTTCACGCCGAGAAGAAGAAGAAGACCGCTGTTCCAACCGAACATGGAGAGAAATCCGCGACGCCGAAGAAGTTCCGTAAGAACTTCAGTTCCTGAACTGTAAGTTTAAGTTTTTGTCATTTAATAATACTTTAATATAGAAATATTAACTTCATACACTGAGATAGATTGCACTCATCGTTTATGAAGCATTTTTTTTGTATTGAAATAAAAGTATTTTTCCATACTTTGTTGTAATTCTAATTATAAGCAATTATGTACAGATATAATATAAGTATTTCTGCATTTAAATTTATTCATATTAGAACAAAAATATTACTTATTTGGCAAAAACAAATATTATAAACAAACTTTTCCATAATTTCAAGCGTAGCGAAAGCGTAGCGACTAAACAAACAAAGGCAAAGTTGTCTGCTGTAGGGAAGAAATCGAAACTACTGGTGAATTTCCATCAATGATACGTCACGTGAAACTCCCGCATTATTTTTTTTAATTTTCAAATAGTGACTGCTTCCAAAAGGGGGCGTGTCCACTTTTGTTTAAATTTTAATTTCGAATTTTATATAACCTAATATGTGAATTTTTCAAAAACTTACTATCAAATGATAGTTACTGACCTTATAAACCGATGCGATTTTTTGTAGGTTTGTAACTGTTGTTCACTTTATTGAAGTTTTTATGCTGTCTACTTTTTTTTCTGGGAAATGTAAAGTTGTATGACGTTACGACACAAGGAAATTTAATTATTTTTGTCAATTACGTAGTCCTAATTATCATGCATAACCTGTAAATCGTTGTCAGCTGAGGCTTTCAGATGTCAAACAGAAGGTTGTATTCGAAAGAACATTTCTTTTAGAGATTAGATAGCGAGCGCGTATCTCTTATTATTCCAAAGATACGATATACAGTAGAGGGAAACATCTCTGAGATGTGTCACATCTCTAACGGCACACGATCTCAACTTGTTTTCAACATGAAGTTCATTTTTGCTTTCTGAAAAGTTTAAGAAAACCGCGACAACATCCTTTCATAATTGGTAAGTATATATATTACATATCTTATATATAAAGCTGAAAATCTCACCAAAATGTGTCTGTTTGTCAGTACAAGAGAGGTTCCGTAACTACAGAATGTAGAGTTTTGAAATTTAAAGAATTGTTAGTTTGACATTTTGGAATTTTAAAGTGACTATTTTCAAGCATCTACGATGTTTCATTCGAATGTTATAACAATTTTAGTAAATTCAGGCAAAGTTTCAACGGCATATCAGTTGTAATCACTGATCTAGAATATAACTATAAGCAATTTACTTCTTTTTGAGCGAAGGACGAAAAATAGTCCTTTCGCATCTGTTTGCGTAGATTTAAAAACGCATGTCTGTCTTTCAAATAATAATAAAACTGTATACTGCCGTATAATTTCTCATACGAGGCGTTTAAAAATAAAAATGCGCTTCCAAATAATAAAATATAATCTCTATAAAGTGATACACAAATATAGATTTAAAGTAAACTATGAATCTCAAAGTAATTCATTTAATTGTAATATATTATTTATTTAAAAATAAAAACCCCAAAAAATTTCATTACAATAAATTTCCAAACACAAATTCATTTCTCTTCATATTTGGCGCCTTCTTTAGTCTGGCCTGGCTGATGAATCCATGATTTGGAGTTACGTTATTTGCGGATTAAGCCGACGACATGGAGACTAAAAGTATATATCAATTAGGATTACTATTTGTAATAAACTCCGAGCCCAAGGGGTCAGAAAGATCAGCTTGTTTATCTTTCCCCTGTAATCAGGAATTCGTTGGCGACCTATCCCTATTTCTATAATATGCTGAAATGACGTGTCACCTAACACCTTTTAGTAGCAGTCCAACACACGGTTCTTAAAGTACCGGACTCAGCCTACGGAAGCTCATTAGCGACTTTTTTAAATAGGTTTTAAATGAACAACAATAAAAACTGGCATCCCATGTGTCGGAAGCAATCGAGGAAGGAAGCGAGATTAGAGAGGGGGAGGGAGGGTCGTGTTTGAAGCATCTCAAACGAGTTTCAGGCAAACGAAATACCGAGCAGACGAGAACCTTTCAGAAAAGCACCCTTGCTGCACCCCTCAGGGTAAGAATCGCTTTCAGATTTTCAAGTCATGCACGGAATTTCTCTTGATGTGTTGTTGGAAGATATTAAACACATGCCGTGGATATATCGGTATTAGGGCGTTGGTTTCAGTGTTCGGAATATCAGGGGCCAAATTCGAAAAAGGTTGCTTGAAAAACTATCAGTGGCGGCTCGTCCACTACAGCAAGTACAGCCGGGCTGCACCTAAATTCAGTATTTTAAAACTAAAATCAGATATTTTACTAATTTTCTTAAATGAAGATTAGAATTGAAAATGAAATTTCTACGGTAGTAAACAAAATCTCCGATAAATAAAAGCAAGCCTGTTACCGTAATTCACAATTCAGGAGGGAAAAAACTCCATTCAATCAAAACTGCAGCCAAAAAGCGAAATTCGAAATCGGCTGCATCGTTGCCATGGCAACCACTACGTAGTATGGAGATTCCTCCCCATGCTAATGCACTGCATTTGTGAGAAGGTACAGCCGAAATTAATTTTCTTGTTTTACCCAGCAAAAAAAGTCAGCATAAAACCTTCATTAAAAACCTGCATAAAACCTTCATAAAACCCTCATAAAAACTGCAGTTATTTGTTTCAATGTCCTTCAAAAAACCTTCATAAAAACTGCAGTTTTTTCGCAGGTTTTATAAAGGTTTCCTGGTAAAGAAAATTAAAGGGAAATTGAAGGTTTTTGTCTGCATAAAAACTGCAGTTTTCATGCAGGTTTTTTGAAGGACATTGAAACAAAAAACTGCAGTTATTATGAAGGTTTTATGCAGGTTTCATGGTAAAGAAAATTAAAGGGAAATTAAAGGTTTTTGTCTGCATAAAAACTGCAGTTTTCATGCAGGTTTTTTAAAGGACATTGAAACAAAAAACTGCAGTTTTTATGAAGGTTTTATAAAGGTTTTATGCAGGTTTTCCGTGAACGAAAATTAAAGGTTTTTGTCTGCATAAAAACTGCAGTTTTCATGCAGTTTTTTTGAAAGAAACTATTTTTCTATTTTAAACAAATCAAAATTTAGTCTATTTAACATTTTATGTTGTATTTCAATATTTTTGCACTAAAGAATTTTAAACAAAAAGAATAATTTTTTTCTCTAATCTAATATTCAAAAAGCTGTAGAAAATATTTCTACTCTATACATATAAATGCCAAAAAATAATCATTAGCTTAAAAACTTTATTAAAACTTTTTTTTAAATATCTTTATAATTTCATAAGGTGTATTTTATTGCTAACGAGTTATTACCAAAATTGTAATTAACTTTAAAACTATATCTAAGAATTGAAACTACATTACTTAGAAATCAGGTTTTTAATATTTAAAAATCTTTTGAATTATGAAATAATTTCTAATGATTTTTTTATAAATTACTGAAATTCTTCAATCTAGCCACAATGTAGGTGAAGTTGTAAGCATTCGTAACGCACATGTGAGCAAAGTACAATATGGAAATATTAAATAAAAATAATGTTTAATTTTTTAACATGTATTGTTCAATTTATATTTATTGCTATTGAAATCATCATGATGATTGCTTGAAGCATCTGAAACTTGGCCAAACTAATGTTCAAGCATGATGAAGTTTTATAACAACTAATTGTTCAAATTGACTGATAATTTAAATTCAATTCGGAGCACTTCTGAATTGTTTTCATCTAGCCATATATTTTGTTAATAAGTGCTCCAACAATTTATTTAAGCCAAACTTGCAAAAGAAAGACCGATACAAGAAAAAAATAATAACTTGTCATACACTTGCAGTATTAATAGTACTATACTTTTCAATAATAACATTTAATTTCAAAACCTATTTAGAACAGTTTTATTTTAAAATCAATTTATCAATGGTCAATTTATCAATTATTTTGATGTTATCTATCAATTTTTATGATATCATTTACTAAAAACGCACGTTTTAGGATAAAAAAAAGTAATAATGTCCTATTGCTTTACAGGTTTGATCAAGATATTGAATACCATTTACTTTTTGTATTCCTGGTTAATAAAGTGAAATATATTCCGTTAACATATATCTACACAAAAATATAAGTATTTAGAAAAACCTTGCAATAAATTTTTTCTACTAACATATGCATAACTCTTTTACATTTCGAAAAAATGTGTAAAGTTCGTTTAAACCCTGAAACATGAAAATTTTAAAAATTGTTTTGTATACAGTTTTGCATTTGCAAATACTAAATTACAACTTAAAACAATTACATAATTTTATAACATATTTATAAAAAATAAAAGAATACATAAGTTTAGAATTCAACTTTTATTGTATAAAAATCCATTTACAATAAAGATAAGCACACAGTTATTAAAATAAATAATAAAAACTACCAAATGTCCAAAGAATTAAGAAATTTTGCTACAAAAGATAACAACATTTTACATGAAAATCCAACTTTGGAAACCGCACCTTTTTAAACCGTCGAGATCCAACTTTTTTTGTTCTATTCCAATGAAAAATGAGTAAGAAATGAATGACCGCGTTTATTCTAAATTTCACCATTTAACAAAACAGCAGTGAACACTTGCATCTAATTATACCATGGCATCTGGTTTCATAAATGTGTTTGCAATATTGTTCGAAATCAAATAGAAAACATTTTCCGTTCCATTCCATCTGTCAAGCTTGCTAATCATTTGATAAACATTTCGGGTGTTGCCACTCAATCATAG
Organism: Troglohyphantes excavatus; assembly: GCA_963932185.1. Lineage (NCBI taxonomy): Eukaryota > Metazoa > Arthropoda > Arachnida > Araneae > Linyphiidae > Troglohyphantes > Troglohyphantes excavatus. The sequence goes on along the minus strand of OZ010673.1, from coordinate 71,789,725 downwards.
CAAAATTATATTGGAACTTCAAAACAGTTGAGAGCAAACGATTTCGGACAACTTACATTTTAATTCTTATTATTCTAAACACTCGCTTGTTGTTTTGCTATTAACCATCTGCCATTTACTTGTAATTTGTATAATTAAATTAAAATTTCTTTGCAACCAGACCGACCTACCAGTTGAGAATTAAAATGTGGCAGTGTTATAAAAAAATAACTTTGCTTTCAACGAGCAAAATAAATATAGACGTGTTCGCGAAAAGGTCAAAATTTTTAAACGTGTGTTGTCTGCAAATATTAAAAAACAGGAATGTGTTGAGTTTGGGTTACATTATATATCAATAGAAATAAGTTGATATATATATATATATATATATATTATTTTTGTATTTATATTATTATTTTTATATCACGGATTTTTATTCGGAAAAAAAATTTAAGTAACGAATAGAATAAAAGTTTTCAAATGCAAAAAGTAAAGCTTGTCAATGCTACAGATTTATACAACGCGCTTATTTTGTTGACTAAAACAAAGAATAGAGAAGAATTTTATTCATTAGTTTCAAATGAAATAATTTTTAAACGGGTTTGTTCTACATAAATTATACAAGAGAAATTATGTACTTATTAACAAAAACTTTTTAAATACTTATTAGGTATTATTTATGAGGTATTTTTATAAAATGTAAAAAAAATGTATAAGTTAATTTAGTACCGTATTTCAAGAATAAAATAAAGGTTGAACTGCTCTAGCTCAAGCTTTTTCCAGCCACATGTGCATAGCAACGATTACTCCAATACCAAAAAGGATAAGAATGTCATTATTCGATTTTTAAATATATTTCAAATGACCCCACAAAGCTAGTTTTGCAATAGCCCTTCATTTAAAAAGACGGCTCTGTTTGGACCACGGCTTATTTAATGTGCAACAGTCCCTTAAACACAGCGGTTACTTTTTGCGGACGACACACACAGACCTTCGATTTCGCGGGGCGCATTCTATCCAAATGCCACCCACTCTGGCCCGTAACTATTTTTAAGAAAAAGATAATTCATATGATTATCTCAAAAACAAAAAAAGTAATTGAAATTTCCGTATAGTTAAATACCGATAAACTTAGTTTCATTGTAAAAGTTTTTGGAAGAAAAATCCTATCTATCAATAAAAAAATCGGTTAAAAAATATAATATTTTGTACAAGAATATAGCCAAATCCTAATTTCAAAAAATTTCATTTCAATTTTTTTTTTTAAAAACCATTACTATTCATACCAAAATTTTATTAGAATATTACTACAGTTTGTAAAGTTATTTTATTTGTTTTCATAAAACCTTTAAAAAAACTGCATTTCGCCTTCAACAATTTCAATCCCGAATTTTTCAGTATCAAGTTTTAAAACAACAGCATTTTTTTAACGTTTGTAATTTACAGGCATAAAATTTAAAATTTCACAATTTTATTTAAGGTTTTATTCTGACTTTTTTCTGCTGGGACACACTAATTTTTTAACTATTTTATCTACCAATGCAATGTCGGATTTTAATGTGAATGTCGGGATAAATTAAAGGTTAGTAATATTTAAAACAAACGATTAATTTTCATGATATTTTTGTATTTTAAGAAACATAATTATCCTTTTATAGAAAAGAAGGAATTGATGGTTAAACTTTTCAATTAAATTCATACTTTTCTTTCATAACGAGCACATAGTCTCTAAGAGGACCTACTTCCGCATAAATTTAGAAAACAAATAAAATATTGTTGCCAAAATTAGTAATTTTAAATTAGGAAAATCTTATTAAGAAATAAACCAACTTTTGTTAAAGTGAGAAAAAAAATCGGATAAAAGGAATCCTCAAATGGGAGCTTTAGAAACCTCCCCTTCCCTTCATTATTGAAACAAAATTTCGCTTTTATAAAACAAACAGGTAAAATAAAGCTTTCAAAAAAAGTTCAAATATCAATTTTCCTAAAATTTACTTTTTAGAAAACCTTTTCAAAATTTACACATTACCTGCCAATAATTTCCATGCTAAATTTTTCAACATTAAAAAATAAAAAAAAATTGCAGGTTTTTTGAAGTTTTTAATTTGTCTACATAAAATTTATAAAATAAAACTTAATTTCCCTTCAAGAATTTAGATGCTCAATTTTTCATCATTAGAACTTCTAATAAACAACATTTAAAAAAAAAGTTTTTAACTTTTGTTCAAGCTTTATAAAAGTATGCATAAAACCTTTAATAAAACTTCAATTTTCCTGTAAGAATATCATTACTAAATTTTTCTACATTAAACCTTCAAAATAACTGCAGTTTTATTGAAGGTTTAATGTAGAAAAATTTAGTAATGATATTCTTACAGGAAAATTGAAGTTTTATTGAAGGTTTTATGAAGGTTTTTTGATGGTTTTATTTACCTTCATAAAACCTTTAAAAAAACTGCATTTTACCTTCAACAATTTCGATGCTGAATTTTTCAGCATTAAACCTTAAAAAAAACTGCAGTTTTTTTGAAGTTTTTATTTTACCTGCATAAAACCTTCAATTTAACAATTTTAATGAAGGTTTTATGCTGACTTTTTTTGCTGGGTAGCTGCACTTGAGATTCGATATGCTGATTGGCTCGTCCGTGAAACGCTGGTATGGGTGGGTGAAACGATAACTTACGAGAATATCTCCAAACGGAAATGGTTTTCGTGATAAATTTACTGTGTGCTGTTGTTTCAGGACATGGTCCTGCTGTTGTTCTGTTATTAAAGTTAATATTAAAATTGACCGATTCGTATGTTTAAAAAAAAGGAGTATTGCTTTAATTTTAAAAAAAATAAGTAAGTGTTTTCTATTTTTTTCGCATGTCATCATTTTGTAAAAATTGAAAGAAAACTTTGACTTGAGTAGTAAATAATAAAAATCTCCGTTCATGTATGGGTTGTGGAAAATAAGGAGGGGGGAGGGGGTCACATGATTTCGGCTGCACTAATATTTTAGACCGCGGGCCGCCGCTGAAAACTATCTCTGTAATATCAGTGATTCCTATTACGTGGTCCGCGGACCACTGGTGGTCCTTGAGAGGGTTCTAAGTGATTCGAGTAGTTAGTGTTTAATCTAATTTATTTTTCATTTTTTTTATTTAACCCTGCACAAATCGCGCTCATCAGTGCAAAAGAAATCGAATTACAAGTGGGACGAATTGATGATTTCGACCATAGGGAGAAAAGATATGATTGTGGCTGAGGTCGAGCCAAAAATTCAGAAACATATGTTGTAAACACGTGTTGTAAATGGGGTCCTCAGTGATGCCGGGTAATCATTGATGCCGGGAAGACACTGAGCTGTGGATATAAACTACCTCTGATGTCACAGTTTGGACAATTTTAGTCCAATTTAGAATTTATTTGATCTTCTAATGTCTGAGTTTATATAGTATTTTTTTTAAATAATTTTTTCATTCAACAAGGCAACGTTATAAGCCATAACCACTCTTTTCGCAATACTTCTTCTATTGACCCTGCAACTTCTTTTGACAAGAGTAAACTCTTAACTTTTGGACTTAAGTTCCAAAACTATCCTGCCTTTCCCTGCCCTTAAATATTCCCTTTTAAATTCAAAATACTATCACTGATTTTTTTTTTGTCCGATGTTTAAGTCAGGTCAGCGCGTTTAAAATCGAACAGAGATCTTCAAACACTAAACTAACGAGGACACCAAAATTATTTGCTATTTAAAAAGGTATTTAAATGTTTGTTATTTAAAGTTATTTTTTTTATTAAATAACCACAAGGGTTTATTATTTCAGAGAGCATGACGTTTACCAGAACAATTACTTACTCATTTCTTTTACAAATCGGGTAATTTTATATTGAATCATTCAATAATTGATATCAGCAATTAAAAAAGTAATTATGGCAGCTGTTTGTTATTTATGAGATCAGCTGCGTGGTTTTACTCTCAGCTGCTTTTACTTAAAGTTAAATGCTAAATATCTAATTTTTATTAAATAACTGGTAAGTTGAATCCGAAAAATAAAATTCGGGAACACCGCCTGGTAGTTTTTAATCATGGGCAGATGACAAGGGGAATACCTGAGTTAGCAACCCATGCATCTTATTAGGCTTAAAAATGTCTAATGACCGCGATAGGCACAATTTACTTTTAAATGGTTAATGTTTCCCAGGGGGGTTGATAAGGAACAAAACAGCCAACGCTTCAATTACAAGTTCACTCCACTGTCAACATTAAGTTGTATCGCAAATTTGAGTTGTCAATATAAAAGGAAAGCGTCAGACACGCTTATTTTTAAAAAAAAAAAGAATATTGAAATTGTTTCTCAATTTAATTTGTTATTTAAAATTCTTTTTTTTCTTTATTACTTTCTATATTAATTAAACTCTATTTAATTACGTATTCAAACACTCCACTCCATCTGTGGGCGTTATTTAAAATAAAAATGTGAAGCCATTTCTGTTTAATTAGGAAATGATATTTCTATAAATTTTAATGTGGTATTGCAATTGCGAATTTACTATGAATTGATAAAAATGTCATTAAAAATAAAGAATTCGGAAATTCAAAATGAAGTTTAGCACTAAACGCTGTAAACGAGTAATTCTCATGCAATGGTAAACAAATAACTGGCAGGCGTTTGCTTATGCTATATCAACTATGTTAAAAAATTTATAAAATTTCAAAAAATAATAAAAATTCCAATTTTCTTTTTCAATTTAATTGCGTAGATTAGTGGTCCCCAAATAGTTGTCAGCGGTCCCCCGGAATGCATTGAACGGCCACTTACTGATACTTGAAAAACAAATATCGTACCAGCTAACTACTTACAACTGATTTACAAGTTAAATATCAAGCTTGCAGCAAAACTAGAACAAGATTATTAATTATAAAGAAAGATTTCACTCATTCCATGCAGTTCAAAAATCAGCACAGTAACTATCTTAATTCTTTGCACTCCAATATCGCCTCTCAGGCGCGAACATAACGACTTGTTCTTTTGGTTCCCTGTTCTTTAAAATAAACGGGAACGGCGTGATCTTGTGTTTAAAAAACATGGATTTTTGCTCAAATTGTTCTCTTGCAGATCCGAAACATATTACGATTTTCTCCCCTCTATGAGCATAAAAAATTGTGGGTAAAAGAACAGAAAGAGGAATAACAGTTCCGTGGAAAGAACGCAATGTCAAAGATGTTCGTGGAGTGCAAAGGGTTAAGTGACTATTACAATTATTTCATGAGTTTGAACGTGTGCTAAATGTTCAATTGAGAGACTGAACGTAATTAAAGTTCTGATTGTGGTGTTATCTTTTCTACGTATTTGTACGGTTAAATTTATGTCCATATACTTAGCAAGAGATGTGTAAATTTTAAAGAAATTATAAAATTAATTTCGGTATTTTGTTTTTCCTCCTCTTCATTTTCATGTCGAAACAAAATTGAAACGTACACTGTTAAAAATTATTACGACCTTGCACCAAAATTTGGTACCCATTTAGCTGCAACCAACATTTGTTGCTTAGTTTCACCATTTTATGGTGCTACCACGGATAACATTTAGCGGTGAAACGTTGCACCAAAATAGCTACCCCCCATTAAAAATTAGATTAGATTGAATATTCTCATATTTTAGCCTCCGATCACAATATCAATACTTTTTTCCTTATCTTTGTCACCGCACGGGCTCGAACTAGTAATCCTTTGATTACCAGCTAAATGCCTTTACCCACTGAGCAAGCGTGCCACGATTCCTGTGGCTGGTTTGTTGATGTAGATTCAGCGAAGGTTTCGGTTGCAGTTCAGGAGACTGCACGATTTTTTAGTAAAAGCTGCGCTATTCTCGATCAAGTATTTTTGGTTCAACATAGATTGCACCATAATAATATGAAAGTTGCTGCAGAGCACTAAAATATGGTGCAACGTTGAACTGAAATTTTTAACAGTGTATGTATGCACAGAAAGCTGGAGACCTTACATGAGCACGCATGAAAAAAGTGGTCACCCGTCCTATTTTAGTATTAGTAGTATCTGATTTTTTTTCTTCAGGTTACTAGCAACAACATGTTAGATTTTATATTTACATTTCATATTTACGATTGCCCCTCAACTGCTGTTTAGAATAGGACCTGATTCTCTAAGTGCCGAAAACCTTTGAGAGATCACTGGATGTTGTTAAATCACGTCCGTGAACTCCAGAGTTCTTCTAGACAGGCTGTTCGAGTATGGATGCTGTCCGCCCATGAATCCAAGACCCATCTGGATCTCAAAGCCCACGCAATTAATAAAAGACAAACTCCTTCGACCACAGAAACTATTTTTAGCCAATCACACAGGCCCATCGCGTCTCTCCTTCTTCTCCCTCTCAAGAATACGATTTTTTTCTTCCAAAAAGCTTAAAACATTCTGTTCTGCCATCCCTACGAAAAAACTGTCTTTCCTTTCTTGTAGCGACCCCGACAGAAGTCTGTTGGAGTCACAAATACTAAAGTTGCGATACTGTCGATATCGGTATTTTATTTTTGTCTCGATACTACGAGTATCTGGTGATTCAGTAAACCAGTGGCAATGGGTGAGTATCGTTTCGGAAGTATCTCATACCTGTGTTTATTATTAATAAATTGTTCACTTTATTGTTTTGATAATATTTTTTTTAAATATTTGTTTATCAAATAATTTTGGTAATTATTTTGTATTATGAAAATGGCATTGAAAACTAATAATGTTTCCGATTTTGTCCCTTTTTAACCGACTGCCCAGCGCGCCCACCAAAACTCCAAAATTAAACCGCCAGAAACTTTAAATTAAAAACGCCAACGCGCGCAAAGTCGAGATATTATCAATTTGCAGTTATGTATTTTTTTTTATGTATGTTCGCGCGGGATTTTGGTTCTACTTCAGATATTTGGACAATTTATTATGCATATTATAAAGTGGACATATCATAAAACACATAAAATGATAAGTAATTCTCACATCAAGACATTATTTAACCGATAATAAGCACAAAAATGGATTATAGTAGTATTTTGCCATTGGCGCGAAAACCACTGAATGAATTTTGATTGGTTTCTTTCATCTGTAGATAACTTAGTGATCCTAGAACCTGAGAATTCGTAAAAGTCTTATTATTTATTTTTATAAAATACTATACTCGGGGACAACCTAAGTTGAGCCTAAAGCAATTGAATATTTATACATATCATAGCTTCCGCTGCAGGTTCAACTTAGGTTGTTCCCGAATATAGCTGCTACCTGCGGATTCACACGCATATATCCCATTGGTGTTTTTTCACTAAGGAAAAATAACTGTTTTATTGTCCCGATTCGATTCAAAATATCTTACCTGTATCAAATGCACCATTTCAAACTATCCTTCCAAAGGATACATCAATAAATAAAAAATTAAATAATTAAAGTTTTTTTAAATGTTATAGCCTTGTATACGAAATATGTTGTTTCTTAAACTTTTTCATTGAAGTTTGAGTCTCCTTCATTCCTCCTTCTTCCAACCAATACAGTCTCAAATTAGGTTACTTAAGTACATCGAAAATTATTATATAAGTAATGTAATTCCCGTTAGAATTCCCGTAATTCCCGAAGAATTATTATTAATAATTCCCGTAAACCAGTAGAATTTATTTCCGAAAATGACATCTCCGTACGTTAGCTTTTAAATTTTTCCGTTAATTTTTCCCGTTGGAACATATAAATTATACTCTTAATGCAAAAAACTGGCCCAAATTGACAGAAAATTCAACATCTTTACCAAAGATGTTGAATTTTCTGTCAGTTTGGGCCAATACTTTAATATTGTCAAAGTAAAGAAAAACGCGCTGATGAAAATATCATTTACTGGATCCTATTTGGTCTTGTTCTGTTTAGAGTTAGGACGATGTTCTTCTAAATTTATATAACTTGTAGATTTTTAGTTAGAAACTCTTTGGTAAAACTTGATGAAAGTTGTATTTCGTAAATTTTTGGTCTTAAACTTTTAACTTTTAATTTTATATATTAGATTTTCGTTCATTTCAATGAAAACAAATTGCACACTTTCCATTTAGATAATTAAAATGATTGTTGTTTTTGCACTGAACTTAGTACACAGATTTCATTCATCTCTAAGTTGGCAAAAAATAAAAATAAACAGAAAAAAGCTAAAATATTTTATATATTTTAAACATTGGCAAATGTGACTTGAAGTTTTTGAATTTTTTTTTAAGTTTTTCAATTAAGATAATACTCATGTAATTCAGTTAATATATTACGTTCAAGTTTCCATATAATATAGCCACATGAAGAAATTCATCGCCAAGCTCCAGTCTTATATTATTATTATATAACCATTCTTATGTTATTTTAAACTTTCCAAGGAAACTTTAATAATACGGTTCAGTTTCATTTTTTATCTTTTCAAAATGCGCATTTCAGTTTCCATGACAGCAACTTCGCTGTAATAAATTAATAAATAAAATACTACAACATTCGAACTGTAGATGGCTCAAATATGAAAATGGTCAAGTTTAAATTGCAATATTTCAAACAAAGTATTCTGGGAATTTCGAATTTCTACACTTTTTAGTTACATATTCGTTCTCATTTCTGAATTTTCTGTTTTTCGTATTACAGTATTTACGACTGCCCAGATTCGCAAATAACTTTCCTGCCCAATCGGGATCAATCATTAAAAGTCAGCAATCGAAATGTGTTCCTCCTGATTTTTCAGTTTACAAGAAATGCCAGGTAAGATAGGATTTTATATCACCTTCTGATTGTCAAAGAGAATCATCAAACAATTTAAATTTCTCATTTATTTTTGATTTTTTCTTGTTTAAAAAATTCTTCACACAAAATAGAAGTTTAAAAGCATTTCGTGAGTTAGGGGAAAACGTTTTCTAAAGACCTTATTTCGTTTTATTTACACCAGCACCTTATTACATTCCACGATCGTCCATTTCCAATTTGCGACTGCTCAAATAACCAACGACTGCCCAGTTAGAATAAGCCCAGGAAAAACAGCATTCCAGGTGGAAGTTACATAAGGTTCAGAGGTTCGAAAGTCGCCCCTCCCCCACCAACAAGAGCGGCCTTGACACGGATGCCCGTGTGGTCAATCAACCGTAGGAAAATTCATTTCGCAAACAAAAATGGCGGCCGGCCTTCGCAATCGTTCGCGAGTAGAAAGTTGTTCGGAAAGAAACTGGGAGTCGAAGTGAAGTCAGCAGAAGTGGAAAGTGGTTTCGTTTTCGATGCGCAGTTGTTTTTATGCTCAAAGGATTAAAAGGAACCGCGGGATTTTTTTTTATCTCCTGGTGTGTTAGAGTTTACAAAAAGGATTTTTTTTGTCATCCTTATGTTTTAGAGTTTACAAGAAATGCCAGGTAAGATAAAATTTTATATATCGCCTTCTTATTTTCAAAATTGAAACTTTTCCTGGAGGGGATTCAGAAGCCGTGGCAAATACTGCCTGGCGATGAAATTAAAACGATTCACTTCTAAATGTGGAATTGGAGCAATAGAAGTAAATCGCTTCAATTTTGTCCCCAAGTAAGGTTTGCTATGGCTGTTGAATTCTAATCGGAAAAAGGTTCAATTTTGAAAACAAGCTCATCAGTTATGCTCCAATGTTATAAATTGCTATCAACCTCTTAGTTTAATTTCTTTAATTATGGTATACATTATATCCCTTCCTTTATTGCGTGTCAATGTCGTAAAGAAAATTCCTATATACCCATACTCAGGGGACATGTCGGTGTGTTAAATGATTCGTTAATGGTTTAATGAAAAAAAATTACATACAAATAAAACTTCATGTATTGTTCTTGGACGGACAAGCAACAAAGCTTGTCTATCTTATTTCTTTTAAATTTTATTGCGTGTCAAAGTTATAAAGATAATTCTGAAACACCCTGTGGGATACAGAAACCAAAAAACTTTGAAATTGTTTCACGTCCGTAAACGGCTAAACAACCCTTAACAAAACATTTTCCTCAATTAGACAAGGCTGCCTTTCCCGCTTTGAGTTTCTTGTTTTGTACTTAAAGTACTCGAAGTTGCCTGGGCTTTACGCAGAGTGTTTGGCCGATTTCTCACCGTGGCGCCATCTGGAGGTTTTAGTAAGAAGTCATATTTACTTTAAGGGTTGAGTAAGGGGCTGTTTGTTCGAAATCTCATGTAAACATCTCCTTTAGTGCTGAAGATCGGAATAAATTTGTAAATAAAAAAACCACAGACACTATTATATAGAGATATAAAGAGAGAGAGACAGACTGACTGCCTGATTGATTGAAGATATACAGATTGACTGACCAATAAATAGATAGATTGATAGATAGAGAGAGATTAGAATGATAAGTGTACTTGAGCTATACAGTTTCAAAACCACCAATGGGTTTACATTTAAAAGTATGTGGCGATCAATCGTTTTTGGAGTCTCGTGTAAAATGTACGAAAATAGATTTATCTGGTTGTGAAAGTAGATGGCTCACTTTCAGTTTTGTAAGATGTGGAATAATGCTAAGACTTTGCGTATACTGACGTAACAACTGATTTAGCAAGTCGCTGAAGCAGTTGTATCAGTAAAATTGTTCAGCCATGAAAAAGTTGAAATTCCGCAAAGATCGTTCAGATATAAGAAGTAATAATCTAATTTATTTTAAACTAGCTGTTACCCGTTTGCTATGCTTTTTGTGTTTAAAAACTAACTGTTTTGCCTTTAGGTATATAAAAAATATGCTTAAACACCTAATTACTGTTATATGTATGCTTTGTTTTACACATAATTAAAGCATGCATTTATAGTTGAAAGGCTTCGTTATTGTTTAAAAAAATAATTTATCTAAGTACATATATTTTTTTTTCAAAAGCATCAAAATTCTAACAGTTTCTATAGATTATAACCTTTTCGAACTGTTTATATATCCATGGGTTAATTTACGTAATTATAAGTAATTGTTAAAATTGCAAAGTTTTAAGGTAAATGAATGAGTAGTTTTTAAGAAAAATATACCTAAATACAATGAACTCAGATGTGTGAAATTTGAGAATTTGTGAATAACTTACAATACACTGTTAAAAAAATTAAACACATCTAGTTGAACATGAACAAAAATGAAAACAGTGCAGTGGCGGCCCGTGGTCAAAAATGTTAGTGCAGCCGAAAACATGTAACTCCCCCCCCCCCCACCTCGCCTTTTTCACAACCATACACGAACGGACATTCTTTAAAATTTATTACTCAAACCAAAGTTTCCTTTCAACTTTTATGAAAGATAACATGTAAAAATAATAGAAAACACTTACTTATTTTTTGAAAATAAAATCAATCCTCCTATCAAACTTGCGAATCGGTCAATTTTAATATTAATTTAAGTAAAGAAAACAACACACGTGCAAACTTATCGAAAACTATTTCCGTTTGGAAAGATTCTTCGAAATTCGTTTTCCTCCACCCCGCCTCGCCGATTCAGCAATGAACCAATCATTTATTCGAAATCCGTAGTACAGCTAATTTGAAAAAATCCTTTTGCGCTACGTTTGTGTCGTCACATCCTCCATTTTAGCGTGCTGGGGAAGTCATACTACGTAAGGTTGCCATGGCAACGATGCAGCCGATTTCGAACTTCGCTTTTTAGCTGCAATTTTTATTTAATGGAGATTATGTTTTTTCTTCTCCTGAATTTGTGCATTACGGAAACACGCTTGCTATTTATCGGAGATTTTTTTTTACTTAGAGGTGAAATTTAATCTCCAATTCTAATCTTCATTTAAGAAAATTAGTAAAATATATAATTTTAGTTTTAAAATATAATAAAATTAAGTGCAGCCCGGCTGTACTTGCTGTAGTGGGCGAGCCGCCACTGAAACAGTGCTGTCCTCAGAAGAGGTCAGAGTTTTAAAAAGTATACAAATTTAAAAATACATTTAAATAAATGCTTGCATCTACTCCGTTGATGTCAAATCAGGTTTCGGCTACTGCAATAATCGCGACACCGTGGAGTCTCAAAAGGGATAGAATGGCGAGATCACTTGACTTGTCCCCTTTCGATAGCAGATTTCGAGATAGGACTCATCTCCAAGGCGAACCTGTAGCGAGCAGGAAAAACCACACGGAGACTTGTTTACAACTCATTTGTATTGGAGATCACACCTCTTCGAGAAATCACGTGTTCTTTGTTGTCATTTCTCCTTTTCCTTGTACTCGGCATTCAATTTTAACGAAGACTTAATAGGAGCGACGTTTCGATGTTTTGTTTAGTACTGTGATGCTTGCTCTTTGTTAAATACATCCCTTAATGGCAGAACGTACTGGTCATAGTCCTTCGGTAAGCCCTTTTGTACATAAACAGTTTTACAGTACGAACATTTAAACTGTAACTCAGAATTTTCTGGTGGCAGCACCGGCCGTCTTGCCAGATGAGAGAAAAACACCATATCCAACCGTAAAGGTGAGTCCTACCTGCGTCCTTCTGGAAGGTCGTTGAACGTTGTATCATTAAATCTTTTGGTGAAATATTTGATCAGATCTCGGAAAGAGCATTAATTGGTCAATATTTTGATAATATTGGGAAGTTATATATTAAAGTTCTTTTGCAGTTTTTATTCATTTTTTAAAAACAATCATTATAATTTACAGTTATTGATGTTTAAAATTAAATAAGAAAAATCAATCAAATCATTCTTAATTTATTCATGTAATTTAGGATGCAAATACTACGAAAGAAGTTATTTTTATATTATTCTATAATTGTATTTTACTATTTTTTTTTAAATAAAGTATTACTTTGTATAGAGGGGATTAGCGAACAATCCTTATTTTTTTTTATAATCTGTTCAAATGACGTTTCACGTAAAGCCTTTCTGTCCATGCTCTGAAACAGCCACACCGGTGTGTTTTTTTTCAATAAAAAAGGAATATTTTTCTTTTTCGTTTTTTTTTTTATTAAATTTAGGATTTTTTTTTTACTTACGGCTGAAGTGACATCATTGGAAGCTGCCTCAAAGCACTTTAAAAAATTTGATAATAGAAGAGTGTGGTTGTGTCAAGCACTTTCATAAAGGTTTTGCACGAAACGTCATTTGAGCAAGTTATAGAAATAGGGATTAGTTGCCAACATGAGAAAAATACACAACTATTACGTCTGACTCCGCGAGCCCTTACCTACTTCCCGAACATACTTTGCTTTATTATTTGACGCCTGTCGATTAAGACACGATTTACGTCAATCGTGCTCTTTTTCTCGGAGTTATAGTGTCATAATGTCTCATCCTAAAATCATAATATGGTAACTCCATTTGACACAAAATGTAGCTGCATTTAAAAATGTTTCACATCGAAAATTAATTTTAAATAGCATTTTTGGGTGTCGACAATATTATCTATATAGTCAAAGCTCTTAGGAAAAATAATTATTATAATTGATATAGTAGAAGTCCGTATCTTGTCATTAGATACATTTCCATACTCTTATAACACTGCACTTTTCTAATCCTCTTACAAAGTGATCTTTATCCTATTAGAAATAGATAAGAGGGATTATCCTCTTTTAATTGATCATGTGTTACATCACATTATCTAGAAAACTGTTCAATTTGGTACTTTGCAGAAAGTCCTATTCGAATTCGGTATTTTTATTTGTAAAGAAATCCACTAGAAAAAGACAGCAGACCACAGATTTTAACTTAAAGTATTAGGCCTATTCAACATGGACGAGATAAATGTGCGTGATCTTTTCAATATGGCTCTGTGATTGGAGCATACAACCCACGTGGTTTTGATCCAACAATCGCAGAGTCAGCTGGATAGGTCATCGCTAAGGCTAATGATTAGGAGGAGGAAGGAGAGAAGCCTTAAAATTGCCAAGTCAAATATCTTTTTTATCAACCATTGAGTCAAATTACCCAACTTCTTTTAAGAGTCTGGTAATTTACCAGTTTATTTCCCGCTTGGATGGAAAAAATTAGGTTTGGATGGGAAATTGCCAACCCGACCAGAAGTAAAATTTACTAAAATTTTATTTTGTAGTTTTATGCCAAGGATAGTGGAGACTATATATAAAAGGTGTGCTGGTACTCGCTCTTGCTGATGGAGGGCGGGGAAAAGGATTCTTTTGACGTCATAGTGACGCCTTCCTCCGCCTTCAACTGTTTGTGGGCGTGTCTAATGCTCTCGACAGTCGTTTTAAGAGTAATTGTCACTATTGTCAAGGAGTACTTAATTTAACAAGAATTCTTGTTTTTAACTAATCATGAATTTATTTAAAAGAAAACAATTAAAATTTGCTTCAAAAAACAATTTGAATCGATTTCCAAAGTCGTTTCGTTATTAAAATATTCAGAAACCATTTGAACCAATGGTTCTTGACGTGCTGCCATCTATTTGTTTTTTTGTGAACTATTTAAAAGTGATAATCGTTAATTTTATTTAGAATTCGCTAAATTTTAAGAGTTTAAATTATATTTTAAGGATTGTATTTAGTATGTAAAAGGTGCAAAAAAGTTGCTTAATAAATTAAGCGTATTAAAATAATATTAGCTGCCACGAGTGCATGTCCATGAACTTTGAAAAAGTAAAATGAGGTTAGGAACCATCAGGTCAATGCATTTATATTGGACATATTAAATGAGTTACAATTTCAATCAAGTAAAATACGGGGACATAACTAAACAAGGACGGATTAGCAGTGAAGCTACCTGAACACAATTATTTACAGATATTTACATTATTTTGCTAATTAAAAATTAAATCACCAGTCGTTACCCAAGGGGATCGAACCTAAGTAGCAATGCTTGAAACATACAGCCAATGAGAATGATCAAAAACTCATAGTAAGGCGGAGCTAAAATGACGTCAAAAGAATTCTTTCCTTGCCCCTTTCAAAAAGCGAAACACGAGCACACCTTATATATATATATATATATATATATATATGGTCTTCACTATCCTTGGTTTTATGCAATCGGTTTACCAAGGCTGTTTATCACATTTAGTGGTGCAAACGTTCAGTCATTGATAATTAACTCATCGCTATTAAATTTAATTATTGAAACTACATTCCGTGAATGATCTGTTCATTCATTGATTTGTTATTATCTATATTCAATGAATCAGGGCACTTTGCCGTGACGCTTATAGAGTAGTGACGCTCTCTGTGATTTACTAGCGCACACTCTATAGAAAGACGTACAGCACATGCTTTTTACGTCACAAACGGAATACCGACAGGGCGGAGGGAGGCTGAATCGTAATTCCTCTTGATCACGACACATTCAGAAACTGAAATCGGTCTTTTTGTGATGGAAAACAGCACGTGAAATACGGCTTTATATACAGTGGACGCTAGATTTACTTCCCAACATTTTTCAGGCCTACGCAAGCCGTAAGAATGTTAGTTAATTCATGTAATTTGGGAAAATCACAAACCTAATTACCAAATTTGTGAAATATTTAGCCTTTTTAAAATTGAAACGTCTTAGTTTAATTTTTTTTTTAAATATTTCAATTTACCAACATAACGAGAGGAGCCACCTTGCTGTCCCTTCCTTAGCGAGGGCCCTGCATCTGGAAAAGCTTGCAGGCGTCTATCACGTCCGTGTAGAATAGGTCTTAGCGTTGTTAACATATGACATTCTATTACTATTCCACATCAGGTGTTTAAAACACACATGTTTATATTTCAATCTTATTTCAAGTCAGATTATGTGAACAATATTATGCTACAGTTGTATATTGCTTGTTAAAGGGATACAATTTGTGTTTGTTGACATTTGACGTTATGGAAAGTTACATCTGAAGTCGCCGTATTTATCACAACTGCGGAGAATATTGCCAACAGTTCCTTCCTTTATCACAATGACACTTATCCGTTCTGTTGTGGAAAAATAGTTTTGATAATCTGATATTTCCTCGTGCTCGTGCGAAATTGATTCAGATAGAAATATCTTGTTATTGTCTTACTTCCTTCACCGGGTGCTTGTACTTTCAGTAGTGATTTCTTTCACTTGTTTCTTGAATAGACCTTCGAGCATGGATCCCTCATAGTAGAGAAATCGTAAGGTTATAATCTCGCTAACATCAAAGTGAGGCCAACATGTATGGCCTCAGACACGTAGTTTACTACGTCATCCAAAAAAATTCTAGTTCATTCATAAAAATATCCTGTACTTCATGAAGTAACACATATACTATTGTTTCCAAATCACAAGTCAACCGCGAACGTTTTTTCATTCAGAAATTTTGAAAGGAAGTCACGTGTCTGGTGCCATCAGGTTTGAGATGTTTGCATCACGATAATGACGTCATATTCGCTCTCCTACAGTCCATTTATGCTCGAAGAAATAGATCATATAACTTACTTCAATATTTCGCGTTGTACTGGCATTTTTAACAAATCGATCTGTTCGTCCATTTCTAAAGTTTGCTTTGTGCGCTTTGATTCCAATACATGTCTGATGATCCCTTTAAGCAGCAGATACGATCACACGACCGTGACGATATTTTTGGTCGTGAGGTAACTCGTCTGGCTATTGAGCAAAATGTTTCGCGTTCAACGTCATCTTAGCGCATATCGCTACGATTAATGACTTTCACGATCATTGCATAAACCCAACTTTTAATCAGAGACTTGTATACGAAATACTATATCCATTTAATTGCAGCAACCTCACTTGCGACGTGCATTTCAAATCGCTGCCCACATGATACGCTTTACAGGTTTCCTTCCCCTGACCGACACACAGTGAAAGGGACATATTTGATGGTCATTTAAATAGGGGTGTGCGTGTTTTTTTGGTATGAGGTGAGTATCTGCCTATAGAGTAAAAGGTTCCAAGTTCAACTCCAGCTCAGCGCACATCGCTGCACTGTTTTATACATTGATTATTGTTTTTGTTCAGTCTATTAAATTGTTAAATAGTTTTGATAATGTATCAATTCGTAAATAATTTATCATTGACAAACAATTCTTTTGTCGGAACAGATGTAGTATAGGACATTTGGCGTGGTTTTGTTTGGCGACGAAAAATTGCCATTAAACATAGTTCATCAAACGCATATAAACGATTACGCAGCGCGATGACGTCATAGGGTTGCCAGATTGAAAGTCGCCACAAGAATCGGAAAATATCAACAATGTCAGATGGGGTTGCTATACTGTAAATTTATCGCTCCTATAAAACACGCCAAAAAAAACCTCGCGCGCCAAATGTCCTATACTACATCTGTACCCTTTTGTCTTTACCACAAACTGCATCCTTGGGTCGGAGTAAATGTTCGTTTTGTAACGAAAACCTAACCGTAACGAAAACATGAGCCGTGTAACAGTGTTGGCGCGGGTGCATTTATTTATCGGCTGGATTTCTAGGAACGAGACTCAACGTAGAGAAGATTCAACGGTTTGTCAAGAATCCAAAAAGCTGCCACTCACTTGAGGTTGACGTTATACACTTTAACTCTGCGGCGGCCGTCTCGATATTTTTGATAGTATTTATCCATCCATGCACATGTGTCTTGAAATCGGACTTCTAGTATCCATTTTATAAATTTTTCTTCCCGCTGAAGAATAATTTCATTAACTTAATTTTTCTATTTCAGTATTTTTTTATTAGCTTCTCCAGTTGTTCACGAATCACAGAGGCTAATCGACTATGTATTTTGTTTTCTCGTTAAAATTTTAATCTCGAAACCAGGTTGTGCGTATATCCATTGATTAAATTTGTGATTTTTGCTCATTTGTAGTATGTAGCATTTTTTTTTATTAAAATCAATTTTATTATTTCAAAAATATTTTTATTTCTATTTAAACAAACATTATATCAAAAAAATGTCCATGCGAAAAGTGAATTTTTCTATGACATTTATTTTACAATATTTCCCTAAATAATTCCTTCTATGAGACATAAATTCCCCATGGCTTCATTACTTAGTAACGTCGCCATTTTGTTTTACAAACTAGTCAGATTTAAAATTCACGCTAAATTCTCATCTCTAATTCGAAATTTTAACGCCAAATATAGTTATTTTCTGCGCGTTAAAAACGCCAAATACTAATTTATTGAACTTAATTACTTACTCAGGCATCACATGGCGGAACCCTAGGGTTAGTAAAATGTTATTATTGTCATTTTTCTTGTACTCATTTATTTGCAAAATAGTCATTTGCAAATGCCTGAGAATGGTTTCTAAAATGCCTGAGGTTACAATTACTAACCCAATTTAACAAGATCTAATCAGGCTTCAAACTAGAAAAATTGCCATCAATAAAAATGTTGCTCGAATATTGGCGATTAAAGAATACAATTTTTTTTTTAATTATGGTGCTTTCAAAACCTAACCGTCCATTTATTTCACAGGAGTCTTTATCAAAATGGACGCAGCTAGATCTTCCGACGAAGAACTCGATCTGAAGACAAGGTTGTCCAACTTGTTGCTGTCGGACTCAATGAGCGACGTAGACTTCTTGGTGGGCGAGCCTCCCCATCGATGTTCATGCCACAAACTCGTCCTCGGGCTCGGCAGCGAAGTGTTCGAAGCCATGTTCTACGGCAAACTGGCGGAAGAGGACGAAGTGAAGGTACCAGACGTGACGAAGACGAGTTTTACCATCATGCTTCGGTGAGTGGCACTTATTAAAGGGCAGCACTATTCAAACAAGTCCATCGCTCGCCAAGTTGGCTATTTACATATTGTCATTGCCATTAACAATTTCTAATGAATCTAATTGATGCCAAATTGTTTTAAATTAATGCATTCAAGATATGATTATCCCCGCCTGTGGGTTAATTTCTAAACGAGGGAGAAAATGTCGCTTTGGGGGGGCAGGATGAAGAGTTCTCAAAGCATTATGGAAGGATTACTTGTTGTACAATAAAAGGCTTGTAACTGTCTGACCGACGGATCATTAACAATTCTATCTCAAAACAGGTAGATTCGCAGATGGGGGTAGGGTCACTTGAAGGGTTGAGAAACTGAAAAGCCAAGCTGAAGGCGATCTGTAGAAACCATTAGTCAAGCGTCACATATCGGAAACCATGCAATTACCTGTTCTGCTATAAACAGCATACTTCAAACTTTACATGCTTTAGAAGTTATTCCCCCTTCCATGGTCAAATTTGTCCCAAGCCCATCGCTAGACCTGTAAAATGATGGAGCAGATGTTGTCCTTGCCCACACGTCAAGGTTAAAGCCCATATCTCGATGTAGCATTTGAAAATGCTTGTTCACTGCAAGTAAAATTGTGGTGGTTGAATGAAGATGGTGCCAAAGTCACCAGTTTTAATAGGATGAGGTAAACTAATAAATCAATTCCCCCGTCTCCCAATATTGGATTATCATAACCACCTTGTCAACTTGTTCACGGAAGAATAAGAACTTGAGACAAACTTTGTACACTTGAATTAATTTTATGGCTTTCCTCTTGAAGTAATTTTATGGCTGCCCTTTTGAAGTAATTTTATGGTTGCAGTATTTTTATGGTTGACGCTGTTTCCCATAGCTGCCAGGACGCAGCTGCGTCGAACTATCAGAATTTGATGCCGTCCTTAACTTTGGCGACTATCACAAAGATAGTAGCAATAAATGCGAAATATTAAAATGAGCGATTAAGAGTTATTGGGATTTACGCTGATTTTTAAAGCTGACATTCGATTTCACTTCCAGATATTTGTACACCGACGCCATATGCGTACGCAGCCAGTCCGAAGCCTTCGAAACGGCCTACGTCGCACAAAAGTATCTGATCGAGCCACTCTTCAGAGCGTGCGAAGCGTATTTGGTACACCACGCCACGCTGGACCCAGAGAGCGTGTTTTCCATCCACGAAAAGGCGACCTTCCTGGACATGAAAAGACTACGAGGACGCTGCATGAGATACGTCTCCAGGAACGCCAGGAAGGTCATGACCTCCGAGTCCTTCGTCTTGTCCTCGAAGGAGACAGTAGAGGACATTTTAGGTCTGGATCTGATGGATATAGATTCAGAGGTGGAGGTATGTAATTTATGCAATACTACTGTGCGGGTCATGTGCGAATCGAGTGTCCATTTTTACGTCAATCTAGTGGAATGTATCAAAGTTATGTTAAAATAGAAATAGTCTAAGACACAAAAGCGACACAAGCTCTTACTTGGGGAGTCGGACTAAAGAAGGCATCAAATTGTAGTGATAGCAAATAATCAAATATCGGAAAAAGAATGAAAATGTTGAAATTTTGTAAGTTTATTTACTATTATGTGTGAAATGCTACAGATAGGCTGAAACTTTTCTATGTTGATTTCAAATTTATTTTAATTGAAAGAATTGGTTATTCTAAGAGCTATTACCAAGTTAGCGAAAACTATCACTAATTGGTGTCTTGTATTTAGATATGGAGGACCTTAAGCAGCTTTACAGTTACTTCGTGAATTTCACAGTTATTCTGTAAGAGCTCTAAGCTTAAGAATATAAACCGTACCGTATTTAGGGATGTGCGACGCATGCCATTACACAGGGCCCTGCACTTCTAAATGAAAATGCCATGCACTTCTTCAGAAAAAAAAAAGCAAAACGAGAATTTTCACTACAATATAATTCATATTTCTTATTTATCTTTTCAAATATTGGATATTTTAAGGAATAACTTATTGTTATTTCCAACTTCATTTTTATACTTTTCTTTATTCAGAATATGTATTTTTATATTTTCTAAGTATATAAGACTGTATGTATCTTTGAAGTCAAATAGTCTTAAAGGATTATTTATAATTAAATGAAAATCGTAGACATTTTACGTAACGAAGTTATCTAATAAATATTCTATTCAAATGAAATCGAACATTTCTAATTAATATGAAAAAAAAAATCCTAAATGGGTTTTAAAAAAATTATCAAACTTATTCATAAATTTGTGCAAAGTACTGAAAGGGTCCTGCTATTAAGTTCATACAGGGCCCAACGCCTGCTAAGGGCGGCCCTGATATCAGCAGTTTCGACTTCAAATCTGTCATTTTAACTACATATTCAAGTTATTTATAAGTGCATGTGTTCTTACACTACAGGTTATCAAAGCAGTGTGGCGATGGGGCGAGGAACAGTGCAAAGAACTGAACATCGAGAGTTCCGCAAAAAACATCCGGAACTCGACAAGGGATCTCCTGAAGCACGTGCGGTTCCTGTCCTTGCCGAAAAAGGATCTGGAGAGAGCTCTGGAGAAGTTTCAACTCTTGGACGCCGAGGAGGAGTTGGCGGTGTTGTGGAACGTGGCGATGCCGAGGATTGTCGATGCAATTTCGGAGATTCCGTGGAGTCTGTGCGATTTGTCAAGAACGAGGTACGATATTTATTGTAGCAAAACACGATGTTTATTGTATTACTTATTGCATCGATTAAAAGGTTATTCTGTTGTTTAGTGACTTCCATTTCTGTATGCTGTTTTCTTAATTGCATATTACAGGCATTGATTAACCTTCCCTTGTCCGAGTTAGTTCAAAATGTATGAGCAAGAAACCATGAACATCCACATATTGGCACTAACATGTTAGAGCAATTCAGGGTCACAAACTGTTGGATGATGGTCATTGTTCAGCTGTATCACATTTAGATGTATTGGCATAATAAAACATTATTTATAGCCAAGTACTTCGCTTGTATTTTAAATAACTCACTTAGAATTAATAGCAACAAAGTAGTAAAAGCATAGCAAAAAGGATGGTTAATGACCAACTCTTATCAATTTGTGACCTCCCTGTATTAATTTTAAACAACTTTTAGAGGTTACGAATAGCAAGAAGAGTTACTATTTAGAATTGAATGCTTTCTTACTTTTCTTCAATTTGTTTTTAATAATTTATATAAATGCTCCGGTAATTAAAATTACCAAGTAAGCAATAATGATCGAATGGATCAAAAGCGTACTGTGAACGGATTATTTATTGTATTTCTTTCAGAAGCAACATCTAACATAAATGCTTTTTATTTACCTTAAATCTTCAAAAAGCTCTGTTCAAAATATTTATGTTATCTAGCAAGTGTTTGAGAGCAACTTCCAAAATGAAAAACTTCTATAAGTCTTAACATATTCAATTCACATTTCAGATCTGTGGCTAACTGCTCCAAACTCGAACTCCCTACCGAATATCGCTACGATGGCAGTCTGACAGTCTTCTCCATCGCCAAGCACCAGACGACCGTCCAGGTGACCGTCTCCGGTCCTCAGGTCACCATCCTAGGTGCGGTACTGGCCTTCAAACCCATCCCCTGTTACTCGCCCGTCCACCGATCCCTCGACTTCGAACTTCGGATCGGAAACGTCTCAACCCGGCACCGGTCGAGATTCTCGTCGAGGGCGGAATCACTCGAAGAACACGACGAGTCGGGAACGCTCAAGCGAGAGCGGGTTGGAAACGTCTCGACCTCAGCGAGGTTCTCGTCGAATGCGGAATCACTCGAAGAAGCAGACGAATCGGAAAGCCTCGACCGACGACGAGTTGGAAACGTTTCGACCCGACACCGGTCGAGAGCGAGATTCTCGTCGAGGGCGGAATCGTCGGAAGAAGACGATGAATCAGAAGCGTGTTTGTGGTCGGAAAAACTCGAGCGGGAACTTTTGCTCGAGGATTTCGTGGCGATTTCCGACGGTGAGACGGCCAGTCTGAGCGTCGAGATGGCTGCTGAGGGCGTGAGGCTGATGCAGTGCGTCAAGTCGGAATTCACATCTCGGTGCGGAGACGCCCTCGTCACGTTTCGCTTCGAAGGGGTCGAGAGAACGCTGTTTCCGATCAAGGAGTTACTGTACGTGGTGTGAATGGCCGTCTCTGGAAGGATTGGCTAAATTCATATTAGAATCGAAATTGTTCTATTGAATAATTGGTTAGCTGTATGATCGTATTAAAATCACAAACAGCACAGGATCTACAGCTTAATATGCCTTCTAAGTCCCAACCTCTACAAAACATCCATTTTATTGGAGATTCCGACCGTGCATGTCTGAAATAAGAGTACAGAGTGTTAAAACATGCAGCTATAAAATTGGCGAATTCAATCAATTTTTAAACTGTCATACCAAGAAGTTTCACAATGTACGTTTGGAGGAGGAGATTTATAAAACTAGCTGTAGAAAATAAGTCAGCTAGTTTTTATAAGGGTCATAACAGCTCAGGATCTACAGCTTAATATATGGCTTGTAAGTCACAACATCTACAAAACACCCATTTTATTAGGATTACGATCATGCATGTCTGAAATGAGAGTAAATAGTGCTAAAACATTCATCTAAAAGATTGGCGAATTCAATCAATGTGCCAAGATTATCTTTGCAAGTTTACTTGCTCGTCCATACACATTCGCTACAATTTATTAACTGAAACAGGACGAAGGCACACACGCAACTTATAGTGCCACCTGTTTTCTAATGCAGTGCTAATTTACTACCTGCATATTACAACTCATACTGAGCTTCATCGAAACACATCAAATGAATTACCATAATGGCCAGAAGAAGGGAAAATAAGAAAAGAAATACCACCAAATAACTTTAACTATTTTCGAAATGTCGCACTTTATCTGAATGACCATTTAGACAGTAGCTGAACACTTCATTGTCTAGAACAGTATTTCTAGACTAATCCGTGGTCCGTTAGAAAGCCTGAAGTGATCTGTTGTGCTCGTGTCTAATCACCAACATATTTTGAAATATCTTTAATAGGTATTTCTTTACGTTTATACAAAATACAAAACGTTTATTTGCTTCCCATAAAAATACTCGGTAATGAAGCATTTGGTTTGGTTTGGTTAATTAACGTCACACTAGAGCTGCATAGTGGGCTATTGGCGACGGTTCGGGTCTATCTCGAAGGAAAGTCCCGGGAACACATACACATTCATACATGTACCTCATTATTATAGAACCATGGTCAGATGACAAGGAAATACCTGAACTGGCACCCAACGCCTTCAATAGACGTCGGGACTTTGGATCTCGATCAGATTTATCGTGCACCAGTCCCGTACACACGCCGTTAATTTTTCCAAATGTTCTGAACGACTTTTCTAGTATTTTGTAGCGAAGCTGGCAACCCTCCGATCACAAGATCACTACTTTTTTTTTTCTTTGTCAATCATCGCCTAGGATCGAACCCGGAATCCTCGGATTCCCAGCTGACGCCTTTAACCGCTCTGCCACGGAGGCCTCAATGAAGCATTTGTATTTAGCCGGAAAAGGTATTTTTATGACAACTTTGTTAGTCTACTGATATACCTATTTAATGAAATGAACTTGCGTTTTTGGAAAGAATAAAAAGTTCAATCATTCCATGAGCAGCTTTGAAAGGGTGTTTTATATACGTAATGTTTTACTTTTACTAAACTTATACAAGCTCAAATATCATCTCCATCACTTGAGGAATAACAAGTAACTCTACTAACATTAATTAAAGCGTTAAGTAATTCAAATTGTTTGAGTTAAATACAATTGAATTTGTATTAATTTGCAAGAATACAATATTTAATATCTGAATTACATTTGTATAAAATTAATATGCAAGAATACAATATTAAATAACAGAATTACATTTGTATTAAATATTTTACACCTGAATTTTATTTAATATCATTAGAAAATAGTGGTCCGTCTTTTGTATAACTTCACTGTTACAAATAGGTACTCAAAAATAAGTAAAATGTACTCATTTTTGAATGCATTCGATGCTTATCATAGCTCCAGGCCTCGCAACAGGTCCCTTTTTTCCCTAAAAGTTTTGTTACTTGAAGTACTTAAAAGTCCTTTTTTTTCAGAATATGGTCCCTTTTCCCCTTATTTTAGTAAAAATAATTTTATCTACCCTTTATAACTATAATAACACATTTCCGGCCCTTTCTCCTCCTTGTTTAACAATTTTTTTTAAATTATGTAACGGTCATTACAATCCTGTTCGTATATGTGTTGAATCTGCTGCTACGGTGTTGCAACACTCGAATATCATTAAACCAGAAAAAGGCTCGCTGTTTTGTGTTTACAAATGTAATTAATCACATTAGTGTGGAAAGTGGGCGGCCCAAATGTAAACTCATTCCAGGACCACTGGATCTTGTTCTAGAGGGGGAATAGGTTAAAAATAGACCGGTTCAAAATGTCACTTTCCTGTACACGATGGTACATTATTTATCCCCATAGGCTGATTCTAAGTGAAGTTATATTGATTTTACACATGTCATTTTTTGGTTGTGACTCTGACCCTGACCGAAAGCACAGACGGTATAGTCAAAAACTGATATAGTGTTCAGAAATATCTTACATATATCAAACGTACCATTTAGAAATTTCTTCCAAATGGATAGAATTTTTTTTATTTTTAATTTACATCTCTTTTTATAGTATTGCGTTTTTCCTATAATTTGATTAACATAAGTTTTAAATTTTTCATAAGATTTAACAAATTGTTTTAATAATATTAATAGTTTTACGGCGCGATATTTATAATAGTGTTAGTTAAGAAAAATTTAATGCGGGTTTAAATTTTGTAGGTCCCTTTTTGTCCCTTTTTTTAAGATATTTGGTCCCTTTTACCCTAGGGACAAATGTAAAATGTGTTGCGAGTCCTGTAGCTCCGAATACACAAGTTTCATTTTTGAAAAATAAAAATGTTTTCAAAAATTAATAGAAACAGCAGTTACTTGCCTAGATAGGCTGCTTTCATAAACCACTTTCCATAAAGATCAACAATTATAACCAAGACTTACCGGGAATCGAACTCTGATCCTCAGACACCGCAGTCCATTGCCATTGTTTCCCAGGACAATGTGAAAAGCTATAAGCAGAAGAAATGTTAAAAAGGTGTTCCAAAAGAATGGGAAGTAAGGTAATGGAGTTGTAATAACTCAGTTTTCATTTAAGCAATCGACAACAAATAATGTGGAAAACCATCTTCTGAACACCTATTTTAAGTGTGTCAGGTCACTTTGTTAAGATGGCTTGAACAGAAGCTGAGATTAGCAATATTGAATAACACTGCTATTTAGAAAGTACGGTTACTTACATTTGAGTACGTCATCGCTCATTTACGATGGCATTGCATTCAAAGAAAAACGGGTATGTTCAGATACTCATTTTTAAGTACTTTTTTTACAGTGTATCATTAGAAAATGGTGGTCTGTCCTTTGTATAACTTTTTATTTGGTGGTCCATAGCCATCTAAATGTTGGGAACCACCGGTCCACATGAGAAACTGCCAAAACCACTTTCAACAACTAGTCAAATCAAGTGTGAAAAAGAGGACGACACAACTAGAAAACTTTACATATTAAAATGTATCCTCATAACTAATTTTTAGTGCCAAAACATTGAACACCCAATTGAGTTACATACTCATAAAATGATTGTTAATTATATGTTTTCCCACTTTATTTTCACCAAGTGGAGAACCATAAGTTCATTTTGCGAGGTACGAATATTCAGACTTTTTTATTGTTCCAGTTTTTTATTGTTCCATTTTATGATATATTTATCGCTGAATTTCTTAAAGATTAAACTTCAAATGTTGTATTATGTAATAAAATATTTAATTATTTAAAATAGTTTTGACTTATTTATGTGTATTACTTTTTTTATTTTTGTATCTATCAGAAAATCCCTCCTTAGAAATAACTAGCTGGTTTAGTTCGATATGATGCATCTCATGGTAGCAAATTACTGGAGATAAAGTATACAAAGTTGACTTTTGCAGTATTTACAAATAAAAGTTAAATCAAAATCTGTCTTCTAGTTCTCCAGTTATTCATGGATAAATACACAAAACTATTAAGTGATTAATTTTGCTGTTTGTTTTTAAACTGCTGGTTTGCTGTTTGTTTTTAAAATTGTCGGTTTTTTTTTGTTTGTTTTAAACAAGTGTTTATTTATAATATATATTATTATCAAAAAGTAATACATAGAAAAGTTGACAATGTGTACAAATGAGTAGTGCTATGAAAAGAAGTTGATAGATTCTGTAGTATTATCCATTCCAGTAACGCTAGTTTAATTTTGTCGGCAATACATAAAGTTTAAAAGTTTATACAAGAACTTGATTTTGAAAAATCTTTTCCTATTTAGGTGCAGTACAATACCCAAAAATTGTAAAATTCTCGATTTTTTAAATTATAATTTGGAATCTTCTAAATATGCTTGCAATATTTTGGAACTGTATTTATGCTTTTAATGAGATATTTTAGATTTATGCTAGATGATAGGAGAAAAAACCGTTAGGCACGAAAATTTAAATCGCCTTTTCCCAGTGTTTAGTTTTCCATGATATTAAGTTTTTCGAAACGCTAAAGGCTATTTTTATTATTATAGGAGAAATGTCTATATTTGTAAGCATATTGAAAAATATGTCTATATTATAAATTAGTATGCGAATTATCTCTATCAGTATTAGTTGTTTTTTTAATTACTAAATTTAAAAAAAAAATTAGCTTAAAGAAAACATTTTGTGTTATTTAGAATATTTATATAAAAATCAAATAGATGTCGTATACAAAATTATGGTAAAATTAAAAAGAAAAAAAAACTTAGCATTTTATAAATAGTTTTAAAAATTGAAATAATTACAAACAATTACAGAATTTTTGTGTTAAATATTGTTTTCTTATATAAATTTAAATAATATTCGTCAAAACTGATTCAAAAAGTCGAAAATTTTGTAGTAACTTTTGAAATCCCTCTACAAAAATAATTTTAAAAACATATTTTTTAAAAAGGAAAACGTTACAAATATAAAATCCAAGGATAGTGAAGACCATATATATATATATATATATATATATATATATATATATATATATATATATATATATATATATATATATATATAAGGTGTGCTCGTACTCGGGCTGCCTGACGGAAGGCGGAGAGAGCAACTATTTGACGTCATAGTGACGCCTACTTCGCCTTCTGTGGG
Organism: Troglohyphantes excavatus; assembly: GCA_963932185.1. NCBI lineage: Eukaryota > Metazoa > Arthropoda > Arachnida > Araneae > Linyphiidae > Troglohyphantes > Troglohyphantes excavatus. The sequence continues at coordinate 71,761,826 of OZ010673.1, read as the reverse complement.
CGTGTCTAATGCTCTCGTTTGAATCAATGGCAAGGCTGAACTATGCGGGCGCGTTGTTTGATGGTGCTGCCATCTATTCGTTTTTTTGTGAACTATTAAAAAGTGATAAGCTAAATTTATTTAGTTACTTTTACTGCATTTTATGAGTTTAAATTATATTTTAAGGATTGCATTTAGTATGGAAAAATTGCAAAAGAGTTGCTTAATAAATTAAGCCTATTAAAATAATACTAGCTGTCACGAGAGCATGTCCATGAATTTTGAAAGAGTAAAATAGTGGTCGGAACTATCCGGTCAATGCATTTGTATTGGACATATTAAATGAGTTACAATTTCAATCAAGTAAAATACGGGGACATAACAAAACAAGGACGGATTAGTAATGAAGTTACCTGAACACAATTATTTACAGATATTTACTTATTTTGCTAATTAAAAATTAAATCACCAGTTGTTACCCAACCGGGATCGAACCTAAGTAGCAATGCTTGAAACACACAGACAATGAGAATGATCAAAAACCGATAGTAAGGCGGAGCTAAAATGACGTCAAATATTTGCCTTTCCTTGCCCACTTTCAAAAAGCGAAAAACGAGCGCACCTTCTATATATAGTCTTTACTATCTTTGTATAAAACCCTCATTCAGTAAAAACAAACTTACAAATTTTTATATTGTGCTCATGTTGGATATTATAGATATGTAATTTTTTTTAAAAAAAATACGTTTTATGAACCCTCTAGTTTCAAAACCAGCTTGATCCATTTTCATAAAATTTACAGTACAGAGACACTAAAAACGATTGACAGAAAACGATTGATATCTAAACGCATGACTTTGGATTCCGACACTTTTGGTCAATACCGATTTGCAAGGTGATGGCAGTGCATTAAGAACTTGTGAAAAAAGTATCTAAAAAAATGATTTTTCCAAAAATGTGGATCGGTCTGGGTGTGAAACTAGAGCGTTCATATAGCCTTGTCAATTCTATTTATAAATACACATGCTTTATACGTATGTTACATGAATATATGAAATACACGCATTCTATAGAATGCCGGTAACATATACATTTGATGGTACCAAGTTACAAGTTGGAACCAGTTTAGAAATTATACATAAATTTTGTGCCGATTTCAAATAGTGGTGTTCAGCATTATATTTATATAAAATTTTTTGTTCCATTTTTACCTTTTGTTTGGAAAATTCAAACAAAATGTGACACATAAACTGCCATTGTTCTAATTGATTTGAGAAGTTTAAGAAGTTTTTGCTGAAAATGCTTGCGTTTGAGAGACAGTTCACCACCAAAATATTTAAAGTATTACAAAATGTCCATAGAATTAATGTTGTTGTTGTTGTTGCTTATCCTCCATAGCACAAGGAGAGGACCGGAATAGATTTTCTCCCAGGGGAGGCCAATGCATTCCATTATGCGCTCTGTAGGAGCCTGATGGTCGAGGCACTGGTGAAGGCACTCAAGGTGGTGAAGACCTTCCTGCCCTCAAAAAATGAGAGGCACTTGATGTGTCCACTAGCAAGCCTAGAAAGAGCAGCCCGGGTGCCTCTGTCGCACGGAAGGTGGTCTAGAGTCAGGCCTGGCTTTTTACCCATATACCAATGATGGATAGAGGCTTTCTCCACCCAGTCAAAGATTTAGATTTTCCCCTGATTATTAGTTAATAATTTTAAAGTTCTGGGAAAGTCAAGGCGCAAGAAGAGGGGGTGGAGAGTCTATAGAATTAATAAATATGTAGAATTAAAATATTGTATTAATGTTATATATATATATATATATATTTATTTATTTAGTTTTAAGGATTTCGGCTATTAAAGAATTTTTGGGGTTTTATATACGACTAACTATTTTTCCCCCGTTAAGATATATACATTTTAAAAAAAGTATTTAGCCACCGTCGGGACTCGAACCCGCATCCTACTTCCTCAAACTCCTACACATTAACATAGACATCTTCTAGACCTTGGAAATAATTATTTTTTAAATATTTCTTTAAACAATATTTCTAAAATTGTTAAAATCATTAAAAAACTATTTTACAAATCCGAGCCTCAGGTGCATATCTTGAGGATGAATAGTATAAATTGTCAGCCTTTTCTAGACAGAGGAAGTAGGTGTTTTGCGATCCACAGACATACACTTGATTTTATTTTATAGAGATTGGCATAATGTCATGAACGTAAAAATCCAATATTTTCGTAATTATTACTTTTTGTAATTGACAATGCCCCTACGTATTTTCAAACAAGTTATTTCTCCTCCACGCAATGTGCCTTGAGAACAACTGACTAGCACTGGACTTCCATTTTTAAAAGAGGAGGAACTATTTCAGCCACTTCTTTTGGAAGTCAAAGGTCCAGTGGCGGCCCGTGGTCGAAAATGTTAGTGCAGCTGAAATCATGTGAATCCCCCCCCCCCCCCCCCCCCCCTATTTTCCAAAAACCATACATGAACGGAAATTCTTTATTATTCACTACTCAAATCAAAGTTTCCTTTCAATTTTTACGAAATGATAACATGCAACAAAAATATAAAACACTTACTTATTTTTTGAAAATTAAAGCAATCCTGCTTTCTTTTAAACCTGCAAATCGGTCAATTTTAATATTAACTTAAATAGCAAAACAACAGCAGGACCATGTCCTGAAACAACAGCACACAGTAAATGTATCACGAAAACCATTTCCGTTGTGAGATATTCTCGTAAGTTCTCGTTTCATCCACCAGCCAATCAGCATATCGTACCTCAAGTGCAGCTAAAACAAGAAAATCCATTTCGGCTGTACCTCCTCACCAATGCAGTGCATTAGTATGGGGGGAATCTCCATACTACGTAGAGGTTGCCATGGCAACGATGCAGCCGATTTCAAATGTCGCTTTTTAGCTGCAGTTTTCATTGAATGGAGTTTTTCCCCCTCCTGAATTGTGCATTACGGTAACATGCTTGCTATTTATCGGAGATTTTGTTTACTACCGTAGAAATTTCATTTTCAATTCTAATCTTCATTTAAGAAAATTAGTAAACTATCTGATTTTAGTTTTAAAATGGACTAATGAATTTAGGTGCAGCCCGGCTGTACTTGCTGTAGTGGGCGAGCCGCCACTGCAAAGGTCAAAAAGATCAATTTTATTCCCCTATAGATTTCTCATATACCCGCAAAGAAAACGTGTATTGGACACGTATTCAAAATTTGTTTTTTTAAATATACAGCGAAACATTAGAATTTTATTTTGTAACTTATCAGCAAAGGAGTTTTAATAAAACATACGTTGCTGTAACCTCTGCTGCGTATGCATTAAATCTAGACAAATTCTTCGATTAGAAGTTCGCCTTTTCGTATTGCATCAGTAAGTCAGCTCACTTTCGTAATTTGGAAAGATTCTGTAATTGATTGCCTTACATTTATGATTGTAACGAATTAGTTTAGTTTCTGATTAATTGTACTACATTTTCGTTTGAATATTTCTTTATATAATATTTGTATTTATTTTATACTTTCATCGACGATTGTTATAGTTCGGCTACGGCTAAATGGCCACTGCGACGTCACATTGTCTACATATTTTAGATAAGCCAATTGGTCAATTCGCTCAAACTATATAAGAAAGGAGTATATTAAGTGTACAAAATTAAAAATTAAATAAAAATTACACCTTTTGGTGTTTTTAAAAGTTTTTGTTTATTTATAAAATAGAAATTTTTTAAAACTTCCCAGATAATCAAGTAATTAATTCTCAGATTTAAGTGCAAAATGGTTTTGTTGTAATTTTGAATGATCTCGTCCGAAGTGCAAAAGGTCGTATGTCTAACCCTAGGACTTTTCGTAAGAGCAAAAAGGAGAATTGAGAGGGCAAATGGAAATAATGGTTAACTGATAAAAAATAATTTTCCAAGGTAAACAGCTTTTTCACTGACAACAGTTTTTTAAAAAAAGGTTGCTTTCCTTTGACCATCCACTATTTGTCGCCAAGAAGACATTGGTACGAAACATTTACCTATTCATCGATCGTGAGCGTGATTAGTGGCGGTGGGTTAACAAATTTGGCGAGTTTTCGCACATTTGGCATTTAGGTTCGTTTAACGAAATCGAACCATTATAAGTGTCTTTTAATGGTTCGATTTACTACTCTGTATCTGTCTAAACAAATCCAGCAGAGACATACAATATTGAGGGAAAACGCACATAGCCTTAAATATTTCATCTACATCAAAATTAGATTTTTTCCAAAAATTTTAGTTAACTCCTTCTTTCACTTTGCCCTTTCAATTGTTTGGTTTCATTTTGATGATTCTATGTTAGAACCTTTTGACATTAGGCTGTGCCTTTTATTGAATTCGAAAAGTTCCAATTGCGGCCCATGGCAACCTTTTGTCTGGACGAAAAACAAATGTTTTCTTTGAGAATATGGTAACCCCGACTCCTTTCGGCCGCAATTGGGCTATTGCCAAAGAATTAGCTGATGCCATAACAGATTTTGCTACCATGTGGAAATCACAAAATCACACTTGCAGCAGTAATAAACGACCTTCTGAATTTCAAATAACGATAAGTGTTTGAAGAAGATAAAAAAAATATGCAGGTAAAAAAATATGCATATAAAACAACTTAATTAGAAACGAATGAGATATCAAAACGCTTTCCCTTATCTTATTCCAATTTCCTGTGCTAGTAATTAAGAACATTGTTAAAAGAAACTGCAAATTATACGTTTTTCAGAAGCGACAACAAACATAAAAAAATTATAGAAAAATAAACCGTTTTAGCTAGCTTCAGGTTTGAATCGATATAGTGGCAGTTGAAAAATAAAGAGTTTAAAAATAAAATTTCAAATACCATCAAATAACTATATAGGAGCTTTGTTTCTGAACTGCCAGTATATGTATATACAATTTATTACGGGCTAGATAGATATTGTTGGTAGCAGTGACCAGGCACGTAGGTAAGGGAGGGGTTTAGGGGGTTCAAACCCCTCCCATTGTAAGTCAAATAAATAAAAAAAAAAAAACGAATTACTGTAAAAATCATAAAAATATAGATTTTTTTTTTTTGGGGGGGGGGGGGGAGGTAAAAGAATACCACTGTCAGCATGGGGTATCAGGCACGTAGGTAAGGGGGTTTAGGGGGTTCAAACCCCTCCCATTGTTAGTCAAATAAAAAAATTTAAAAATCGAATTACTGTAAAAATCATAAAAATAGAGATTTTTTTTTTTGGGGGGGGGTTAAGGATTCCCCCTCTAAGAAGGACCCCCCCCCAAAAAAGGATTTATTTAGGTACCTTAACCCCCCCCCCTCGTGAAGGGGGAGAAGATAAGTAAAGAAATCTGTTGCTCAGTCACTGAACCCCCCCCCCCCCCCCATGAAAAATCTATACCTATGTGCCTGGCAGTGACGCAGCAATTCAAAAATTATGGGGGAAGTGTCTGAACTAGTTCCATTCGTTGAATATTTACCAATATAAAAAAACCTCGCTAATTATCAGTTATATAATTAGCATATAGTTGTTAATTAGTAATTATTAATAATTTGTTTACAGACGAATAATAATTACAGACGAATTTGCATAAATTTCTTAACCCTATAGTGCATAGTGTAGCATATATGCTGCCCAGCTGTAAAATGACCGCTAGTTGCATCTATTGAGTTTTATGTTAACTATTATAGCATTGTCACGTAGGGAACCATGTGCCTAGTTCTTATAACCGCCGCCAGGTCCCTTTTCTTTATAAAAATGATTGTGATAAATGCAATCAGTTGCTTCGCGGTCTGTTGTTCTAAAACTGGTTCTTAAAGGTGAAGTTTTCGGAGATTGCTTTATTACTTATAAGTATAATCTGGTTCTACAAACAATCCTAGCTAATACCAGAGGTAAATAGATTGCATTTAACTATATTTTCATACTTTTTGATTGATTTTTTTTACTAATTACACATGACGTTGCATATACACTACGCGACGGTTTTAATTCATTATTTAATTAAATAGGCTCTTAGGATATTTTTGTATATTTTTTCAGCGGTTCAGGGGCAAAGAGAAAACAAAAACAAAATATTTCATTAAATAAGAAAAAATCATGAACTAGAGGGTTAAAAATATTAAACATTTTTGGTGGAAAATTTTGACTGTGTAGACTCAAAACTATGGAGAAAAGGTGCGACATCATTTATGGATGACCCCTTATCACGCACTCTAAAAGAAGATCTTAGAAATTCCCTCTTGAGGTGAGGGAATGTCAAGTGCAGAAGAGTCCCTTAACTTGGCCTCTTCTATTATCATAGAGAAAATGATCCATTATCACCACAGAAAACTCTCGACAACACTTCTATAGACTTAACCCCTCTGAGTCATTGAACACTAGAATATTCCCGATTGCCACCGAATTGCCAAAATGGCGCAAAAAGAATTTTCCCAAAAAAGATACGCATCCTTGCTGAAACTGAATTCGGAGTCACGTTGCACGGACGATGGCAACTTTTTTTTTCTCGACGCTAAAGTCGCATATATATATAGACTAAACAACACCAAATCAGATTGTATAGATGCACGACTTAAGCGAATTCGCTCGTCTGATTTTTTTGCAATTCTCGGTGATTTTGTTTCGCTGACCGGCGCGAAATTCGATATCGGGATAAAGAGCATCGTCGGAAGATTGCTGGAAAGAACGATCTCGAGGAAAAAGTCTCTCAGTCGCTTACTTGGAAGGTGAAGAAATGGCGAAATTGTGTGCTCTGCTCGTGCTTGCGCTCGCGTGTGTTGTTCGCGCGGTGAGGATCGACCCCCCGAGCCTGGTAAGGCCAGGGAAATATTTCGCCGAGGATCTGGTGCCTCGTACCACCCTCAATGACCGTAAGTTCTTTACCATTTTCATGATTTAAATTGTTCTAATTACTTAATTTTTGTGACATATACCACTATCAAGCGGTGTATGTCACAAAATAATGAAATAACGTTGTCTTCCATTACTAGGCAGCAGGGCAACCCTTAGAAGCCGTGGGGTCAGAGTTCGAAATAAGGAGATAAAAGTTAGGCGTCAATGGCAACATGCAATTTTTTTTTAGTTGTCAAAATGTTTTGATAAGGCGTAATTTTAAAATAATTCGAATTGCTTAAGCAGAGCTGCCGACTGTTACGATATTTTTGTTATCGTCAAAGCTTCTTTTGCGTAAAATAAGAAGCATGTTTCCATTTTTACTCTAAAATATTACCATCTTACTAACAAAATTACTGAAAAGTACGAAGACAACTATTGAAAATCAATGTTTATTGTTAAAAACTTTTGAGAGGTTGGCATATACAACATTGTAAAGATTATAAAGAACCAAACAAAGGCATTTTATAATTTACATGGAATTTTTTTTATTAGCGAAAGCCATATTTTTTTTTAATTCAAAAGCCTCATCGGCTATTTTCAACATAATTCAAAATTATGTAAAAAAAATGACGACTGTGTGTAAAAATACGATCGTCAGACTGAAATTTTTAGTTTCAAAATACGACTAACAACTATTAATTTCGAACCATGCGCAGGGCCTCTTGTTATCCATCCTCACAAACTTATAAATAATTTTGAATGAAACATAAATTATGAAACATGAAACTTAATAATAAGTTTGACAGATTTTTGAAAAGTCAATCAGGATTTTCTTATCAACTGTAAATGGTAGTGTCAATCCACTTCAAAACGTTTGATGCAACTGCATTACATAAATATAAAATATTTATTAGAAATTTCCGTTTCGCAAAAAGTCTGCTTTATGTTGTTCTTTTTATTAATAATTGAAAATAAGTCTAATGTTTTATAGAAAGAGATCAAATTTACATCAGTTGCTCTATATCAGTGTTTATTAACCTTTTTGGCACAATGGACCACTTTAAAAATTTTAAATATGTCACGGACCCCTCTGTGAAAAAAAAATTGCTTAAACATCATTTATTACAAAATATATTCTGTTTTATTATTTAATTATTTTAATATTTTTATTTCAATAGTAATAGTAATAGTTTTATTTCAAATAATCAAATGAAACATTAAGAACAAACATTAAGACACAAAAAAACACTTGAAAAAGCGGCAAGGAATCTTGTATCGATGGAGGATATACCCTTATGTCACGGCTTCAAACTCATTTGTGATCCACATTTTGGACATTTATACATCGATGAAATCATTCCCTCTTTCATACATTATTCTAACAACGCTTTCTTACCCATGACTGGTAAAACACTAAAATAGCCAACTGAATATTTATTTTTCGCATTCAAAACTTCAGCAAGAGCTAATTTCATAGTGAAATCAAGCATTTAGCAATAATATAAGCTAAGAAAACACCAAAAAAATATGGTACTCACAAACAGATGAAAGACAAAAATAAATGTACGTCTTACCTCCAGGGCAGATCCAACGGAAACAAAATCGTGAATCAAGTTTAAAATTATACCGCTATTTCAAACTCAAACAAATTATCGACCAATGAAAAGGCTAAAACAAAAGAGAAATAAATGAGCATGCGCGAAAAAGCACCTCAAATTCTCTTCTCCGGAGGAGCGGAAAAAGAAACAGGGTTGCCATATACAGAGCGCGCTAAGGATGAAGTAGGTCCGGGTTACCACTGCTGGCTAAATATTGATGCAAACATTTTAAAAATTAGGATGAGTCGGCGGACCCTCAAAATATGACCCATGGACCCCCAAAGGGTCCATGAACCACAGGTTAAGAAACACTGCTCTATATGTTACGGAGTTATAGTGTCGAAACAGATCACCCTAAATGCGTAACATAGTACTTCTATCCTGATACCTCATGTAACTTAATTTTAAATATGTTTCATGTCAAAACATAAAAATTTATTTTATTAAAATTCATTAAAATTTAACTTTAACACTATATCATTTCTCTAATGAACGAAGGGCCCCTTTGCAAGCGCGGGTCCCTGTGCGGTGGCACTCCTCACACTCACCTCTAAGGACTCTCCTGTTAGGTAGATAGATCTATGATTTGGCTAAGTGGTGTGAATCCTAGTTCAATAGGTTTCCTAATAATGAGTTGAACTTCATTCTACTTAACATTATAGACAAACCGAGTTCTAAATTTTGAACATTCCTGTATTTCGAAACTCAGTCTTGTTACCACTTGGTTACGAAGCCGCCCATATATTGCCCTAAATCAAGAACTTTGCTCCTAAATGCCTCAATTTTTTTTTTTGAAGTGGAAACAAGCAACTAAAAATTGTAATTTTAAAAAAAAAATCTGATGAATTGCAATAAAAAAGACCGATATTACTGAAATATCAATTAATCTTAACAATTGTGGAGATTTCGAATAACAACGACAAAACTATCACAATCAGTAGAAAAAGGACGGGTGTGGCTGTGTCGAAGCACGGCCAGAGGGGTTTTAAGGAAAACGTCGTGTCAGCTTTTTGAAGAAATAGAGATTGGTCTCTAACAAAAACCTCGTCTGCAAACAAGCTTTTCCGTCTGACTCGATCCACGTCTCAAATATATTTTGCTTTATGTCAAGATGTTAAATGCATTGATACCAAATTTCGTATGGATAGTGACCAAAATAATATCAATAGAGCTATTTTTCGCGAAGTTATAGTGTCAAAACGTACAACCTAGAAGCGCAACACGTTGTTTGTGTTCTGATATCACATTATGCTGATTTTAAAGACGTTTTACTTCAAAAACACAATTATAACCACCTCCATTGGCGCTTGATTGTCTCTGGAAGTCGGTTAAAATAAGAAAAATTATATCATAAACATAACACGCATAAAATTGAAAATTGCCAGCACATGCATTTAATGTACAAAACATGTCCTCCCATTTTCCCTCTGTTACAATTGCATTTTTCTTCTGAGACGTTAGTTTAGTTAGTAAATTTATTCAATCAATCCAGCGTCTCGAAAGAAAATCGCAACCTCTACAGAAAAAAACGCGAGTACATGTTCCCTAAATTTAAGGATAAATTGTAGAATTTTTTGTTGAAAATAAGCAAAGCTTTATAATAATTACGTTAACGGCACAAGCGGACGGATGCAATGTTATCCAATTAGAACTTTATCACGTTGTCCGATCCGGCATTGTATACTATAACAATGCATCAGGCGCCGGTACCGTCCCTGACACCAGTTTTCCTGGATGTTAAAAAGCGGCATTAGATTGTCCTTTGAAAGCAACTTTTTTGATGGAATAGCACTTTTAAGAACATATATTTTTTCTAAATCCCACATTTTCAGCTCGAAAATGTTTTAGAATATCTTCCACCTACACGATCTAAATGTTTTTTGGTTTTGAAATAAAAAACGTTACATGCAGAAACAACATACTGCATTTCATGAATTTTGGATGATATTTATAAAAAAAACTATAGTGACTTTGTGAAAAAAATAAGCACTAAATCTTAAAAAACAATAATCACACAATACGAAAATTTCATCGCACAAACCCTAATCGTTTTAGTTGTTTTAAAATGCTGAACTTATCGACGTATAAAACGACTAAACAAAGATTGATTCAAAGTTCCTAACAGATACTTACAAGTAGCCAAAAATTACAGAATATAGACAAAACAAAAAATAAACTATTTTACTTGAGCAAACAATTTCGGTCTTCATCTCAGAACTTGATGCCAAAACCAAGAATCGAGGTGCGTGGTTTGATAAGTGACTGCCCCTGGACTGGACTGACGTCAGCAGTTCAGTTCGTCTCGCCTCCTATTCAAAGCGCCTTGATTTCAATCAACTGACTTTTCCTTTTTCAGCCATCTGCAGGAAGGGCAACGGACTGTACGCCCACCCCACCGACTGCACCCGGTACTTCGCGTGCAGGGAAGGGGTGAGCCAGGAGAGGGGATGCCCGGAGGGTTTCAAGTTCGACTCCCTGAGGTACTGCACCCCCAACGAAGACGCCGACTGCGGCAATAGGCAGATGAGCGCAGAATCGGCTGGTGAGCATTGAATTGCAAAAATTAGTTGTGTACGACCACACACTAAGGATGAATAGGCGACGGCCCAGAGCGGCAATGAACCTTTATACCCCACCGGATTAGCACCCATGAGCAGCGCAGTTTTCACTCAGACATGTTTTACTTGCTTTGTCTATTGTCTCGTCCATAAGCTAGAATAAGCTAGCAATGTAGTTGTCCCCAGATCATTGATTTTCCATGAAGGCTTCATGCCAAATTTCTAGTGTTTTTTACCGTGTTGTGTTCGTCCATAAGCTAAACTAAGCTAGCAATGTAATTGTCCCCAGATCATTGATTTTTCATTGAAGGCTTTATGCCAACTTTTACTGTACCTCACTGTGTTGTATTCGTCATACAGAACTATGAAAAATCTATTTTCATTGTAGGCTTTCATGCCACTCATTTTCATTGTACTAAATGTATTTTGACTCTTTCAAATGTTTTTCAACAACATGTACTTTTGAACAATATGCCAAGAAATAGGCTCTTTAGCCACCTTTTCTCTTACTGTATATAATATGTTGTGCTGTCTCTACGTCCCGTGTTGTTCATGTTTTGTCCTCATTTGTATTTTAATACAAGACATTCAGACTTATCCAAAAAGTCATTCTTCACTATTAACAGCCATACAGGAGGTTAGGGGGGCTACGCCCCCAGGTACTCCGTACGCTTCGCTCATACATTATTGAGCATTATATATTTTTAATATATTCAAAACACCAATTCAAAGAAATTTTCGAACCGCGATAACTTGATAAGTAACGGTCCCTGGACTGGATTTCCTTTAGCATTTTAGTTCGTTTCACTGCCATCCAAACTTATTTAAAGCACGATTACTAGTAACCCTTTGTACTTGAGATGTAATTCTCAGTCAGAAAATTAACGAACTGTTCTTTTGTTAGCTGTTCCTCGAGTTGAACGAGAATCTGAATGTTCCTGAACATTAAAAAACGATTTTATTTCGTCACTTACGTTCTCTATCCAACTTGATTTAAAAGTATGTTTTCAAAATTACGAGGCAGTGTTCCTGGTTTGGTTTGGTTAATTAACGTCGCACTAGAGCTGCACAGTGGGCTATTGGCGACGGTTCAGGGCCTATCTCGAAGGAAAGACCCGGGAACGATGCCTCGTATTTTTGAACCATGGTCAGATGACGAGGACAACACCTGAGCTGACACCCAACGCCTTCAATAGACGTCGGGACTTTGGACCCCGATCAGATGTATCGTGCACCAGTCCCGTATACACGCCGTTATTTTTTTGTGGATGTTCTGGACGACATTCTAGTATTTTTGGTAGCGAAGTTGGCAACTCTCCGATCGCAATATCACTACTTTGTACTATTCTTTAGTCTAGTCCATCGCAAGATTTTGAACCGGGGACTCTTGGATTCCCAGCTGACGCCTAATCCACTCGGCCACGGAGGCCTCGCAGTGTTCCTGGGTTTTCCTTTCGAGATGGACCCCGAACCGTCGCCAATAGCCCACTGTGCAGCTCTAGTGCGACGTTTTTTCAACCAACCAACCCAGATATTTGCTTTGGGATATAATCCGAAGCATTAACAATACACCAATGTGTCCGTACTTGAAGCTCAATTGCAATGTTGATTGAGGCCTCCGTGGCCGAGTGGATTAGGCGTCAGCTGGGAATCCAAGGGTCCCCGGTTCAAAACCTTGCGATCGACTAGACTAAAGAATAGTAAAAAGTAGTGATCTTGCGATCGGAGGGTTGCCAACTTTGCTACCAAAATACTAAAAAAGTCGTCCAGAATATCCACAAAAATTAACGGCGTGTATACGGGACTGGTGCACGATACATCTGATCGGGGTCCAAAGTCCCAACGTCTATTGAAGGCGTTGGGTGCCAGTTCATGTGTTTTCTCGTCATCTGACCATGGTTCTAAAATAACGAGGTGCATGTATGAATTTGTATGTGTTCCCGGGTCTTTCCTTCGAGACAGACCACGAACCGTCACCAATAGCCCACTGTGCAGCTCTAGTGCAACGATTATTAACCAAATCATTGGGATATTAACCCGAACCATTAACAAGTACCCCAATGTGTCCGTACTTGAAGCTCTATTGCAACGTTGGTGAAAGATGACAATATGCTGATTATGCCTCTATCCCCCACACAGCCGTCCAGTGCCCCTCGTACTACGGCTACTTTCCCTACCCGGAGGACTGCCACAAGTTCCTGGTCTGCGTGGAGGGCGTGGCCAATGTGCACGACTGTCCAGCGGACCAGCACTACCAGGACAGCGTGGGGTGCGTCGAAGGGACCGCCTGCCCCAGGTTCCAGCAACAGCCCGAGGGTGAGTACTCGTAATGCATATGCAGAATAACATCGGCAGATGTGAACCCTCACGATAACACTCTAGTCATCCGAGGCCCTCTAGACCAGCTGTTCGCAATTAGCATTAGGCCACAGACTCCTAACTAAAACTATATTAGGATCAGAGACCCCTTTTTCCGGGCGCATGGAAGACCCTCCGCTGTCTGGTAGGGATCTGGTACGTTAAAATATTAATTTTGTTTGTAAATAAAATGAAAGGGGCAGAAAAAAAATTGAATTTCATTTAATTTTTGCACATATTTTACTAAGAATATGAACGCAAATTTACCCAACAAATACGTAAAAATATAACACCACAATCAGAACTTTAATTACATATTGTCTCTTATACTTTTAACACGCATTTAAACTCATGGAAACATTGTAATAGTTACTTAAATTAGTTACTGCGCTGATTTTTGAACTATATGGAATGGAGTGATTTTTTTTTGTTCATAATCTCGTTAACGTTTGGCTGTAAGCTTGATATTTTCACTTTTAAATCAGCGTGCATATTTAGTGTGTTACGATATTTGTTTTTCATGTAACAGAAGGTAGAACAATTTTGTTCACATCTATAAGTTATACCGTTACGATTATCGCTTTTTCAGAAGAGTCGCCAAGGGTGAACGTTCAATGCGTTTTTACCATTTTTTTTCTTTGTGACCCCGCGGTCCTCTAACATTAAACAGGATACCTACCCGGAGGTCCGCGGATCACCTTTTGGTAACCACTGACTTACACTCTTAACATAGCATTAGTAACGTACCGCTGCCGGTGTTAATCCAATGCAAGTACCCGTCTGATGTTACTAATGCAGCTCTAACACTTTGCGATCAATAGGTGACTCCGAGTCTCCAAAATAACGACCTGTTCTTTTGTTTCCGGTTCTTCAAACTGAACGAGAACTTCCATTTCCTAAACATAAAAAAACGCCTTTCTTTCGTTAGCTTATCCTTTTATTTTACTACATTAATGCGTATCGACGTATTTAAGCACTCGTGTGTTGCTTTTAAGTCACCAAAATAAAGACGTTTTATTTTCTCTCCCTGCCCTTCAAAAATAATTACCTACCGTTAACAACCGTTGATATTTATAAGATGGACGTATGATTCGCCAGTGGTCCGGAAAAATTCTCTTTCTTTTGACGTCTCAGATTCGTCGCGTGTAAGATGCAAAAAAAAGGGACCTGAACCATAGAAATAATAAATACGATGTGTCTTTACAGAATCGAGAGTGTGCATAAAGGCCGACGGGCTCTACCCCCACGAGAACTGCACCAGGTACTACAAGTGCGTGAGCTTCAAGGCGCAGTCGAAGCAGTGCTCCAGGGGAAAAGCCTTCGACCCGAAGAAGGAGACCTGCACCCGGGAGCAGTTCAGCAAGTGCAAGAGCAACGACGTGCAAAACATCATGCGATCGGATTATTGAGAAGAACTGCCACAGTGTATCTGAATAATAATAATAATAATATATAACTTTTCCTTTATTGCGTGGGAGAACTGTTTGGTTAAAAAGACTGATTGATTGGGTTGTATTGCAATACAAATAAATTTAAGAATGATCAACGGAAGTTTGAAATTTCAAAATTATTGTATAGTCTGCAATAAGTACTTTTACTATTTTTTTAATATCTATTTCCATATTAATAAATTGGGTTATTTTGCACTCTATTGTATTTATCATATAATGGTGATCACTTCATATTCCCGATACCACTCGGGGTACAGTAATTACTTCAGTCGAGCAGATAAAGTATCGGCTTAGCATGCGAAAGGTCTCGGATTCAACCATAGGCGTAAAGTTGTCAAAATTTTTGGGGGGGCCCAAAATTTAACTTTTAACTGAAGAAAATTGCGTATTTTTGACGGGAGCAGGGGGGGGGGGGGTAAATATAATTCAAATCCGAAAATTTATGGTAATGTAATTTTTCCTTTGTCATGATTTTCTAGTTTGTCCATTCAATTAGATTTAGGGCCAAATTCAGTGGCGTAGGAACTTCTTTTTTTCAGGGGGGCTGAATTTTTTTCTTCAATATATATATTGTTATACAATATAAAATAGTACGGAGTTGTGGGCTATTAAACAATTAAAAAACAATCAATGCTTAAAATTTTTACTTGTTAAATGTTTTAACTTGTATCCGTTTTTGTTTTGACAGCTTTAGAACACAAAGTAATCAGGAACAAGTAAATAGTAATTTCAAATGTCCGTATTGTACGCTAAATTGTGAATTTTTTCAGATTTGAGGAATTCGTCTCTATTTAACTTTCTTTAACAAAATGTAATTTTCTAAAAGAATAAATTTCAACTATACAAGCTGTTTAGGAAATAGCGCATGAATCTGATGGTTTATTATTTCAAAAGGAACAAATTATGGGAAATACGATTAAAATTTATGAAATGTCCAAAAATAATATTTTTTTTATTTAAAAACGTATTTTTTACATTATTCTAAAAATTACTCTTTAAAGCTTTAGCGTTGTAGACATTTATATAAATACTTGAAATTACGTTTATTTTAGCTGCTTAAATTGATAAATTTATAGGTAGTTTTCAAACTAAACTATTATATTTATGCTTTTCTGACATTTAAAAGAGACGTAATATAAAAAAAAAAAATGTACGTGAGCCAGAGTACTGAGTACAAAAAAATAATAAAATTAGATATTATATTGTGAAAACCTATAAATTTGTCATTTTAAATATTACTGAAATGAAATAAACCATAACAAGTATTCTATTGATGCAATAAAATAATTAGCAATTTAGACTTTATGTAAAAACACATTTTCCTTACACGAATTCTACAATAACATTTCATTTATTATATGTAATTCAAGATTAAAATGAACTTCAACTTGTTTTTAAACATAAGCATATGCTTAGTGTTATTCACTTAATAGTGTATAACAAAACTAGAGGTACTGCCAATTGATAAGCATAATTACAAAACATTTATCGTTAGAAAAAAGGGTATTACTTTTAATTGACTTTTAGAATACAGAAATAATTACTTAACTGACAAAACAGAGGAATAGGCTGACAGAAGAAATCTACTACCATTCGTTTGCAAAAAGAAATGCTTCCTAAGATTGCTGTCTTTACACTAAAAAAAGAAACTGTAATGCGGTTGTAAGATCTCACCAGGGATTTCCTTTTTGTTGCTGTAGCCCTTCCATGACTTCGGCTCCTAGAGGCAAGTTTCAGAAAAGCGTACATACAAAAACTGTCTACACAAGCATACATGGGTCATTGTCATTCACAATGGGGGGATCATCAATCAGCTAAAATCGACTATAAGGGCGAGGGCCAGTAAATTACAAACAAATGGGGACGAACTATACAATTCACAGCTTTGGTGGCCATTCACATGCTTTGACGATGAGCGTACTACCCCCTGGTACTACCCGACATGGCTGGTCGAGTAACCGCAGATGGCGGTAGGAATTTTGTATGGTCCTGGGCATTTTGCAAACGAAGTACAGCTGTTGACGACAAACAGGTAATTTTCTGGTGTTTCTCACAAAAGGTGACATATGACTAATAATATGTACAAGTCGTCTTCGATTGGAAACAGTTGAGAAAGGAACCCATTGTCCTCGCCTGTACCTTTCAAAGCAAATTCCCCCCACTTTAAAACACGTTTAGAATAAATAAGGGGTGCTTCCTTTCAAATGCCTCTTTGTAGGAATTATCTATTCTACAATTGGTTTTTTAAGTATTTTAAAAAATAGTATAATATTAGGGGGGGGGGGGGAGAGCAGTGGCGGCTCGTGCACTACAGCAAGTACAGCCGGGCTGCACCTAATTTTATATTAGTGTATTTTATAACTAAAATTATATATTTTACTAATTTTCTTAAGTGAAGGTTAGAATTGGAAATGAAGATGACATTTCAACGCTAAGTAAAAAAAATCTCCGATAAATAGTAAACATCTTTCAGTAATGCACAATTTCAGGAGAGGAAAGAACTCCATTCAATCAAAATTGCAGCTAAAAAGCGAAGTTCGAAATCGGCTGCATAGTTGCCATGGCAACCTTACGTAGTATGACTTCCCCTACACGCTAAAATGGAGGATGTGACGACACAAATATAGCGCAAAAGGATTTTTTCAAATTAGCTGTACAAAGGATTTCGATTAAATGATTGGTTCGTTGCTGAATCGGCGAGGCGGGGTGGAGGAAAACGATAATTTCGAAGAATTTCTCCAAACGGAAATATTTTTTTCGATAAGTTTGCACGTTATTTGTTGTTTCTTTACTTAAATTAATATTAAAATTGACCGATTCGCAAGTTTGATAGGAGGATTGACTTAGTTTTCAAAAAATAAGTAAGTGTTTTCTATTATTTTTAAATGTTATCTTTCATAAAATTTGAAAAGAATCCTTGATTTGAGTTTGAGTAATAAATTTTAAAGAATGTCCGTTCATGTATGGTTGTGGAAAAAGGCGAAAGGGGAGGGGGGGGGGGGGGGGGAGTTACATGTTTTCGGCTGCACTAACATTTTTGACCACGGGCCGCCACTGAGGGGGGGCTGAGCCCCTTCAAAATAATTCCTGGGGGGGGGGGGGCTCGAGCACCACCAGGAATTTTTTTGAAGGGGTTCAGGGTATTGCATTTCAATTAACACAAAAAGCTTAAGTTTTTAAGAATAATTAATGAAATGCAAGTTACCTGTTAATAAACTTGCTATAGTTGCATTGCGGCAAAGCATTTAAACGAACCAGTAATTTCAACAAGCATCCAAAGAAGATTTTGACATTTACACTGCAGTACAACAAGTACAATAGGAAAAGTCCTAGACGGGAATCCACTATTAGCCGACACTCACGTCTACTGAAGAAGCCCAGCAGGCCTTTCTGAAGAGTATCCCTAAAGTCTGTTTCAGATAGTTGCATAAATGTCGAGCCCTGGCCACCCACTGTGAGACGAGGCTGAAACTTTAAACGGGGAAATCACAATATAGGGCCAATTACTTGTCACCATTCTTTCAGAAGTTCTTGTACTCAAGTTCTCCTCAAAGTTGGCCACTGTTACTAGAAAAAAGGGGTGTGGCCAGTATTCACTAGAGGGCATACTACCTTCCCCCCCCCCCCCCCCCCCTAATACACCGCCTATTCTTCCCATTCTTCCACGTAGACACTGGTTCTAGCCTATGCTTCTGTTGAAAATAGAGATAAGTGAATTCTGTTGTTGCTAGGAAAGGTTGATGGTACATGTTGAAGATTAAAAAAATAAAGGGATTTTTTTTTTTTTTTGAAAAATATAAGTTAGAACTTTTGAATTATTGGGGGGGCTTAGCCGGGTTTTCAAATTATTGGGGGGGCTCGGGCCCATGGGCCCAATACAAGTTTACGCCTATGGATTCAACTGCGTACAAACAGCAACAAACGAAAGACTTGTGGCGTCGTCTCCATTCGACCACCACAACTTCCCTCCGTCCGACTCAATGGTATGGGCGTCAATTCATACACTCGATACCATCCCTCGGGATACAGTAATGACTTTATCTTGACGGATAGCAAAAGGTCATGGGTTCGATCCCAGTAGACCGCTCTTCGTTACAATATCAAAATTTCTCACGCCTACACAGAAAACTTTCATTGGGTTGGATCTCGAACCGTGAGGTGCCTGCTCAAGTGTTGTCCTCGTCCCCTCTCATCTTGGTTTCAAATAACGAGGCAGTGTTTGCTGGTCTTTCCTTGTGTTGGACCTCGAACCGTCGGTCGCACAGTGGGTCGTCTAAGTGCGCGTATACTCTGGAAGAGAGAAGGATTAGGGCAGTGGCGGCCCGTGGTCTAAAATATTAGTGCAGCCGAATCATGTGAATCCCCCCTCCCACACCCTATTTTCCAAAAACCTTACATGAACGGAAATTCTTTATTATTCACTACTCAAATCAAGTTTCCTTTCAAATTTTAAGAAATGATAACATGCGAAAAAAATAGAAAACACTTACTTATTTTTTGAAAATTAAAGCAATCCTGCTTTCTTTTAAACATGCGAATCGGTCAATTTTAATATTAACTTACATAAAGAAACAACAGCAGGACCATGTCCTGAAACAACAGCACACAGTAAATGTATCACGAAAACCATTTCCGTTTGGATATAATCTCGTAAGTTCTCGTTTCACCCATTAGATTAGCCAATCAGCATATCGAACCTCAAGTGCAGCTAAAACAAGAAAACTCATTTCGGCTGTACCTTCTCACAAATGCAGTGCATTAGCATGGGGGGAATCTCCATACTACGTAGCGGTTGCCATGACAACGGTGCAGCTGATTTCGAATTTCGCTATTTGGCTGCAGTGATTAAATGGAGTTTTTTCCCCTTCTGAATTGTGCATTACGGTAACATGCGTGCTATTTATCGGAGATTTTGTTTATTACCGTAGAAATTTCATTTTCAATTCTAATCTTCACTTAAGAAAATTAGTAAAATATCTGATTTTAGTTTTAAAATACACTAATGAATTTAGGTGCAGCCCGGCTGTACTTGCTGTAGTGGGCGAGCCGCCACTGGATTAGGGAAGATTTGATCCGACTGTTCAAATTTATTAAACAAGGAGATGTGGAAGGTTTAGATTTTCCTTTTAGAGTGACGAAACGAAAGGTCGTGGGTTTTAAATTAAACTAATCACATTCATAGGCGTAAAGTTATCAAAATTATTGGGGGGGGCTCAAAATTATAACTTTCAAGTAAAGGTATTTGCACAATTTTTTAGGGGTGCTAAATTATATTCAAATGTTCAAAAAGGGCCTCAACATCGTTTAACCTCAAGGCAGGCCTGTAGCTGAAAATATTTCCGGGTGCCTAAAAATATTTTCAAAATGTGCATAGGCAAAAGAAAGAAAATAGTTTTGTTATTTATTTTCATAACCTCTTGTATTATAAAACTGTGTATAAAATTCTGTGCTATATCAATCAGCTAAAAAAACTGCCCTTCTAGTGTAATACAATTTCCCCTTTTTTTAAAAAAAAATTGACGGTTTTACAAAATATAAAATATTTTGTAAATTTCTTTTTAACGTATAATAATGTTTTGATATTGAATAATAAGTGTTACATAAAAAATTATATTGGGAACACCCCAAAAGCTTCCAAAATTACCGGGAGGAGGTAAATTTGACTGGATGGTGCGAGGGGTTGTCCATATATTGCCTAACGCACATGTAAGGAAAGAGATTTTCTGTCCTGCATGAATTTATGTTGTATTATAGGTTCTTTACCAAAAAAATATAATTTAAGCTACAACTGAACTTAAGTAGGAAATTATACTAATTACTCTTGCGTGTGTGAACCAGTAATTTGACACATATTGTTCTTTACATAGCAAATCATTTGAGTGCGAGGTGTCATAATCGACTGCTTCAAGGTTTGCCTATGAGCACCATAGTTGACTTCTCGACGGAGTACCAGTTGCTATCATGTTTAGCCGAAATCCGGAAATCATAATTGCCCGGTGCCATAAATCGACGTTAGAAGCCTGTGACATTAGCACACGATGCGTGAGTGTGCTTAAAACTGTTGATGTTAATGCGTAAGACAATACTTACTGGCAGTGGCGGCCCGAGGTCGAAAATGTTAGTGCAGCCGAAATCATGTGAATTCCCCCTCCCCCCCCCCCCCCTATTTTCCACAATAATACATGAACGGAAATTCTTTATTATTTACTACGCAAATCAAAGTTTTCTTTCAATGTTTACGAAATGGTTAGATGCGAAAAAAATAGAAAACACTTATTTTTTGAAAATTAAAGCAATTCTCCTTTCTTTTAAACATGCGAATCGGTCAATTTTAAAATTTACTTAAATAACGAAACAACAGCACACAATAAAATTATGACGAAAACTATTTCCGTTTGGAGAGTTTCTCGGTTCTCCCACCCATCCCCGCGATTCATGCACGAGCCAATTTGTTTATAGAATACCAAGTGTAGCCCGAGTTGAGAAAATCCTTTTGGGCTGCGTTTGTCACAACCCTCATTTTAGCGTATAGGGGAAGTCATACTGCGTAAGGTTGCCATGGCAACGATGCAGCCAATTTTGAACTTTGCTTTTTGGCTGCAGTTTTGATTTAATGGAGCTTTTTCCCCTTCTGATTTGTGCATTACGGTAACATCGGAGATTTTGTTTACTTACCGCAGAAATTTCATTTTTAATTATAATCTTCATTTAAGAAAATTAGTAAAATATCTTATTTTAGTTTTAAAATACTCTAATAAATTTAGTTACAGCCCGGCAGTACTTGTTGTAGTACAAGAGCCGCCACTGCTTATAAAAGAAAATCATGGCCTTGGCTCAAATTTTAAGAATCGCGACATAAAAAATTGGAAAAAGGGACACCATAACTTAGGAATTAAACATAAATATCCATGCAGGACAAAAATCTCTTTCCCTACATGCGCATTCTGCAATATATGAACGACCCTTCATACGATTCTGCCAGATTTTCCTACATTCAAAATTATCACATATATATGATTATATAAGATTGGTTAACTTTATCTATGATTTACAACTTTATGAAATAAATGTTTTAAATATGTTTTACTGAAAAACATACATTATTCACATTAATTTTTCAAAGAATTTAAAAATAAATTTAAAATAGTAGCTTTGTTTCTTCAAAATAGTACGTTTGATGCATTGAATTCTCAAAAGACATTTCAAATTGCTAGCTGCGAATTTTTTCTTCCTCCCTTCATCATTGCAGCTATAAAACGAGTTTTAACCGAAATATAGACAAAAAAATTTATCCAATTAAATGTATCACACGAAATAACTTTAAAAATATTATTCAAATTTCTCCTAAAGTGAGAGCGCCATTTCAAAATAGTCCGCGGTTTTATTTTGTCAATCACTTTAAATGTTTACAAGATAATTGAATACAAAATGTAATTAAAGTACTTTAATTAATGTTAAAAATTCTTTACAAAATTTATACTTCGTTTAATTAACTTTCGATAATTTGATTTTCTGTTAAATAATACAATACTTTCAATACAGAAATACTTTTTACTTTTAAAACATTTTTAATATTTTTTTTTTAAATATTCTTTAAGCATCATTATATACTACAAAGATTTCTTGAGTTAAAATATAAACTGACGTAATGAAGAAAGGATTTTTCTTCGGACAAAACAATTAACATATAGGAGTCTATATGATTAAACAATGTTAAAATATATAAAAGTTTAAAAAAAGTTAATTTTTTCAATTACGACCAACTATTAGCATTAAAAACTATAATGTAAATGAAAAGATTCTTACTTTAAATTTGTTTTCAACACGTAAGTTGTGAACTTTTCCTCTCAAATAAATTTTTCACCTCTCAAATATATATACTTAACAAAATTATACAAGCGCAAGGACCTCCACTTTAGACTATAACTATAACTTATCAGCTCATAGAATTACTTCGCCATCATCCTTGAAAACCTATAACCCAAATGTGGTGAGGGGGGGGGGGGGGGGGGTTTATTGTCACGTTCTTTTAGTCTTCTCGCTCGAGTCTTCGGGGGACTGTCGGGGACTTCAGAGTTAGGAACCCTCAGGACAAGACCTGGAGGGCTGTGGTCGAGGTCTGCACCTGGGTCTGCACACAATCCAGTTCGGCCCTGCTCTGGTTATCGCAGCGGGTGTTAAATTAACTGCGGACAGAGAATGCGTTTGTTTGCGTGAAAAACTGTCGCTCACAATGTACATTTCACAGAACTTGTGAGTTCCTGAAAGTCGGCGTATTTTGTTGCTCTTTTCTGAAAGGGACATATGTGGGAAATTTATCTGCTGAAGGCCTTTCGGCTAAGTCCTACTGGGAGGACCCAGCAGCAGGGTAGGAATGGTCCTGGGGTAGGAGAAGGACACTAGGGGGGGGGGGAGGGGCTGGGAGAAGAAGCCACCCCAAAACAACTGCCCAACAGCTAGAAAGGGGGGAGGTTATAGGGGTCTTTGTAGAATAAATGCTTTTGTTGAAGGAGATGATCGTAGTTGCTAAATGTTCCTGTTACATGTTGAATAAATAATAAAGAAAATTTAAATAAAAATATAGGAATTTTTTTTTCTGCATAATATAAATAACAACTTCGAAATTATTGGGGGGGGGGGGGGGGCTCAGCCGCGTTTTCAAAATATTGGAGGGGCTCGGGCCCATGGGCCCAATACAAGTTTACGCCTATGATCACATTTTAATCGGAAAGGGAGAAAACACTAATTCTATAATAAGGTAATAGACAAATAGAACAACTTGCCAGTGAATATTGTTAATTCTTCAGGATTAATGGATTTCAAGAAGTTGATATATTCATTGGGAGATACTAGCTGAACCAACCTTGTTGGACCTTGAGCATGTTGTTGGTCGTCAATATTTGTAATGTAATATAGTGGGTCATAAGTCTAAAATTGAAGTTAAAAACATTCTTCAGCCACTACTCTGAACAGTAACGTCCAACGTTTGGACATCTCGGGCAGGCATTATGAAGATATATTAAGAAATTTAAATATGTATACTCTAGAAGAGAGAAGGTTTAGGGGAGCCTTATTTTTTTGTATTTGCAGATGCAATTTAGCAATATTACTTTACTTTACATAAACAATTAGCCCGTCTTTACAATACACAAATTAAAATCAATATTGGCGGCAGTGTTGAAAAAAAATTCGAAATCGGACAATATTTTTTTTCGAACGGTCCGGTTAATTGAGAGTTCCAGATAGTTAAATGCCGGATAACCGGATATTTTTTTCAATAGGTGCCCAAGTGGGGCATCCCCAATTCAACAAAAAAAAACTTTTTTAAATATCTGAATTAGAACAGAAATATTGTGCGAACATACATTAAAAATAATACGCAAGTCGAATTGATAACCTCTCTCCTTTTGGCGCGATTTCCAGTCGGTTAAAAATAACTGTCATGGAAACTAGAAAAAAAAAACTTTTAAGAGATACGATTAAATATGCCTTTGTCTGGTAAAATTTGTGCATTGTTAAAAGTTTGTGTAAATGGTCCTATTTCAGTGAAACAAGGAATGTAAAAAGATACATAATAAATGCAAATAACAATGTAATAAAATAGACAGCTTTATTCTGCACAAAACGATCTGAATAATTTCAACAAACTCCAAACTATTCTAACAGTATGGATAAGAAAACATTATCCCTTGTATATGCATAAACAATAAGTAACACAAACACAGAGTTGTGCTTAAACTAAGTTGAAAATCATATCCCAATGTTCTGAGTAAGAAATATTTTACAATATTTACAAAACAATTTAATACTTTGTAAATGCATATAAATTATAGATAAGATTCCTGTAGTATTGTTAAAGTAAAGAGATAACCAATAATAAAAACAGAGATAACCAACACAGCTGTCTCTCGGAATGTCTAAAAACAAGTAAAATAACATTTTAAGATGCAAACTTAAAAGTTGTCTAAAAGGAATGTTGCAACAGTATAAAAGCTTTTCAAACTAAAAAAAATAGTAAGAAAGAAAACAGGCAAAAAAAAAAAATCTTAAGAAAAAGTGATTTCAAAAATTATTTTAATTTTAAAAGACAGTCTTAAAATCTACTTTCAGATTTTAAAGGAAAGGAGCTTTTCTAGGAAATTATAATAGAAATATTCCATCACAGAAAACGTTAAATTTTAATACTGAAATGAGCTTATTGCATAATTTGTAGCGGACCTCTTATTGTACCAACAGTATTGGCAATTTAACATTTAAAAACCGATATAACGTTCATGCACTTTGAATTTCTG
The DNA here is from genome assembly GCA_963932185.1 of Troglohyphantes excavatus. Taxonomy (NCBI): domain Eukaryota; kingdom Metazoa; phylum Arthropoda; class Arachnida; order Araneae; family Linyphiidae; genus Troglohyphantes; species Troglohyphantes excavatus. Next base: position 71,736,741 of record OZ010673.1, on the reverse strand, counting down.
ATGTTAGTTTTGTTTTATAGGCAAAATTAAATTAAACTTTATATAATAATAAAATTAAAATTTTTAAAACCATCCAAGTATTTTAGATAAAATTCCAAAAATTGAAATCTTAAAATATGAACGTTTTCTTAAAACTGAAACATGCCTATAATGCAATGCATGTTTCAAATTCTAGAAAAATATAAGAATTTCCACACACAAATAAAAGCAATACAAGTTTATAACCGTCCTACTGTACAAAAAGGTGAAAATCGTGAATAGTAAAGATAAATCCATAACAATTTATATAATATCCACACTGAAGGTGGTTATATATAAAAAAATACACTTTAAAATCAAACTGCACTTATACTTACAAAATACTGGAAACATTCTAATACTGATTACATAAAAATATACAAATTTCCTAAATAATATTACAAATACTTGTGTAAGCTTCTAACTGATATAACCACAAAATATAACTAAAGAAATAAAAATGATATGTGAAGAACTATTTGACACATCTGTTGCCAAACACGGATTAAAATAAATAAACTAATAAGACTAAATTTCTAAATAAAGCAAAGGACACAAATGGAATCCTTTATCTGAAAAAAAAAATACCTGTGTGAACCTTTGGATTTTTTTATTGCTATAAATGAACAAATAAATTTTGCAACCAAACTGTTCATTTCCAAGTCTTATTTTTAGTTAGTCTTATACAAAGAAAGTAATAAATAGTTCAGTTAAAAAAAATGCACAAATCATTTTCAGAAATAAACTACAAATATTTCATATGTGCCGATAAAAAAATATATACCTTTAACATTAACAGTCCATTATACACGTAAGTCTTTGAAAACTTTTCATGACACATTGGAATATTTGAGTAAATACCCCTATTAGTGTCTTTAAAGTCTGTTGTACAGACTTAAAATCTCGATTTCAGAGCAGCGTCAGTTTTTATAGAAATACTGTTTTATAAAAATATGCTGTTCTTGTAACATAATTTTTTTTTAAATAATGTATTTTCTTTTTTGTTGTTGTTAATGTTATACTTTACAATCAGTTAAAAAACTAGTTCAATGACCTAAGGTAGTAAAGGCACTTCAATGATAAAGCATGGAGGAAAAAACTAAAATAATAACCAAGACAGAGCAGATATTGTTTGAATATTCAAACTAGACAGAGATAAATTGATAAAAATCACTCGTAAACAGAAATTTACGATATAACTTTTTCTAAACACAATATTTCTGTTTAAAACTAATGCACTCAAAAATTTTCTTCAAAACAGATCAGGAACTTTCATTAACAAGCCCATACGTGTAGCTCTAACAGAATAACAATCAATTTATATAGAAAATATAATGGTTTGGTAACTAATAAGGAAGTCTAGTTTACAGCAGAATTTTTTTAAAAATCTACTTCAATATAGGTTTAGAAAAAAAAAATCATAAAAATCATTCAGGCAAAAGTCACAACTTGTCAGAACAAAATAGTTTTTTTTAATACAATATATCTGTATCTCGGAGAAATATTTCACTATGTCAATGTATTCAATTTTCAAGTAAAAATTGTAATATATGTTTTTCATACTCTTTACAGAGGTATAAAATACTATTTCCTTTTTTGGATTATAAACATAGATGTTATTTTTTTTTAAAAGAACTATGCCCATAGGAACATACAGGCATATAAAACTTTGAAACTAGCGCTCCTGTAAAAAAGTAAAAATTGACATAGTGACCTATACTACCGAAGCACAGATACAATTTTTAATTGATAAATAAGCTTATGGAAAAATATTTTAAGTGACATTTTATAGGTTAAAATTTGCTTGCATTTAAAAAGAACTACCAAATACCTGTCATTGAAAGAGTTGATTAAGATTTCAAATTCCAATACAATAAATTTAAGATTTATGAAAGCAACTATTGATATAAAGTAAAAATACTATTGATAAAGAAAAAAATTATACAATATATTTTTTTAAATAGTGGGAGCTAACTCAAAAATTGAAAACTTAAAAATCATCAAATAACACTACAATATTTATGTAAGTTTCTCACTGCCATCTAAAGTTAAAAAAGGTAAAGAAATATATAAATGTAAAGAATTGGTTGAAAAATCATACACGAAATACTAGTTGGAGACATACATAACTGGTTAAAATAACTAGCATTTTAAAAAAAAAGAAACAAATTTGTAACAACTCTATAAGTAAAAAACAGAAATAAAATTCATTTATTCTTATAAAAAAAGGAAATCAAAAGAAGATTGCAACACACTTCACATAGTACAGTTCAAACTTTAAAAAAAAAAAAAAATCATAAAACTTTGTCTTTTTTTACCTTAACTTTTTATAATGATTTATTTCGAAAAAAAATTTAAGCACTCTCAGTTTTTTTTTATTATTATTATTTTGTCCTCTATAAGCATAAAGTTCTAGGAAAAAGAACAGAAAGAGGAATAACTGCTCCATAGAAAGAACATAAATGCCAAAGGAATTCTTAGAGTGCAAAGAATCGAGGCGTTAAGAGCTAAAATAGATCAAGTCCCAAAGTATTAAAAAAAAATTACTTGTAAATGGTGTATATTTTCATTGCCATAGTGAACCAAGTATATGCTATTTCTATTTTCTAACAGATGGCATTATTATCCTTTAAATCACTTTATGACTCAACTAGGGTTGATAAACATTTACCATGATTATGTCAAAACTACAACTTATAGACGTGATCCACTTTAGCTCTCAATACCTCAATTAAAGATGCAAAAAAAAGTTAAACAAACTCCATAGCAACTCAATGACAATAAGAAAACTGTAAGGATTCTTCAGAATCCTTAACAAGGCACTGATTACAATAAATAAAAATAATAACCGGAGGAAAATTGCATAATGGCAAACAAGCGACACCTCACCCACAGAAAGAATCATTCCGGGGTGATCTCAATACCAGGAAACTCTTCGCTGACAGAGGCATCGCTGAGCAGCCCCTGTTCCGCACGCCTCTCCCAATAAGTCGCTCGCTCGAGAATCGATCGGGAAATGTGCCGGCGAGATTTTGGCTTAGTGGTCGAGTTTACACTCGTGTTACTCTCGTCGGATGTGTACCCGTGGGCGTTATCAGCCTGGCTTGTGCTGAAAGGGCTCTGCACTGACTCGGGACTGCAGAGATTCTCGTGTTCTGCGCCATCTTCACAAGCATTCTTAGGAACTTGGATGGTCCTGTTCATCTGTTTGGGGCCGTTCGATTTCACAAGGTCACGGAACTCCCGAGATAGACTCCGTGCAGTTAGGCTGTGCACCTGCATTGAGAAAGTGTTGGGTAAATTATTCAGAATACAGCAGAAGCACATTATAACAGGCTAATAGGGACTAAAGGGTTGCCCGTTTTAATAAGTGTTTATTGTAACCTTAACAAAAAAAACAGCCTTCCATATAATAGGTTGAATCGGAAAATACTGCATTAAACTTTAGAACAAGAAGGTCGTGGTTCATGTTGGATCTTACATTCGTTGTTTTGAACAAATAATTAATCTTTGGCTGTCTCAGTGTATATATATATATATATATATAATCTAAATATTTATACACAAAGAGTATACACACAAAAATAAAAGCAGGAAGGTCTAATAAAAATTTGAGAAAAGAAAATCAGAAATTAAGACAAAAATTAGTTAACCATACCTTTCTACATGGTTTAGTTTTCTTCACCTTCTCTTGATCTGCCTTATTGGACACAGATAACAAACCTGGCCTATGTACGGGAAATACCTAATAAAACAATGAAACTATTTTATACCTGGATGAGCAAAAAACCATAATTAGATAAGGAATGATATTTAAAGAGTAAATGAACCGAATATTTGGTTAGTACTGCTTATTCAGCAACCCAATAGACAAACTCAGACTTTTATTAAAAAATTATAAACTTAACCCTTTGAACTCAGTTGCTAAAATAATGACCCGTTCTTCGATTTGAACAAAAACTGCATGTTCTTGGGCACACAAAACCCTTTTCTTTCGTTAGCTTGTTCTTTATTTAACTCCATTTAAAAGCATAATCTCACTTGGGCATCAACATATTTTTCATTAACCCTTTGCACTCGAGTGTCACGAAAATAACATGTTTTTTTTTCCTCTGTTCTTCAAAAGGAAGGAGAACAACAAACACATTCTCGAGTTTAAAAAGTTATACTATACCAAGCTTAAATACAACTTTTTTTTGTCATCTAGATGCTCTAGAACTATGTCACAGGGCATATTTTAACATAAGAATTAGTGGGTTCAATTTCCCCACCAGTGCTAAGAAAATCCCGACTACTCATGTGAATTTGACACAAAAAATTTTGCTTATTTCTGTCCCAAATATTTTCTGGAGGGAAAATCATTAATAATTTTTGTAAAATCAAGTACATATATTTAGTTCGAATTGACAAAATAATTGGTTTTTGGCACTAAAAGCACAAAGTTATTATTAATATCGAGGTTCAACTATCTCATTAGGGACCATAGAAAAGCGTTTGCCTCCGCCAGTGAAATTTCCTTAAAATATGCTTATGTTGGAGATCTAAAACTTTCTGCAGATATATATTAATGCTTAATGAGTATATATTAAATATATATTTATATATAATATATATATATAAATATATATTTAGTATGCCAAGATTAATATTCAGCTTCTAGCATAACTTTTTATCAATTTTCTACGCTAAAGAATATCTCTAAAAAGAACATGAATGGGATATTACTGTTCCATAAAAAGGTTGTAAATGTCAAACATTATAATTCTAAAATGCAATAACATTTCAGCGTAAAAGTGACATAGAGTAAACAAATATTTAAAAATTATAATATATTAATAAACTTTTATTATTTGCATTTAAGCTGGCTGAACAATCTTACCTGTACAGAATCAGTTGTGAATTGTGTGGCAATGCCTTTCACAGATGGCAGCGCAGATTCATCATCAGATGCCTCACCAGTTTTTCCATTTAAAATGCGAGCATTATTCTGAAAAACAAAAACTTAACACTGGGAAGATTCTTTGGTAAAAATACTTAAAGACATGCATATGTTTGAATTTTTTTTAACTATATTAAGATAGTAAAAATTATTATGACATTGACTTTTGTAAGATTTTTATTAGGTTATTTCAGGTTTTACATTTTTGATTTTAAGTAATGATGTACAACTTAATTTTCCAGTCAATAAATGCAATCCATATTATTTTATTAAATCATACAATGCTTTAACCAATAACTATAACTATTGTATAAGTACTGTAGACAGAAAATATATTTAACAAAGTGGCATCGGAAAGCTTTTCTGTTGAAGCAAAACCCGATTATTGCGCATAATTTTTCGCGCATTCATTTGACGGCATTTTTTTAGGTGACGAGTTCAAATCTTGCCTTGGCCAGATTTTTGATTTGAAAGAAAATTCAGTATTAATTAGAATTAATTAGTAACTAACAATTTTATGATCAATTATTGTATTGTCATCGGGATGTATGCCAAGTTTCAAATTTTTATGACAATTGGAAGTGGGTTTAAATTGAGTTACAAGATTTGAGGACACATCACATCAGACTGTGAGTTAAATAAAAGCATGTAAAAAAATATATATAAGTTTTTAAACAATTGAAAACTCCCAAAATATGTTTTTAAGAACTATTTGTTAAATTAAAAATTTGCTTTGCATACTAAACGTCCTCTTTGCTGCGATTCTATATTAAAATTTCTTAAATCTATGTTAGGAAGTGTGAATTACTTTTTGTTAATCTTCAAAGCGTGAACATGTCAAAAGCTTTTAACGCATACACACAATATTTCCCTAACAAATATGGTGCCTTTGATGTTCAAATAGCAAAAGTTATGTGACGGCCACTCTAGTATACCATACGATCTCTGTCTCAAGAACTCATAATTTGTCATATAACTTTAATTTACTTCAAAGTAATCTATTCATATGAAATTGAAAATTCTAAAATTGGAAATATACGACTTTGGTCAAAAATACTTTACAAAATATTTACGATGAATTATTAAAGAGCACTACCTTTTTTCGGTCTGGAGAAATGGGTGTACTGACTCTAGATGGATTAGGAGATGTAGGGGAATCTCTAATTTCTCTCTCTAATCTTCTCACACGATTTTCCATAGTAAAAACTTTACCAGACTTCACATAGATCTGCATAAAGAAAGAAAATTGACTGGATGATGATTTAAAATACAAATTAAAACTACAATTTTTTTTAGAAACAGTGTTAATTGTTTTTCCAATCTTTATATCCAAACAGTAACTTTTTAACCCTCAACATTATTGTAGTAAAAACATTTTTTTTTAATTCTTTTCTATACATTTAAACATAACACCTAATTTTTTCTAGAAATTTTTAATCACTCTTTTAATTAAAAGCAACGATGGAGCATCATAAAGGATCAATGGCATAATCTTTAAAGCATCTAATTTCCATTTTGAACCATCAGACTTAAATAAGGCTCGAACTATGTACTGTATTAGGGAAAATAAGTCAAATATTGTCACATTTTAAATACTTAATTGCTAAATAAAATTACAATACCATAAAAAAACAGTTATTTCTTTACACAATTCTCTGTGAAACCGACTCGAAGTTTTTACTGTTATTTACAATTTAAGTAGCGCTAATCTAAAAGCCTGTTAAATATTGAGTAAACAGTTTTGTCAGAGTTGTGTATTAAAAAAGACAAACAGTTAATAATTTTTTTTTACTATACACAACACTTCTGAAATTCTTTTTTTACAACATTTATGAAATACAAATACAAATACAAATACAAATATTGACGACCAACAACAGGCTCAAGGCCCAACAAGGTTGGTCCATCTAGTACCTCTTAACTATCCCCCAATACATATCTAACTTCTTCTTAAAATCCGTTACTCCTTTACAATTAACAATATTCACAAATAAGAATTTTTGAAGGATTCCCTCAAAAATTCTTATTTGTGCATGCTAATTAAATCTCTTACTATTCTAGGTAGATCAAAAGAATAGAAAATGTCGTAAAAATAAACAAATAAAAACAATAAAATATTAGATTTTATAGGGCAAATATTAAGATTAAGACAGCAAAAAGAAAAAATTAATAGCTTGAAGTTTGATAATTATGGCAAAAATAATTTGGAAAGGATATAGTTTAAACTGCAAAAAATATTTTTAAAAATCAACAAAATTCAAATTAAATTATTTAAATAAAAATTATTTTCAAATAAATGTAAATTATAATAATAATTTACTAACACAAACACCAAACATATTTAAAATACAATTACATTTTTATATGCATGTCTTCGCCAGAAGTCAAACCTCGACCCAATTGTGTCATTGAATCTACATAGAAGTTTAACATACTAACCTTTTCCTCAAAAGAGTTCAGAGCTTCTTCAGATAGAGGCTCAAAGCAATCATCAGGCAGGCTGTACATATACTTAGTGGACTTTTGCAGAGGATAGAAATCAGCAAGGTCCCCGTGCTCCTGGTTCACATAATAATCCCTTTTGTACAGCTCAGTGTCTATGGACTTTGGGCCACAGTTCACCTTGTTTGGCCCGGGTTCGCTCGTTTCAGAGGACACAGAGAGTTTGCGCTCAAATTCTTCGAACGAGGATGCGGGCTCGTTGGGAATGCCTTTGTTACCGTAGCTGGATCGCTTGGAGATGTTTTCGGCGCTGTAAGGGTTGTTTTTTAGGGGGACTGCATTCAGCCATTTTTGGTGCTCCCTTTCAGCAATGGTCCCTAAACATGAAATTAGAAAATAAAGCTTTAAAGGAATTGAAATTGGATACTAAATATAATGCTATATATGTTTTAATATCAGAACAAATAATCTAAATTTCTATAGAAACACAAACTTCAATACAAGTTTTTTGCTTTAAGAGGATCCGGTACCATCTAAACATTTTTTTTAATTTATAAATAAAATTTTTAATGTATATTATTCACATTTATATAAGAAATCAATATTTCGCAAAAAAAATCCATAATTCTATTTTTTGCAAAATTTAAAGTTTTATAGGGTTTTTTTTAAAGCTAAGACTTTTCAAATATTTATATATTTTCCCACCACAATTTTTTTGCAAGTCCTTTTTGACCTGAAAGGTAATAGAATTGACAATAAAATTTTATATGTTATGTGTATTTATTTTTATATTAATAGTTATTCATAACAACACAGATTTTTCATTAAAACTCCATTTTTTTTATTTAAGTTATTTTTTTTATAAAAAAAAAATTACAACTCATAGAGCTAATTCAAATGCCAATTTACAATAAATACATATTTTACAATATTCTGAAAACCTTATACATTTTTCCATTATTAATAATAAAAAATAGCCTTATTATTTCAAAAAACTTAATATAAAGGAAAACAAAACAATGAAAAAAAAAAGATTTAAAGTTTTTGTTCCTTGAAAATTTTACTAATGCCTTTTCATATGAAAAATTTCATAATTCCCACAGGGTACCCATTTTAACCCATCTATCAACAGTAGTAGGTTTACCTCAGAATTAAAAAATATTATTACAAATATTTATAAACCTCAGAATTAAATAAGAATATATCATTTATTTTTCCAATAAATAAGTGAACAGTTTTATAAAACGATTGTAATTTGAAAAAAAAAAAAAAAAATTATATACTGGAATTTGAACATAAAAAAAATCAAGTTTTAATACCCATTTTACCCTACATGTTATGAGCACCAATTTGTGTTTCTTTGAATTAATTTAATTAAAATGTTTGTAACATTTGTAGAGTATCAGTGATGACTTTAACATGAGAATTTGCATATTTTAGCTTACATTTTGACAACCTTAGTATAATAGAACTCAATTATCTGGATCGAGCCCAGACCCCCCAGACATCCGGACAATTTAGGAAAACAGGTATTTCTCAGCTATAAAAAAAAAAAATCTACATAATGTAATTTAATGACCAAGATTTTTTTTTTTTACATTTTATACTGCTTACTATATTAAAATATAACATTGCTTAAACAGATTAGTCACAGTCAGTTGTCTCATTGTCTGTATATATATATACTATCGTTACAATAGCATGTTTTTTTTATCATTAACGAATAAAAAAACTTTTTAAATGAAGATTTTAGTGAATTTTTTTTTTAAGCGACCCAGATAATTGGTGACCTAGATAACTGGAGACTGGATAAATGGAGTTCTACTGTACTTCCTTAGAAGTTTCAACTCATTAAGCAATCAAACGCATTCAAAAGTATATTTACCTGGACGAGGAGGTGTACCAATAAATGAATCATTACCATTTTCATGATGCTAAAAAGTATTAAAAAAAATTGTAATTAAATAATATACCATATGCAGATGAAAATGTTTTTACAAACTATAAACTGATAAAAATATTCTAAACAAATCTAATAAATAGAAAAATACCACAATTTTTATAAGATATTATGAAATTTAGAAATACTTTTCTACAATACTTGTGGATTTTTAAAGAATTGAAAGGTTAAGGGGTACAACCATTTTACAGTAATTTTTCAAAAGTTAGATAGTGATGACTCTTGTAGTTTTTAAGCAATACCATCTCCATGTGCATTCATTTTTGAAGTAGAGCATATTTAAAACCATAAAATAAAACAAATAAATTTAGGTACGATGGGGAAAACACACCTTACTCCAAGCATTCAAATTCTTTGTTTTTTAAATTTAATTTTGTGTTGTAAAGTGGTTTTAACTCCTGAACCTTTTAATTCCATTGCATTTCATAAATGCAAAATCACATTGTTAATCTTTTAAATAAAACAATGTCTACTACATTGATTTCAAATAGGTTAAGAACCATTTATATACTTTAAAAATAAAAAGATTTGTCAACTTTTCTCCACATAAGTTGTTCAGTTTGCTTTAAATGAGACAACAGTACAAGTAGTCTCATTTTTGCATGTAAAAACAATCTGGAAAATAACTTTTCAAGTCAACGAATAAAAGTTTATTGGTTAAATTTAAATGAATTATTAAGATAGCTAAACATAGTAAGGTTACACATTAAAATAGACATATGCTTATTTAAAGATATTTTATTATATTTACAAATTCTCTTACATGCAATATTTGGCTTTGTTTTTTAAAAGAAAAAGAGCTATAGAGACAGGCATGCAATTTATCAAACTTTTTTATTCATCCAATTTCATTCTAAAAGGTCTCAATAATTTTGGTATTTTAAAATATTTTTTTATTTGTTTCACCATATTGAGATTAACTTCCTTCGCTCAACCCACTAGTAATCTCAAACAATTTGGAACATTTGAGCACTTTCAATTATTCAACATAATTAGATATCAGAATATAAAATTGGTTAAGCCTAGGAAAAGGGAGCAACCTACGATCCATGTGTAATTAAGATTTGGGAATTATATTTCTAGAAAGAAAGTAAAAAATATTTACAAATAATAAAATAAAACAAAATTAAAACAAGGGAAACATGAGTAAAAAACAAATTTACCAGAGATCCTTTTGATTTTATGTTTACAGACTTGCTTTTACACTCTTTTTGAGATGGCATTGCTTGTTTTTGCACTTCTTCTAAGTGCATATCCCCTACTTTCGAACAAATTAGCCTTGTTTCATTTGAAGTTTTAGAGATTTTCAAAGGCTTCATTTCAATTACAGATTTCGTCTCCTTTTGATCTAAAAATCGAATCAATTGAAATAAATAAAAATGGCGTATGATACATATAAGTTTGTATTATATACTTGATTAAATTTTATACAGGGTGGAAACAAAATTCTGATAAAAAAGTCCCCTGATATTTTCCTGATGGTGTCACAAAAATTTCCCTGATTTTACAATTACATTAAGAAATGTTACTTGTATAGTTATAAAGTATCCACGCTACAATAATGCAATAAATATATTACGCTATACATGAAGAATTATAAGCAATACTAATTGTCCATTAAAATAATAATTTATGGATACAACGCAAATTGTACAATTGTGACAGGCATAATAGTAATTAAACATGTTCTTTGGAAGTAGATAATGCATAAAAAGTAAGTTTTTTCAAATTATTTCTTTTGTAGATAATGTTTTATATGCTTCATATTTCCTATTCCAATCTTCAATAAATCACATATTCATTACCCCTCACATGTTGCTTACAATCTAAAGTCCAACAAACTTTGTTTTTGCTTCTCTCTGCAGCAGTGGTTCATGTTTTTACAAAAATAAAACTGAAAATATGAAAATGTGCATAACCATGCATTTTTAAAAATTCTTTTTCAGAATTAAAAGGAAATATTGACAACTAAGCTACAAGAATAAAGGGCATAGATACATGATAATTGCCATTTTAATGATCCATATTTGAAAATTTCCATGATTTTTTGAGAAATTTTGAAAAATTCCCTGACATTTCCAGAATTAAAAAATTTCATGATAATTCCCTGATTTCCCAGGTTGTGTTTCCACCCTTTTATACTTGCAATTTTATATTGCAGTTTTTACTTCAAAGCTTAAGGTAGTTTTTTAAAGACCTTTTAGATTTTAAGATAAAATACTAACATTAATTTTACGGTTTTCAAAATCACTAGTATAAAAAGAGTTATAAATACAATTTAAAACCATCTATGTAAATTTACCATTAAAACGTTGTAGTAAAGTATGAATTCGTTTTTAATATGTTTTAGGATTTTTTCATGATTTAAAAGTAGCAATCAAATAAACTTTAAGTCAATGGGCCTAATATTTAATAATTTAACTAAAATAGGGCATACAAAAAAAGATTATGCGATTTTATCATATTACAACAAAACTGTTGTATTTTTTTTCTAAAAAAAGCTTTATTCTTGCACTTAGTAATAATACTTCTGAACCTTTAAACTTTAACCCTCAATTCAACTATTCAAAATTAATATGAATTAAATTGATCTGTGGCACTACTGTAGCAGACATATTTTTTTTTTAATATTTGATATTTAAGAAAAATTAATTGCATAATTCAAAATAAGAACATTTAAAAATAAAGACAAATGTATAATTTGAACATTGTTATAAAAAAAATCCTAAAAGCTTTACCGAACTTGAACCTTTTAAAGCCATAATTTTTAAAACAATATTTCAAACCCTGACAATAATAGGGTTTGTACACATTTTCAAAAAAAAAAGGAGTTTCTAAGAACCTTAAAATCATTTTATAAGGACCTTATTATTTTAATGTAAACAAACATGCGTACATTTGCAATGAAAAATTAGCTATAAAATCGCAAATTGGTTTCTTAGTAAACAAAAATGTATATAAAAGATGAAAGCATTTGCAAGAGTTGTGTTACAATTTACATTAAGATTAAACAATGTTAATAGAGTCTAGTAAAATAATTTAAATGATAGTCGTTTTAAAGGACTTTCTAAGAGCCTTCAGTAATTTAAAAGTTTTTAAGGACCCATTGGACAAAATAAAGAGTTTCTAAGGAACATACGAATATTTTTTTTTTTTAAAACTGAGTGTACCTTCCACTTGGCACAGGACACTTTTCTTCGATTCAAATATTTTCTCCCTCTCAAGATGAATAAGACTAGAATGAGCCAGCTTATCTGGCTTTGTTGCAGCTGAAGAGAGTGAGTTAATATTCGAGCAGGAGTCTTGGAACTCGATGCTGGAGTCGTCTGGATCGCTGGAGAACTCCAAAGAACCTGCTGAATGCGTTTCAGATAGCTCGGAGGAAAAGTCTTCTTGCTCTCTACAGCAACATAACGTTACATTGAGAAAAAAATTACTCAAAGGAAATAGATACTTAAATATCATTGAGACAAAAATCAAAGTCACTGGCACAAAATTACAAAGATCGATAACTGCAACAAACTTGAATGTTCATAAATAATATTTTTCATTTATTTAATCTGTGGCTTGGAACAAGATAAGAATAATGACATTTTTTAAAAAAAATATTGCCTCAAAGTTTGAGGTTCAGCCTTGTTGGAATGTTATGGAAATCACAGAATTGTTTGATTTGAAGAGTAAGAAACCTAACGACATTGGCTTTTATTTCATTTAGAAGTTTAAAATTGATAAAGTCAAAATAGTTAAAAAAGAAATTGATAATATTGACATTGGTACTTCTTGTTCCAAGTCACATAAATAGTAAGATAGTAATTAAACAAATTCTACCAATATTACCAATTTTAATAATTGGTAGAAACTGACGGTAGAAATTGTTGTAAACAATTATTTGTCTAAAATTAAAAAATATATAGTTTAAACTCAGTTCATTTGGCACTCAGAAAACTAATAGATACTCACAAGGCATCTGTAGATTCTGATGGGCATGGAATAAGCATGCTGGGAGGTTCATCGCAGTATGTCAGCAGCTGGTACCTCAGGTTGCTGTAGAGGGGGAGGCGCTTCTTTTTGCGGAATAGCCAGTTCTCCTCCCAAGTAGTAACGGCGGTCGGGTGGAGAGCGATCCCAGAGTCGTGATTCGTCGGATCATCCACCAAATCACAACCGAATTCGGGGAAGGGCGTGGGCGAACTGGTCAGGTGGTCGACGTCAATGTAAACATCCAAATCAGGATGTTTCTAAAGGGTTTATTGTAAATTTTAGAAAGAGAAAATTGAGGTTTCAGAGTTTAAGGATCTAAAAGCAATTTTGAAGTATATTAAAGATACATATATTTTAATATACAAGGTATATGAGAATTATCTTTATAACTTTGATACCCAATAAAACCTAAAAAATATAAGACAGCTAAGTTATGTTGCCTGTACATGTACCAGCATCCCATGAAGTTTTATTTGTATACATTTTTTTAAGCGAGAGAGGGAAAACCATTTTTTGAAACTTTATTTACAAATAACAAGCATTCAACATGGACAGTTACATATAAAATATTCATGGATAGTCCAATTTTTCAGGATAAAGTTCCAGCATATACAGTAGACGCTCGTTTTTACGAACCTCTAATTTACGAACTAGTGTCTGGTCCCGAACATGGTCCCATAAGCATAATGTTATTTTTAATTCCCATTTACGAACTAAAATTTTGAAAAATCTCTTTTTTGCGAACTCATTTTCATATTTCGCTGGCGTTTACCTGACATCAGACAAAGTTTAAAAGCTCAAATCTTTAGGGAGTAACAAAGCAACACATACAAATATTTCAAGGCCATTCTGAGAAAAATTACAGGGGCCATTAGCAGGTGGGTAGCAGGCATGTGATTGGAGAGTGTCACTCTGACGTCAATCTCTAACCCCTCCCTTACATTCAAAAAACATGTGTCAATGTCGAGCGGGGAATGGGGTGCTTTGTTATAAGATTATGTTTTATAGCTGGTTAGTTTCATCTGGACCTTCAATGTCTGAAGTTTCGTGTGAGAGTTCGTGTTCGTTGTGACCAGAGGGAGTTTGAGCCAGTCTTAGTTGCGGAAATTTAGTCATGTCACAGTTGAAGAAACGCCCTCGTTTATCTGCTAAGGCAAAAAAGAAAATTTTAAAAGAAGTAGAAAAGAAAATTTTAAGCAAGACAGAAATCTCTAAGAAATATGGAATTCCAAAGAATAGCCTATAGATAATTTTTTGAGCAAGAGAAAAATCGTTGGATATGCATACAAGACCAGCAAGAGTGCCCCTCTCGAAAATATTTTAGAGCAGCAAAATATCCCAAGCTGGAATGAGGAAAATTATAGGAACGAACATTCTGATTAATGAAATGTGCTTAAGGAACAATTGAACTGCTTTGGAAGAAGTTCAAGGCATCGGACGGATGGCTGCAGAAATTTAAATCCAGACACGATTTGAGCTTCACGAAACTGAATGGTTATCAAGAGTAGGCCTCTTTTGAGGAGGACAATAGTGAAATGCTTTCAAACATCGATAAAATGAAAACATGTATTTTCCAAAATGTTGTTTTAAAACAGAAAAACTAGAGATTATTCTGATACTTGCTTCTTATATAGAATAACTATATATAACTTTACTTCCTAATATAATCTCTAAATAATGCTTTATTTATAAAGAGAAGACAGTTTTACAAAAATAAGCATACAATTTATCTACTTCTTATGATATTCGATTTTACGAACTTTCGATTTTACGAACAATTTGGTTGTTCCCTACGAGTTCGTAAAAACGAGCGTCTACTGTATAAGGGAATGTTTGGAATTTAACTGTGATTCTTGTCTTAAAATCGTTGACTACATACAAATGAAATTTCCTGTGTTGCTGCTACATGTACAAGCAATATAACCTAGCTATCTTATTTCTCCCCATATATAATATTTTAAATTGTTACACTTTTCTATAATTTTCTTTGTAGAAAAAAAAATCAACAATTTATACCAAAAAAAATATTCTACAATTTGGAATTAAAAAGTGCTAGTTCACATACAAATATGTTAATGGTTATTTGAATTTTTATGCACCTTCAAATGAAATTTTAAAAAAATATTTTGAAATTCTTATTAGTGAAATGTAATATTTCTCAGTGATGAAGAATATACCAACAAGAATTAAATGTTCATATGTTCAATAAAAGTAAAAAATAAATTTAATAAGTGTAAGATGGATAAAAGTCCAAAGAAAGCAATGAAATAATTTGAATTTTTGTGAACTAGACGTTTATCTGTGTCAAATTTGCAATTGAAAAAATACCATATATAATAAATAAAATTCTTTAAAAGGTTATATCAAAGGGTTGAGAATACAAATACTTAAAAATGTGTTAGTCATCAATATATGTTTAGCTTCATTAATCTAATAAATTATTCCACTTGTGGAACATCATCCCATTAAATATATACATATATATAATTTAAAATCTTTGCTTTAAGCAGTTACAAATTTAACATTTAAATGCAAATATTTTAGAACAAAATCTAAGCCACACTCATTTTACACGTAAAGAAGTTATAACAATTGAAACCACAATATATTTGAAAAATTTCTACTTATAATTTTCTAAAACTCAAAATCAATCCGTTAAAGGTGAATAATTTTTTTATACACCCTTAAAACTACAAGAGCTGTATTTTAAAAGAACATGGGATATTCAAGTTTTTGTTAATAGCATTCATGCAAGTACTTCAAACCGAAATCAAGCCTCTAGAGCAGTGGTTCCCAAACTATTTTGGTCGTGGAACCCCAAAATTGTTTGCCAATGATCGCGGAACCCTGAATATTTTTTAATCAATGACTTTTCAAAATTTAATATCTGATATTAAATTAAACAAGTATTATTTTGGTATTTCAGATTTTATTGAATTGAAGAGACATAGACAATCGCCAAAGCAGTAGCCCGGAAAAGAAGTTTGGATGCCACTATGGCCATCTATTGGTAGGATCGAAAGTTTGATCCCGGTTAAACCATGGGTTAAACATCCATACACCGGTATATTGCACAAAAAAAATACATAAATTTTGGGGGTCGACTTTCCGAGGAAAATGTGAATATATTAAACACCATTCTTATTTTTTTAATCAAATAAAATTTGTCACGCGGAACCCCTAATTTTTTTCGTGGAACCCACTTTGGGAACCACTGCTCTAGAGCATTCCACCCACCTTGTTCTGGAGGCCTACTTCGTCAATGCTCTGGAGGCTGTTGGACCACTTGCTGATGCTGCTCAACTTGTCATCCTCGGAGTCCGTGAACTCCTGGGTGATTTCCTCTATCTCTTCGATGTGCTGTAAAGTCATGGGGAGGTTAGCACTCGTTTTTCAAAAAGAACAGTTCAATATAAACGTAAACTAAAACTTTACTCAATTTAAGAATAAGAATGCTCTAAAAAATATAATTTTTGTAATACAGGTTATGTTTATGTTGTTATTTCTCAGTTCCATTGGAATATTTTCCTATTGCATATTTGGTAGAGCTTTCTTTGCATGTATTAAACAATCAAGCTCAACTACTCGCACTGAAAATAGCCAAACAAATCTAAACATTTAACTTTTTCCAATAAAAATGAAGATCGAGTACATAAAAAAAAACACGAGAGTTTGCAGAAGAATGTTTTCAAAGTTATACTTACATGAAAATATATAAGAGTTCCAGGTATTGTAACATAAAATGCAAGGAACTAAGATATACACTTTTACCATTTTAATAAAATATATGACTTTTTTGTGTTGCTATTTTAGAATGATTCCTTGTAAGCAAGTTTTGTGAAAAAGTGCAAGTATTTTTTTAATAAAATAAAAAAAATCAAATTTAATGTATAAAAATTAACAAGAAGCAACATTATAACAAAATATATCAGTGTTCACTCTAGGCGTTTTTTGAAGGGCGGTCCGCCCTGCCCGCCCTTTTTTCATCTCGATAGCGCCCTCATGCCCCTTTTTCCAAAAATGCCGCCCTCTTTCGAAAAAAATTCCGCCCCTATTGTCCTTTTCAGTCAAGCACAAGCAACCTTGCTTTCCTAGCTGTCTTTAGAAAAGGCATCGATTAAATTTTTTTTGTGTGTGTAAATTGGAATTAAGTAAATTATGACAGTAGAAAACAAACTTCTTTTTAACTAAGCGTGTTGTGAAATCGCGATGATCCCGCTGTAATTTCGAGCACGGGGCATTGCACGAATCCTATTGGTTGCCTGCAAGATGGTTTGGGGCGAGATTACAAGATTAGACACTTTATTAC
Organism: Troglohyphantes excavatus; assembly: GCA_963932185.1. Taxonomy (NCBI): domain Eukaryota; kingdom Metazoa; phylum Arthropoda; class Arachnida; order Araneae; family Linyphiidae; genus Troglohyphantes; species Troglohyphantes excavatus. The sequence goes on along the minus strand of OZ010673.1, from coordinate 71,719,092 downwards.
CAAATTTTGAATTTTAGTAGCCTTTTGATCAGTTTTGTAAGAGGCCTAATTCGGGCTACTTACCGATTTAGTTTTTAGCGAAAACATTAATTTTAAAATGTCAAATTTTGGATTTCAAGTAGTATTTCTACAAAGTGACATCAATTTTGTACTGTTCTTTCCTTCGAGATAAGCCCCGAGCCGTCACCAATAGCCCAATATACAATAAATCGGAATTTTGTTTTGTTTGGTCACGGGTCCGATGTCTCAACGGGTGGCCACGCTCAACCCAATGTTTTTTTAAAGTGCCCTTTTAAAAACAAGAAGTGCCTTTTCAAAAACGGGGTGCCTTTTTTCTGCTAACAGCGCCCTGCCCCTTTTTATTTCTAGAATGAACACTGATATATCATACATAAATTTTGTGCAAAACATATTTACTTAATTAAATAATTTTTTAAGAAAGATAGTACGCCACCGATTCCTATCTTTTAAGGCAAAAAAGCATCAGTCGAGTATGATCTTTTGATAAATAACATTTTGGAAGACAAGCATATCAAATAATGAAGCAATAGTTTCATTTAATACTTTGTATGTATACTTGAATCAAAATGAGTTCAAATTTAGATTAAATATATTTTGAGACCTCAAAGTTGAAAATCCAAACTGGAAGACATCCTTGGATAGATAGTATAAATCCTTGGATAGATATTCCCTGGAGAGATAATATAAGGAGACAAAAACTTTAAATATTTTTTAAGACTTTTGTAGTTTATATTCCCCTTTAAATTTTAATGGTATACATAACAAAAAGATGCAATGCGTTTTTGAAGAAAAATATAACTTATCAAGCAGTTTTTCAGGACATTAAATCAAATATATCATTCTGGAAATTTAAAATATAAAGGTGAATCCAAGAGTTAAATGGGGTATGTCTTTTAATATCAGTAAATGTCAAGTGTTGCACATGGGTATAAAAAATAGTAAGGCTGCATATGTTTTACAGGGTGCAGAAATAAAAAATAGTGAGATTGTAAGTGATCTGGGTGTGTTCGTAAATGAGGATTTTAAAATGAGTCATCAATGTACAGTGGCTAGCAAAAAAGCTAATAGAATGTTGGGGTACATCAGAAAAAGTGTTTCATCAAAATCTAAGGATTTATCTTGCCATTGTACAGAGGTTTAGTAAGGCCACATCTTAGAGAAAATTCAGCACAGGGCTACTAAAATGGTTCAAGGGTTTTCAGGCATGAATTATGAAGATAGATTAAGGAATTTGAATATGTATACTCTGGAAGAGAGAAGGGTTAGGGGAGATTTGATTCAACTATTCAAATTTATCAAACAAGGAGATGTGGAGGGTTTAGATTTTAATATGAGTGATAGAACGAGAGGTCATGGGTTTAAGTTAAACAAATCCCATTTTAATCGGGAAGGGAGAAAACACTATTTCTATAATAGGGTAATAGACAAATGGAACAACTTGCCAGTGAATATTGTTAATTGTAAAGGAGTAACGGAATTTAAGAAGAAGTTAGATATGCATTGGGGGATAGTTAAGAGGTATTAGATGGACCAACCTTGTTGGGCCTTGAGCCTGTTGTTGGTTCTCAATATTTGTATTTGTATTTGTATTAATGTTAAAATAAGTCTATTTCAAGAACTTACCACACATTCTACAGGCATATCAAATGGAGCTCCAGCAGCATCAACTTTGTTATACACATCAGTCTCCTTATTCCCAATTGCAAATTCACCTATCTGCTCAGCGTCTTCTATAAAAATAATGAATTACAGATTAAAAATGTAAGAGTAAAATATTGCATGTTTGTACCATGAATCTTAATCATTAATAACAAGAATCATTAAACATGAAATTCATACTTAGTTTGTAAAGCAAATGTCAATAGTGGCAAATACAGTACAATTAAACCTAACTAAGATTCTTAAAAAAAATTCTGGACCTTTCCAAAATAGTATGAAATACTTTTGATTTTCCCTGAATATTACTTGAGATTTAGATTAAATTTATAAAATGTCAATTAAAATAACTTCTTTGTTGAAAAATCATGCTAAATTTAAAATTAAACAATTTTTGGAATGTTTATAATTTAAATGTCTTAATATCACAAACTCTATAAAGCTAATGAAAACTCATTCTACCCACATATATGAAAAACCAGTTTTCAGTACATTCGATTTAAAATTGAAGCAATTAGGCATTATGAAACATTTAATAAAACTAAATACTTTAATTTTCAATTTGATAATGAACAATTTAATAAATACTGTACCAATTTCTGTCCTGAAGTTTTCATCTGAAGATGCAAGATTAAACTTTTTGAATCTGGTCTGACATTCTTCTACAACCTGAAATAAGAAGAATTATTTATATGAAGCTATTGTAAAAGGCTGGAAACTAACAAATAAATTGATAATTATATGCATAATGGAATTTTTTTTGTCTCAATTTTTTTTTTTTTTTAAACTTCTTTTTTCAAAATATTATTATTTACTTAATGGGAAACGGGATACAAAATCATCAAAAATATCCACACATATTTTATTTCTTTAAAAATATATTATAGATATATATAGATAATTTAATCTAATGAAACCACAATTGTATTTTTACGTTAAGAACAACTAATTTTTTATGAATCAATATTCTGATTTAGTACAAGTTTGCTTCAATATGCAACTTTGAACTAATTTTTCTCTATATCATTATATATATCATGTTTGAATTTATATAAATCAATATATATTTGAAGAAACTGCACCAAATTTGCTGTAGTATATTTTCAAATATGTTACTTTAATTTGTCTTTATGGAAATGCAACATATAGATAATATTTTTTTAAAAGTAATTTTTAAAAATAGTTTGACCTTTGAAATTAGAGATATTTTTTTATTTAAATAATACTTTGCAAATAACAAAAATCTGTTAAACATAAAATTTTGCTAATAAAAATGCAAAATTATAGTTTATCAAAAAAATACTATCTTGCCTTGATATCTAATATATATAAAAAAAACTTTTTAAAGCACATGCTTTTATCAAATGTACTAAAATGCAAAAAATAACCATTCTATACTTCTTGAAAACTGACTTTTGTAACATTAACTTTTCCTCCACTTGCCCCTTGAATTCTTTTCTCTTCAACTACTTTGAAATATGTTGAATATACTTTTGTTGGAACTGACTAAAAATAAAAGCGTGGGGCGCTTATTATTGATATTATATTTAAGATTTACTAAGAATTATTTAACATTTCAAGATGATAAAAGAAGACATTAAGGTTTTAGATATCATGTGTGAGCGCCCCACGCTTTTATTTTTAGTCAGTTCCAACAAAAGTATATTCAACATATTTCAAAGTAGTTGAAGAGAAAAGAATTCAAGGGGCAAGTGGAGGAAAAGGTAATGTTACAAAAGTCAGTTTTCAAGAAGTATAGAATGGTTATTTTTCGCATTTTAGTACATTTGATAAAAGCATGTGCTTTAAAAAGTTTTTTTTATATATATATTTTATTTTCTGCTTTTTAGTTATATAAACATGTATATTACCATTGATTTGTATAATTAAACCTTTTTAAATTATTTCAAGGCTGTAGCAAAATATTTATTCAAAAATTAATTCCACTTACTAACATGCTACATAAATTATTTAATAGTTTACCTTTATTTGATCATAACGTTAAATTACAAAAATAGAACGTAGTAATTTTTTTAAACGAGATAATTAATAACAATATTACTATTTTAATACCTTTTTAATTCTTTTGATAGATCAGAAAGAGTTACCAAACTTGATAAATGACGTAATATGCCAATCTTGATGGATGTATGAACCTTGACAAAAAAAGAGTTAAGGCTAGTTGGCTTGATTAGAGTGGTAATTTCTCATTCTCTCCATTTCTATTACTGCCTCAGTGTTTCAAGGTTTCTTTCCTGTTAACTTTACGTTGTCTATTTCTTCAATTTGCAAGCCGTCTAATGATCTTACACGACTCAAAGCAACATATGCCTGTCCATCAGCAAAGAGTGCAGGTCCTAGATTAACTACCGCATAGTCTACAGTACTACCCTGCATTTTGTGCACTGTTGAGGCCCTGCTCAAAATCAACGGTAACATTCTCCTTTCAGCCGTACCATAGGAGTATTTGGCAGGAAACTGAATGGATATCGGTTCAATTTTATGTATTCCGTCTCTACCGAAATTCACATGGACTGTTGGCAAGTCAGTTTCATACATTTGTGTACGACGAAAGTGCGGCCATGTTATTTCGGTAATGAAACCAATATTACCATTGACCAATCCTTTGGATACATTTATATTGGATCGCAGCATTACCTTAGCTCCTACGAATATGTCCAGTTCTTTTGGAAGCCCGCCAGTTTTGTTGACATCATTTGGGATGACATTATCCATACTAACGTCCTCAGTTTTGTGTGGCGCATCTATCAAACGATCTTGATCCTTGATTTTATATATTTTATGATTATGTTTTTGGAAATGCTGCAGTACTAACTGGTTATGATCGCGAACTTGCTGATTAGTTGGATATATTCGAAGTGCCTTTTCAATTGCAAATTCTCCAGTCGCTTTTCCGCCGACTTTCTGCAGGAGCACGGCAAAGTGTTCTGGTTTTAGTTCGCCGACTCTTAATGCATTCAAGATATTAACGAAGGTCATATCACCTTGTTGTCTCATATTTTCATTTAATTCTATTAAGGTAAATAGGCGCCACAAGTGAGTTGATGGTATCATATGTTGGGGCTGATAGAATACGATGTCCTCTTACTGGTGGAAGCTGCATCAAATCTCCAAATACTAAAATATTAAGGCCTCCGAACACATGATCACATTTCTTCAATTGTCTAAGTCGCGAGTCGACGAGTATAAATAAGAATTCGATGTATTTCCATTGCTGTCGCATAACTTTTAGAAAAATACCCGTTAACCTACATAGCTAATCTTTGGAGGAATGAGCAGGAACACTTGTCATTCGAGTTACCAAAAACGCCCTCCAATCATGTCCGGGGAAGCCCAAGGCTTGCCGCGCATCTTTTAAGCGCGCGGAACGCGTGAGCACTTAAAAGTGCCATCGAAATGTCCCAAACAACTGTTCGAAGGATCGCCTGTAAGCACCATGATCGACTTCCCAGATCAACGTAATGTCCGCCATTTTGCGTCAACTGTCCATGGTTCAAAAATACGAGGCATTCGTTCCCGATATTGATTTCCTTCGAGATAGGTACCGAACCGTTGCCAATAGCCCACTGTTCAGCTCTAGTGAGACGTTAATTAACCAAACCAAACCGCCATTTTGATTTGGCGCCAAGAAAAAAAACGTCATTTTTACCTTGGCGCCAATTTTTGGAATTGGCGACAACGGGGCACCGTACACTAGGAATTTACTATAATTTTTTTAAACATATTAAAAACTTATTGTCGTTTTCTCAACGAATAAAATTATTTCATCTCTATATATCATAAAAATTAAACTAATGCAATAAACATCGCTATATGCAAATTAAATGAATAGGTAACTCACTTGTTTGTTGTTACACAAATTAATTTGTTTCCTATAAATCCTTCTACTTTTAACTCCTCCGAAGTTATAACCTATCAGAGTGTAGTAATGTGCTTTACAAAACCAAAATTGTTTAATAGCAGACAGTTCTGTCAATAATAAAATTGAAGAAGAAACTATTACCATAAACATCTATCATTTGGTTTAAAAATATTCAAAATGGCGACGGAAAGCTTTTCTGTTGAAGCAAAACCAGATCATTGCGCATAATTTTTCGTGCATTCATCTGACGTCATTTTTGTAGATTGTGGGTTCGGGTCTGGCTTTCGCCAGATTTGTCGATTTTAAAGAAAATTCATTATTAATTAGAATTAATTAGTAATTAACAATTTTATGGCTAATTATTGTATTGTCACCGGGATTACGTATGTATGCCAAGTTTCAAATTTTTATGACAATTAGAAGTGGGTTTAAATTGAGTTACAAGATTTGAGGACACATCACACCAGACAGTGTGAGTTAAATAAAAGCATGTAAAAATAAGAAAAATCCCTTGTAGTAATTTTTATTTTTTAAATTATAATTTTGTTTCAAATATTTGACTGCAAGAATATGTTAATATACTACACACGCATGTGAAAAACAATTATAATAATATCAGCAAATTTTTTTTTTTAAAGTATAAAATATGTCCTATCCTTCCTTAAAAAAAATATAAGTATATCTATATTTGAAAATTAGAAACACTTCTATAAGAAACTAATATTTTTTTTTTCAAATTACCCTACTACAATTAACTAATATAATACGATTACATTAGTTAATTTAAAACAATTGAATATGAATTCAAATATATGAATATAAATTCAAAACAATTGAAGTGTACAGGGATAATGGAACAATGTCAACTAAAATTAATTTTTCGGAAAACAGGTTTTTATTTTTAACAATGCACCTTTTTCTTCAGCATAGCAAAACTCTTCTCGTTATTTACACTTAACATAACATTGTTTTTGCTAAAATGAAACTAGTCTAATAGTTCCCTTCCGATTATACTAAATGCCCTTTTATCTCCTGTAACCTTCAATTATAAAATTAAATATAATTTACAAACTTCTAAAATAACAAATAAATCAATTATAAAATTAGAACTTTAACAACTTTGATTAAAAACACACAAAGTAGTTTAATAAGGTACAAGAAGTGCGATTGAAAATGAAATTCCCCATTGTAATGCAAATATTCTTTATATCTCAAATGAGATTCATTTCAGTAACAACGACAGACTTCTTTAAGATTGATTGCATGCGTGCTTTGTGCATAAAAATATTTCACATTTAAAGCCTTATTTACCTTATTGATAACAGCAGTTGCAACCAAACTATCATAAGAGGAGAAGATGTCAGTGAAGTCAAAAGGTAGAATAATATTGGAATCAAGTTCCTTTGGGTCCTCCGCCTTAAAAATGAAAAGAAATCTTCTATCAGTTATACTGGTAGTTACAGTAGTTCAGAACGAGTAATAAAATATTGTTATAATTAGGTATGTAAAATTAACAGATGGAAATGTTTATCTGAATATCTATTTGAACTCATCTGTAATTATAATAATTATTTAATACTTTTTACAGTGAAATAACATCCATAACTTCAAAATATATCTTTGCATTTGTAATATATCTTTATAAATAATATCTATTATAAATAATATCTTTATAATAATATATATATGTAAAATATCTTTATAATTTTAAATATATCTTTGCAGATATAAAAAAAATTAGTCAGGGATTTCTGAAAATTTAAGTTCGAAGTGTAGAGTCATTGGATAAAATGATTTTTTTTTTACTTATACATTCGTTTGCTTCCATTTTAGTAAATTTATAGATACATATATTGTTGAAGCCCAAATTTCCCACCAGGCAGCAATACCTGCAGGTGATATGTTTTGTTGTTGTTTGGAAATTTGAATGAATGTTTTGTAACATTTAAAAATATGTTGTCTTTTGTGCAATTTGTAACCTAAAGAGTGCATTGTGTCTCATATTGCTGCATCCAACCTCACAACACATATAACTTCAGTTACACAAATAAAGAAATGGTGAAAGAGCAACAACCAATATGTTGTAGTTTTTCATTTCATGGTAACAAGTTAAACTATTAGAAGTGGTTTCAGGATTAGTTTTTGGAAGGGGCAATTATTGGTAGAAATTGCTGATATTGAAAGGTTATATACTAAATTTGTTTTATACAACTTGGTTATTTATAAAAAAAAATTAGATATTATGATTAATTTATAGTTACCATTAATTAATGTAGATTTATTAAACTACTTATATTTTATATTCATAATTAATGGTGTGAAGTCACAGATTTACTTATATGTATTAAGTATGTTAACGACACTGCAACATCATGAAGTATTGTTCTATTGATTATGCTAAGTGGCAACACCGTATAGATTTGTATATCTGGTTTTTTAATTTTTTAGAGTTCATTGAGATTTGGAAAATTTGGGTTAGTTTGAATAAAGTTAAAGCTTATTATTTTTTCATAAACTTCAATGGTGTCCGCTTATTGAATAAGTTTTAATTTATTAAGTCATTCTACAGTTGATGATTATAGTGAATTCAAGTGGTAGTTTACAATATGAAAAGTTTAAGGTTTTGTGATTGGACAAAAGGTGCAAATAGTATAAAAATATTATTTTTTTAAGTCACATTTTAATATTAAAATTGTTTTCCCAAAGATATTTAGATTATAGATTATTATTATTCTAAATAAGAAAAAATATATAATAAAGGGGTGCTTTTGCCTATTAAGCACTACAGTGTAGAGAGACTTAGTTGTACATTTAATTTAGATATTAGTAATTTGGTTATTTGCCTTCATGCTAGTTTTGGTATATAATTTTGTAGAATGGAGTCTATCCATAGCTTTACATTGAGAGCTGTATTTCCTCGTACTTTAAAATACAAATTTGTTACAATATTGATTGCGTTGAATTTTCAGATATTTTAAAATTCTTTCCTAAACAAAAACGTCATTTTAAGGTAGTGTAAGTTATGGAATCTTGTTGGGGGCAATTGCACCCAATACCCTATAGCTAGATCTTCCACTGAACTCTACATATAATGTTTGAACAGAAAATGTCTCTCGACAGACCTTTTGTGTAGCCCTTACAAAACAGATAGCTATGACATGTAATAAGCAATTACAGTATATGCCTGAAACATGTCTAATTTCAAAGAGGGTGATTTTAAGTGCTAAAAATACATATATATGGAGATATACATATTTCAAGTACATTTCACTAAATGCCCAATCACTGCATGTAACCAAGGCTGAGCTATAATAATTTCAATTTGGCAGTCTTCTAAATATATTGAAAATCTGTGCAGTAATTATTGTAATTTGATAACACATAAGACACTCTGTATATAAATGGGTAGGTACATATATTCATTTGATTTGATAGACATGACTCTTTTATACTTTTGGCAATTTGAAGAAATTGTTAAAAGTCTGACAAATTAACAAGAAAATCAACAATTTGAGAAAAGTTTGCAATAGTACATTTAAATATTAATGCAATCCTTGGATAATAAAAATAAGAGCAGTGAAATAAAAAAGAGAGAAAAATAAAAATAATAAAAATCATAAGAAATTAAAAATTAGAACCTGCAAAGGAGGGATTTCCTGACACTCTTCAACGAGTTCAGAAATTATATTTTTAAGAGCAGCATGTGCAGTAGTGGGAGTGATGCCATTTTCAGCTGGTAAATCTATGTAAAATGTTTCATTAAATAACAAAAATAAATATTATGCAAAAGTAAAGAAAAACACATGCACTTAAGATAAAATATTTAAATTTGTTTAAAAAAATATTTCAAACTAAAATACAATGGAAATCAATACTTTAAAATATAAATTAAAATGAAAAAATATTTTCAAACCTAAAAACTTGCAAAAACAGATATTTAAGTGACAGTTTAAGTATTAAATGTGTAAGAATTACTTACTATGTAAAGCTTTTTGCAAAGCTTTAGATAAATTCCTAATGACTTCTACCAATTTTTCATGATATGTTGAAAACAGATTTAAATCTACATAAGAAAGGAGAAAATGAATACTATTTTTCAAGAAACAACTCAATTATCATCAATTATTATCAATTAAATTTAATTCATTTATTAGTAACATCTTAAGTATTTATTTAACTAGTCTCATTTTTATAATCATTATTAAATTAACAGACTTAAATTATAGTTAATAATTTATTCCATATTTAAATTAACTGACTTTTTCAGTGATTGGCAACCATGAACAAAAACAATTAAATGTTAATCCAGATTACAAGAATTAAATGTTTTGTCTCAAAAGAGTTGGGAGACAGGGATCTTTTATCAGAATTTTTTAAGATAAGAAAGTTCAACACATTTTAAATAAAGAAACTGAAAAATGAATTTTAGTTGAGATACTCGATTATTACTCAACTTCGTTAATTCAGTTATTTGAAACAAACTCTGCATAATTTTGTAAACTGGCTAACAATTGTACAAAATGGCAGAAATATGTATACCAAACAGAAAATGTGTAAAATTTAGCAGGTATGTCAAAAATTCAAACTCATGAAAACTCGAACAAATGAATCATACTTGTGTAATATAGCTTTGATAAAAGATTAGTTAGCAATCAAATTACACAAGCCAAACTATACCTGGAAAGTTTTGAAAATTCTTATATTGCTTAGAATATTTATAAGCTAGAACATCCCATTTTAGAAGTTGTTTATGTTTTTTTGACAATTAATTAGAACAAATAACAAAATGTTATTAAACTTACACTGATGAAAAGCTTAGAAATAAATTTAAACAATATATTTCTTAATTGGATCACAGATTACTGTAGAAATATATTAAGAAGATAATTTAATACCAGCTATTGTTTGTAAGCTAAACACAGTTAAACATACACTGGTTATTTTGAAAGCCTTTTAAAATTGCATTTAATTCAGAAATGTTAAATTATATGTTTTCACATTTCATAAAATAGTTTTAATAAGAAATTGATAGAATTACAGAGAATGTTATCCATAGATATTGCATACTGGCCAACTTTTCAAAAATCTAATTTGTTCATTTTTTTTCCACAACAAATTTGCATTATTTGTTAAGTAAAACTTTACAAAATGAGTTGTTTAATTGGCGTCAAATAATGAAAAAAATATTAATCAAAAAATTGATAAAATACCCAAATAAAAAATATATTGTGTTATTTAATTGCTAAATCTTCTTCCTCTATAAATAAAACTACAAACCTGACATTTTTAATGAAACAAGTATATACGTTTTTTTTTTAATCTGTTAATGCAAGTTTTATTGATGTCAAATATGAAAAAAACTACCATTTTTTTTATTTCAATAAAAATCTTTCACTAATTAGCTTTCCTTACAAATACTTTCATTTAAATAAATAAAAAACCCATTTTAATAAAAGTTACATTGAGAGAAAAAATTTAATTAAAGACAATTTAACAACTAAAGAACATATTTCCTAAAAGGGTTTTGATGTATTTCTGGAGTTCCTGAGTATTTTGCCTATGAAACTGGTAAAGTTTTATTTATAATCTTATTTAACAATCCTACAACATATTTAAAATCTATAATTTTTATGGCCAAATTTTACAAGTTTGTTTGCTTTAAAAACACACATGGCCTTTTAACAAACAAAAAAAGTAAAAACCCTTTAATGAAATATAATTTAACAACAATTCCAACATTTTTTACTTTTTGTTGTTTTCATAATTAAAAAGGCTATCTATTAATTGTCCCAAAAATAAATTTTCATTAAAAAAATTGTGTGAATATGTAACATTTTATGTGCTAATCCGTACAAAATGTTTCAAATATGTACGTTATATGGTCAGTTCACATAAGTTAGCAGGTATGACACTGTGTTATTAGCATTCAATTATAAGAAGGAAAATGCCAAACGAAGTACACGTACAGATCGTGGAGCTAGGGTAGAGCTGGTCAACCAGGGCGTCGTCCAGCGTCCCCCCGAGCAGCCCCTCCATGATCGTCTCTATGCTGTACTGGATTTCAGCCAGCTCCTCTTCATCGCCCAGTTCTTCTTCCTCCTCTTCACAATCTAAAAAATGTTGCCCTCCTTAACTTTGACTTTAAACAATCATTAATCACTTCAGAACCAGACACACCTGTCATATGTCAAGCTACATACATGCTGAAATACCAATAACGTAAATGCTCTATGTCCAGATCTTGTTAGTTGTTATGCAAAATATGTTACACAAACTTACATTTGATTTTCATAAATTAAAAAATTATCTGGTGTGGAAGGTGTGAAACATAATTAGAAAGGAAATTATACTTTACTTGGTCCTTTGTATGTAAATAATACAAATACAAATATTGACGACCAAGAACAGGCTCAAGGCCCAACAAGGTTGGTCCATCTAGTACCTCTTCACTATCCCCCAATGCATATCTAACTTCTTCTTAAATTCCGTTACTCTTTTACAATTAACAATATTCACTGGCAAGTTGTTCCATTTGTCTATTACCCTATTATAGAAATAGTGTTTTCTCCCTTCCCGATTAAAATGGGATTTGTTTAACTTAAACCCATGACCTCTCGTTCTATCACTCATATTAAAATCTAAACCCTCCACATCTCCTTGTTTGATAAATTTGAATAGTTGAATCAAATCTCCCCTAACCCTTCTCTCTTAATAAATAATGCAATGTATATTACTTGGTATGTAATGGAAGGCTCAATAGTATAAAATTTGAGTACCGAATGAGGATTTTAGATGTGATTAAATAATTATAAATAATCTTAAAAATGGGAATAATCTTTTTTGTAAAACACATTTCTTACAAGTTAACTTATAAGAAATAGGAAATTATTAAACTTACCAGTCATTCTCATATCTCTATTCAGCGAATGGGAGCTGAGGAACTTCATAAGAGGCAGTTCACCGGTGGCTTCATAACCAGAGTCATTCTCACTGTCGGCTATTGGAAGAAAAAGCGAAGTCAATATACAAGACTAATTTACGATTTATTGTCAAAAGATAGCTAAATGGTAAGCAAATCACCCTTAGTGCTAAATAGACTTAAACTATATAAACTTAAGTATGGTAAAATATTTTTAAAAGGTTTATTTTATTTTTTTATAGGTTTTGTACATTTCAAATCAAGTGGCAGGGTTTATACACATTTAAAGTAAAAAAACATGCGAGTTTTCCATAATTCGACAAAAAAATTTCTGGAGGCATCAGAAACTAATTTCTGAGGTATCATTCACTATAACTGTTAGACATCGATCACGTTTTCGGATCTTTCGAACCCAAGTTCAATCAAACCAAACTCTTTCGCTCTTGATCTCAGCCAGCGATGTGAAGTATTTCCGCTAATCTCATACAATCTTAGATGTGAAGTGAAGTGATTTCATTACAAAATGTAATTGATTATTTTATGGGAGCTTTTTATTGCTCTTATTTATTTGGTTAGTTGTGAATGTATGTATTGTTGACTTTTTATATATAATTAAAGAATATCTATATTTTCAAGAAGTTATCTTTATTGAACCAAAAGTCACTACGATATGAAGGAATTAAACGTCCGACTACGGAGAGCAATAACAAAAAAGTTGTTTCAAAATGCTCAAATTGAGTTTTTCGAAAATAAAAGATCATGAAGCATATATAAAATTATACTTCCCAAACTTGTAAAAATGTTATTTGGTTAAAACACATAAATTTTTTTTGAATATTCTACTAACTTAATTTCTTTTTATTTTTAAAAATGCTTCATTTAACTTATCATAAATGCTTTATTCACTTCCTGTACATGATTTGCTTAATTTTATGATTTAACATGCATTAGAGCCTAATTTGATATCAATCATGACCAAATTGATGTCCATCATGCACAAAAATGGTTGATTGGCGGAGCCTCATAGCATTGGCATATTGTTTGTTAAAAAAATTAACGGAAAGCATTTGAAAAATTTAATGGAAAGCCCCATTTAATACAATTATTATTTATATAGTTCTATAGTAAAATTATATAATATAATACATATAAGGGGAATCAGCACATTTTGCACATAAACACCTCATATATAACCATCTTGAATTGCACTAATAATAAATGAATGATTGAAATCAGATACAAAAAGCTAATAAGATAAGACTATTAAACAACACCATACAGGTAATATTTCAAACAAATTCCTACTCACAAATCCTTCTATTTCTCCAAAAGTTTTGTAAAGATTTAACAGCGCCAAAATGGCCGAAGCTAGTTTTCATACGGCTGCATATCCACTCCCGAGAAGCTTCGTTAAAAAGTCTACAAAAGAGAAGTGAATGATAACTTTATAAATTAAAAATACAATTAAAGTTTAGTAAATTAAAAAGTTACTTGACAGTTATCCTTTTAACAAGTCCCCAATAAAGCTCTCCGAGATCACAGTACAGAAATTTGTATAATTATTTACTCAAAGGTTATAAAATTTAGTTAAATTCCTTTAATACTAAAACAAATTTAAATTAAGTCCTACAAATACAGTCAAACCTCGGTATAACGAACCCGGGATATAACGATCCCTCGGTTGTAACGAACTTTTCAATTGGTCCCAACCGAACTCCTATGTCACTAATGTATTTTCAAATGCTTATAACAATCTTCAAAAGTAAGGAATTCGGATGTAGCGAACTAAAATTCACATTTTTCCAGTTTAGATTCAGGTTTTTCACAAAAATTTTACTTGCCCCAACCATATTCCTTACCCTTTGTTCCTTTAACAGAAGCCAGGTTCCCCAAAGGTGACAATGGACTCCCCTTCTCAGCTCCTCCCCTTCCCCTGTTCAACTGGTTTAGCATACATTCTTTGCCTATTCCTTTCATTCTATTGCTGAAGATTATCGTTTAACTTGTGGACTTTGCGTAGGTTTAAAATCGCTCCTGTTTGCTAATGCCTTTTCCATTGAGGATAAAGCGAAAATTATAAAGAGAATATAAAACGGTTATTATCGTTTATCTACAGATATTGCATACGAAGGGGATGTTAGTTCAGGTCCTTCAATTTTTGATGCTGAGGGTAAGGCAGCTGTGAATATTTTACATAATTTCTTTGCAACAGAAACTGTGGATAAGAATGTAATGGACTCTTTTGATGCTTTCAACAAAAAATCAAAACTTCTTTTCATACTTTAGATAAATAAAGTTAAGTAGTAGTTAAATTAATTTAATTGTTTTTTAAGAACAAATATTTCTTTTACTTTATTATTGCCCATTACTAATTGCAATTCACTGTTCAGTGTAAGTAATTTGCTTTGCACAAAACGTGTTAAAGGACTTTAGGAAGTTTTTATATCGTCAATATTTGAAAATTCGGATATAGTGAACCCTCGGCTATAGCGAACTTCTGAACCAGTCTGTTGAGGGGGGGTATAACAGGGTTTGACTGTAGTTTGATAATTTTTAGTTTACAAAGATATAACTACAACTATTTCGAAATAAAAGCTACAAATAATCCAGTGCTTCATTGCAATCACTTGAAGCAGTGACAAGGAAAAAAATTACTTCCAGAGTACAATATTTTGTCTTAGACTCTTCTTCACTTATAAAAAGAAGTCGCCAAACTTTGCCAAAGTAGTTGCAATAATACATAAGTAAAGACAAAACAAATAAAGGTTTAGCTACTATTGAAAGGATTACTTCACTTATAAAAAAAAGTCAAGAAAATTTGCCAAAGTAGTTGCAATAATACATAAGTAAAGACAAAACAAATAAAAGTTTAGCTACTATTGAAAGGAATGCTCACTTTTGCTTCTCACAGGCAGTGCAGAGCCACTGTTTGGTAGCGTAGTCTGAGGAAGAGCATGACCTGCAGACAAGAAACTGGCATTCTTGGCACTGCAGCTTCCTTTTAAACAAAAGGTTGAATGCACAACAGCACAGGACGCAGTACTTCTCATTAAATCCTTTGCGCTTCACTAGTATGTTGCGCTGGGCGATCAAGTCAACCAGATCCTGCTGGAGTTTACTAGAATAGAGAGAATAGTTTAATTAAATAGAGATAGAATAGTTTAATTGAATAGAGATAGAATTGTTTATAGAATGATAACTCTATGTCAATTATATACAAATATACATACATACATACATACATATGATTGAGTAGATATAAACTAATTTTATTAGAACTGTTCTAGATATACACAATAATATTAAATATAGACTAGACACAATGGCATTGCTCATCAGGATCAAAACAATTCTGAGCATAAAAGGCAAATTCTACAAACAGAGACAAGATCACAAAACTTCTATATGTGGAATTGAGTGTGGCATCTACTGATGATGGTCTAGACCCCCGAAATTTTAAATTACGTCTTATGCATTTAAAATTCACAAGCAATAATATAGACACACAAATATGGTAAAGTAAAAATAAGAATATATCTGATTATACCTTAAACTAACATCTTCTTTCTGCAATTTATCAAATTCATTTTGGATTGAATCTAAAACGCTACGGCATTCAAACGTTGAAATAGACGGAACATCAGACTTTCCCATACCTCGTAGGGTAAAAAGTTAGGGGCTTTGCATCTAAAAGCAAAGAAGATATGTGTTAATATACATGTTCTTGATAAAAAAATTTATTTAAAATATACATATGAAAAATTTGTTTGGAACAGAAGCTGTATAATAACTTTTTCTTACCAAATATTTAGGAGACAAAAAAAGTCGTCAAATGTTTAAATACTGACAGAAATGAATTTCCCATAATTTCAACTCTAAAAATATGAATTAACACATAAATGCACAATGGGCAAAGCACAGTAAATGCATACACCATACACTATTGTCACAGACTACTAATTTTGATTTATGGAACCAAGCAATTGTGGTCTCCGTCCTCCAAATGCTTAGAATAGCTCCTTCGTGCAGTTGATTATGATACTTTCAGGCAAACCTTCAAGCAGTTGATTATGCTATCTCATAATATCAACACAGTACCAATATACTACTTTTCTGAATTAAATCTAGGTTTCAGCAGAATTGTACAGAGGCATTATCTAAAATCTACATAAAGTTTGCAAAGAACAATATATTTTTCACATTTGATGGACAATTTTATAGGTTACTAAAAACATGATATTACCAGCTGATTAAAACATGATATTACCAGCTGATTTAAAACATGATATTACCAGCTGATTAAAAACATGATATTACCAACTGTTTAAACTGATTACCAGCTGAATGCCTTTATCCACTGAGCAACTAGAGGCCCTCAAAATATTTTGTCAACAAACATCAAATTGGAACAAAAGCCGATGCTATTCTTTTCAATGCACTTTGTAGAGTACTCCTGCTATTTCGAAACTCATTAATAACTTCCGAAAAACACTATTACCAATACAAATATCTACACATTGGAACTTTTTTTTAATTTCCCTGTGATATGGCATTCCTGCAGACAAAAGTCAATAATGTAGGGTTGACTATTGTATTAAATTTTATCTGTATCAATTAATTTTCTTTAGCAAATTGCTATATACAAAAAAATCAAGAAACTAATTCAAACTTAAAATACAAATAATCAAGTGTTTAAAATTTCAATGTTACATATCTAATAGTTTCATGTTTCAAGCTACATTTTTTTAAATTAGAATAAGCTTTATTTAAAATCATATAACTCTTTTAAAATAATTTCAGAGTTTGGCATTTCTTTTCAAATAAAGGGAATTTTGTGCAATTGATTTTAATCCAATATTAGCAATAATTAAATCAAAATACAATATTGCAGTTAATTAACTACAATTGGGCAGACTGTTTGTCAAGTGGTAATAATCCGAAAATAAAATAACATTAGGGCAAAATCAAAGTAACGGACGTACCTTTTGCAAGAATAATAAAAATGTTAAAATTATTTTACTCCTCAGTTATTAATTGTAGGTAAAAATTTTGGTATGTTAAAAAAGAGCACAAAATTGCCTTTCATAGTGATAAATTTTTTTATTCTCATGTGAAAATTAATTTGAGAAATATACATTTTTGAGCATGGTAACGGACGTACTAATTTTGGACATGAGTTTCACAAGCATGCTAATTGAGGCTCAATTCCTCTGAATTGATAAATCTCTTTGACATATATATATTTTTTTCAATGATTTGAATGTACTAAGTTAGAAAAACAATCACAACATTTAAAAAAAATAATTTTATGATGGTAAAAAAAATTATTTTGTGTCGGTAACGGACGTACCAGCAATGGTAACGGACGTACCTTTTCCAAATTTTTGTTGAAAATTCATGTTCTTTTCATAATTTTGTAAAGAATATCAATTATACACAAAAGTTAATTATAGGCAAGACTATTTTACGTATTAGAAGAATTAATTTAACAAGATAATTACATTAATGACATAATAATAACATTAGTACAGTTAAAATAGGTTTTTCATTGACAAATGGTGTGCACACACAAAAATTTGGGAATAACCTTGTTAAGGTACTAGAAATGAAGATTCAATGAGTTCCCAAATAATAAGGTTGATTTACCATATTTAGGGGGGGAGTAAAGGGGGTTAATTTTTAAAAAACTCAAATGCTGCTTAGTGTCTATGAGATCCTGAAATTAATGCTAGCGATAAAATATATTGATTTGTTCAACATAGGGATACGAAATTGGTTTAGGGTACTTCAGGAATTAAAAATATAGACCGACTTGATCTTTAAACATGTATAGGTACACTCAATCAGAGGACTGGAGAAGACCTTATTCAACTATTTAAATTTATTAAATCAGGTGATGTTGAGGACAAAATATTTAATACAGCCAATGGGACTAGAGGTCATGTGTACAAGTTACACAAAATCAAGAAAGTAGAAAGCATTATTCTTACAATAACATAAATTGAATAGTTTGCCTGAAGGTGGTTAATTTGTCAGGAGTAGCTGGTTTTAAAAGACAACCAGATAGACATTGGGAAATTGTTACGATACGATAGTCTGTACTTCGTTGGCAGTATTTGTATACACTTGCATACAAATCATCTTGATATTTTTTAAAGTAATTCAAACCATAATTAATTAACCCATCCACACCCACGATCATTACAAAACTTATAAAGAGCCCAAAAAGTTATATTCTGGTGTTCTGTCATTCAAGTATATGCAAGATATTCATAATATTCAGAGATTAAGAATTATATAATATTCAAATATGATTAAAAACATTTTGGTATTTTCAACACCTAGCATGCTTTAAAAGGTGACACTAGCTGATTGATTGAAGTAAATGAAAAATTCATTTTCTGAAAACTGCATTAATAAGCAATAATGTGGTTTTTAAAGATAAACTATTCAACTAAAATTATACTCTTTCCATGTTGTTATTAAACAGATATCATAAAATTGTCACATATAGTTTTTTTAGTAGAATTGTTACACACAGTTATGCATATTATTTATAATAAGATTTAAAAAAAAACACTATTTTTAAAAATAATTAGTAGTTTTAAATTTTGTAATAGAATATGTAATGAACTGATAAAATGTATAAGTTTATTGGTTTTATCGAGAAAAAATTGACTGTTAAAATGCATGGTTTTTGGTAACGGACATTATTTTTATCATCATAATATTCTTTTTCTTGAAATGTTGTGATTGTTTTTCTAACTTAGTACATTCAAATCATTGAAAAAATTATATATTTGTCAAAGAGATTTATCAATTCAGAGTAATTGAGCCTCAATTAGCATGCTTGTGTAACTCATGTCCAAAATTAGAACTTCCGTTACCATACTCAAAAATGTATATTTCTCAAGTCAGTTTTTCATGAGAATGGAAATTTTTATCACTGTGAAAGGTAATTTTGTGCTCATTTAAAACATACCAAAATGTTTGCCTACAATTAATAAATGAGGAGTAAAACAATTTAAACATTTTTGTTATTCTTGTAAAAAGTATGTCCGTTATTTTGATTTTGCTCTATCTTTAAAAATAATTAGTTTTAAATTTTGTAATAGAATATATGATGAATTTCTAAAAATATAAGTTTATTTCAATCAGAAAATGATATAAACACTTTTAAATTGGTTTTATCGAGAAAAAATTTACTTTATGAAAATGCATGGTTTTTGGTAACGGACGTACTGGTACGTCCGTTACCATGATTTACCCAATTATTTTTTTTATATAAAATTTCTTTTTAAGTATAATGTTACTTAAGTCAAATAAAAAGTAAACCTAAAGTTTCAAGTTTTTCAGTTCAAAAATAAAGTTGCAGCATCAATATAAGCCAAAAATAGTAACGGACGTACCAATAAGAGATAGAAAAAAAAATCACTAGCATTTTTAACCATACCAAACAAGTTACAAAAAATCTTAATATCAAAGTTAGAACCCCTAACTATTATGTAAACAAAACATGCTAAAAGAAGAATATTGTTTGACATTATCCCTTTCACTTTTATAGTCCAATCGGTATCAGATATGCACTGCATGCTTCTAAGTGAGTGAGACGAGTCTAAACATGAACTTGTGAACCAAAAACTACTTATATTATATAAGCATGGAACACATATTTAAAATCTGCAAACTGTCACCTTTAAAATGAGGTATCATTTATGTATCTACTGTGATTTTGAAATTTTGAGAAAAAGTTTACTTTGATGTGATTTTGCCCATTATCAAACAGCTAGATATACAATTTTGCAATGTTGAGTGTGCCTTAGTTTAATAGGTTGCCCAATAATGAGTTGAATTTCATTCCACTTAACATTATAATCTAGATGATTGGCGAACTTTATATGCTCTTATCTTAAAACTGTTTTTGGACTCAAAACACTTGGCAGCCAATCTGCCTAATTAAAAAAAAATCTTGAATATATTAATATTGTAATATCATTTTTTTAATTGTAAAAAAAAAACACCGAGTTGCAAATATACAAAAATAAAATTATTTAAATATACAATTTGAACATTTATTGAAATTCTTGAATAAAATGAAAACTGGGAAGCAGATATATAAAAAAAACTAAAACAAAAGACCAGAGAATAATAATTTTACATGACATTTTTTTTATAGAATATTTAATATTAAACATATTTCCATTTTTATATTTAATATATTTTATACATTAATTACATATTTTATACATTAATATATTTCCAATTAGCAGAAAAAAGTATTAGAAAAACTTTATTTTTAAAAACTTTCATAAAAAATATATATTTCATGAAACACTTAAGAGAACATTTACCAGCTGTTGAAGACACATAACTTCCCTTTCTTCGGAACGCATGATTTCCTGCAATTAAAGACAAAATAGGTATGTGAAAGGCAGGAGATAAACATGGGAAAACATGACATCTTTTTCACACACACAGAGAGAGAGTGAAAGTGAGGTCACCCATCAGTGGAGCCCTTCAAACCACAAATGAAAGCATTTCAATGGGTGAACCAGAAACAGATGTCACACCACAACAGGTGGCATTGTGCAGCATTTAAAAGAGTGCTGGGTATGTCAAGGCCACTCGTGGAAGGGAGCTTTTGACAAGAAAATAAACACCAGCAGAAACAGCGCATTTTACAATAGAAAAAGTTGTAGAAGCATGCAGAGTGCAAAATTGTCATCAGACAAAAATGGCATAGATTTGAAAAGTTTGGTAAAAATCTTAGCAATATAACTTATAATTATTATTATTAATATTTTCTATCAGTTCACAATAAAACCAATGCACCATAAAGAGTTAAACAATTTGATACCAGGGTAAAAAATGACTTTTCCTTTCAATTGGGTACAGTTTTCTATAAAAATGCTGACTTAAATTAGGCATTTATTTTTTGTAGATGAGGAAATTATCACTAATTCCAAAAAGAAATGATAATGTATCTGTTACTATTTTTTCTTACCCTTTTAAACTTACCTTCTTATTTCAGTTACCTTTATCTTAAAAACCCACAAATGTATATTCAAAAGCAAGTTTAAAGTTTTACAGCCATTTTTAACAATAGCTAAAAATATGACAGTTTCCTTTATAAATATCCGTACCGAGACTAACCTCGGAGGGATGTCCAAAATAACGAAGTTGCAAGGTTTTATTCACTATAAGAGATTTAAAACTATATTTCCAACATATTCCCTTTTTAGAAATTAGAAAATTCCCTTTTTTCAAATTTTTCCCTAGGGCTTCCTTGTTGTATTATGTTTAGTCACAGAAAGACCAAACTTTAAATTATACTTTTTGAAACTCAAAACACATGTAAATAACACATTATTTTACCCTTAAAAACAACACAATTAAAATACAAATGCAAGGAAAACTATGCAATATTGCATTTGTATTTTAATAATTTTAATTCAATGTTCTATACAATGAATAAATAACAAGAAAATAATTTTCATACATATATAGAACTAATGCAACCATTAAAAAATTTCTGATCAGTCTTCTGGTAATTATGTATATAAATAAATTAATCTTAATATAAATCGATTTTATACTGATGAATGTTTTGAATTTCATTTTCATTTTAAATTTTTTAACTGAAATCAAATTGTAACTACTTGCTCAAATTTGAATCTTGAATACTTTTATTGTGATTGATTAGTCTTAACTGACAGTTAATCAAACAAAATATTCACAATTGAATACTCACCATTACTTACTCATAAAACTATATCAAAGCATTAAGTTAATACAAAATATTACATGATAAAATTTGAAGCCCACTTGGGATTTCAATGAATTAATACTTCTATATAATATTTGTACATTATATATGAATGATATTCTGCATTAAGCGCTTAATTTCTTTAAATATTGAGTTGGTTTGTTTTAATTAACGTCGCACTAGAGCTGCACAGTTGGCTATTGGCGACGGTTCGGGGCCTATCTCGAACGACAGACCCGGGAAAGATGCCTCGTATTTTTTAACCATGGTCAGATGACGAGGACAAAACCTGAGCTGGCACCCAACGCAACCTCAATAGGCGTCAGGACATTGGACTCCGATCAGATGTATCGTGCACCAGTCCTGTATACACGCCAGTATAATTTGTTGGATGTTCTGGACTACTTTCTAGTATTTTTGTAGCGAAGTTGGCTACCCTCCGATCGCAAGATCACTACTTTTTTACTTTTCTTTGTCGAGTCCATCACACGGTTTTGAACCACCAATCCTCTGATTAGTAGCTGAATGCCTTATCCACTGAGCAACTGGAGCTCCTTTAAATATTGAGTACTTAACATAAATTTTTTAAAAACAGTAATTAAACGTTTTATTTTAGGTTTTCCATTTTAGTAAAATTGTTTTCGAGAAAACTATACTTCTAGTTTTGAAATATTCTATCCATTTATTCAAAAATTAATTTAATATGTGCGTAAAGTTAAGAAGTTAAGGCATATATAAACATTGTACAATCGAAATACATAGTACTATTTTTTTTCATGGTTACACCTTTTTAGAATACTATAGATGTGGAACTATGGATACAGAGGTTTGTCTTAAAGTAATTAAAATAAATATATTGTGCATGTGTAAAATGAAAATTTACTCAATTTCAAGAAAATTTATTATTTGATTAAAAAAAAGTTTTGCTTCTGATTGTTTAATTGATTTGTGTGTAATGTACGCTTTTTTTGCAATAAAAATGCATTTCCTTTTCTTTTTTATGTGCATATGTGCTAACTGTAGGATAAAATTTTCAAAAATTAAATTCATGCAGAGATAACTATAAAAATATCTTTAAAACAAACCTCTAACCATAACTCCACATATAGTGTTCTAAATAGGTGCAACCTTAAAACTGTGTATTTTGATTCTACAATTATTTGTGGAAGTTTCAATTTTATGAACACATTTTAGAATAAGTAGGTAGATTATTTTGAAAGTAGAAGTATACCCTTTCCCAATTACTCAAAAGCAATTTCAGGGCTCGCAACACTTTTTTCATTTGTCCCTAGGGAAAAAGGGACCATATATCTTAAAAAAAGAGACAAAAAGGGACCTACAAAATTTCAGCCTGCGTTAAATTTTCGTTAACTATCACCATTATAAATATCGCACCGTAAAACTATTAATATTATTAAAACAATTTGTTAAATCTCATGAATATTTTAAACCTTACGTTGACCAAATTATAGGAACAAAGCAACGGAGTAAAAAGAGTTGTAAATTAAAAAAATATATATTTTCTATCAGTTTGAAAGAAAGCTCGAAATGGTACGTTTCATATATGTAAGCTATTTCTGAACACTATACCAGTTTTGATGTCTATGCTTTTGGTCAGGGTCGGAGTCAAAATGACATGTGTAAAATCAATATAACTTTACTTAGAATCAGTCTATGGGGATAAATAATGTACGATCGTGTGCGGAAAGTGACTTTTCTAACCGGTGTATTTTTAACTTATTCCCCCTTCCGAACTTTGTACCGCGTTGGTAAGGGGGGTTGCACGTAATTGTTGCAATATACAATTCCACCCCCATAACTCCATGTGCAATCAGCTTATGTGCATAAATGATATACCGTCGTGTAGAGGAAGGTGGAACACATCGACCAGGGCGATCGTTAACTCATTCCCATCACTCATCCCAAGCAAGGGATCGGCTTGGCTGCAGTATATGCTTCAGCCCCCATTACTCCACAGAGAATCGACCTTTGTCGATAAATTATCTACCATCGTGTAGTGGAAGATAGGTCACACCAACCAAGTTGGCTATTTACCCACTCCCTTTCTGAAATGTGTACCGCGTGAGGCTCAAATGTGTCCACGAATAAATTCTTAATATGCAGCGGGGTGGCTACTCAATTTTTTTTTTGCCATTGAAGGGAAAAAAAAGTAGGAATACAACGAGGAAGTTGGGCTGAGGGAGAACCGATGAGAGACCATTTTTACATGTGCGAAGCCATGGGTAATAGCTAGGCAGTATAACATAAAACAGTGAATGAATTTATGCGTTTTGTTGCAACAACAAAGCTATGTTTAAGGACATACATTCAATCGTTATGACTTTATTTCACTCTTTTTTCCAGTACCCCTAGTAAAAATTAAAAAATATAATTTAATTAAATTTTTTTTAACTACATAGCATTCTGCTATTTCAAGCATTATTAAAACCAAATTTGAAGAAAATCGGAGGATTATTAAAAAAGTTAGTAAATTTGTGCGAAAAAGTTTTTTAAAAATTCATTTTGTAATAATCTCAAGTTATTTGTAACTTTTTAAATTTTGGATAAATTTCTTGAAATTTAGCAGGGATGCTACTTAGTACAGGAAAAATCGAACAGTATTTGCTTAATTAGAATATGAGGCACTGGGAAATTGTGTAATTCCAATTACATTTGTAAACACAAAACAACGAGTCTTTTTCTGGTTAAATGATATTCGAGAGTTGCAACACCCTAGCAGCATATTCAACACATATACGAAGATGATTGTAATGAGCATTACATAATAAAAAAATTGTTAAATAAGGAGGATAAAGGGCCAGAAATGTGTTATTATAGTCAGAAAGGGTGAAAAAAATTATTTTTACTAAAATAAGGGAAAAAGGGACCATATTCCGAAAAAAAGGACTTTTAAGTACCTCAAGTAACAAAAAGGACTTTTAGGGAAAAAAGGGACCTGTTGCGAGGCCTGCAATTTTCACTAAAATGGATAACATAAAACACAACGTTCAAACACTGTTTTCGACAATCAGAGGAAGTACTCAAACTTTAAAAACATCAAAGAGCTCTCAATGCACAATCTTTCACATATAATGTACAAATATTCTATAGAAGAATTAATTCATTAAAATTTCAACTAGACTTCAAATTAAGGTAGGCAATATTTTGCATAAACTTAATGGGAAATTTTTATGTAAATATTTCAATAAATAATGGGGAGTATTCAATTGCCAAATTATCGTTTGATTAATCCTTAATTAAGACAAATCAATGACAATAAAAGAAAGACTAATTTTAATGTGTACGATTTGAATTCAGTTATAAATTTCGACCAAAGTTAGAAATGACATTCAAAACATTGGTAAAACATTCGTCGGTATAAACTGAATTTATATAAAGATTTACTTAGATATATAATAACAGGAAAACTGATCAGATATTTATTAGAAGGGTTGTATTAGTTCTATATCCTTACGATACTTTATTTTAAATTAAAACTTATTATTTTGTTATTTACTATATCCTATCAATAAAAATACAGGGACACGTTTTAAAGTTCAAAGAGATATGACCTGCCGATTATATTTATAGATAAGACACAAGCACTTTTATAACAGCGGAGATTTACAAAAAAGGTGAAAACTTATACTTATGATCAGATTTAAGAGTCGTAAGAGCTTGAAAATATTAAAATAAAGAAAAAAATAACTCACACGCAATGTAAACAGACAAGACACGTACCTTTTTACATTAACAAAATTTATGACAGACGGCAGCAGAAGTCCAAAGTAGTAGTAGAAGTGTCTTAAAAGTTTCGGAAAGACCGTGATTGGTTGATCTTATCCATAAGAATTGACCACATTCAAATAATATCAAACAAAATGACTAGAAAAGGTAAACCAAACAGTTATTTTAGAAAAGATATTTTTTTACATGATTTAAATAAAAAATGCATAAACAGAAAATAGCAATGCAAAGGCAAAGAATTCGTTTTTTAAATGAAGGGAACTGAAACGATTTTCAAATTCAACATAAATATAAACAAATCATCGTTGTAGGCATGTTTGTAATAATTATTTTGTGAAAACAAGATTATATTGCGTTCATTATTAAATTCAGTACAGTAAAAATGTATGCTGAAGGCGAAACAGAATTGAGGGATTTGATAATTCAAAATCTGGAATCTAGTGGCTTTCTAAATAAGATTAAAGCTGAACTTCGCGCGGGAGTTTTCATTGCCTTTGAAGAAGAGGGAAGTTTAAGGACAAAAAATCCGTTATTTAATAAAAAATTTGACGAATTTATTGGTACCCCGAATGGTAACCTAGCTGTCTCTTTAGTGCGAGAATTTTTAGAGTACTTTAATCTCAATTTCACGTTGTCCGTGTTTGATCCAGAGACATCCACCACTTCTCCTTGCCTGAATCGTACAGACCTCTGTGACAAACTGGACCTGAAAAGTTCGGAAGTGAAAGGACCGATTATCTCTGCATTGCTGAAGACAGAGGCAATCCTTACTGGAAAAGACTTAAAGCAGCAATCCAATGGGGCGAATTCAGTTGCACAATCTACTATAGCCAGTTCTTTGCATCCAAAGAAATCTCTGGAAACTATTTCCGAAGACATTCCTACGAAAGAAAATTTAAAAGCAAAAGATCCGGAAGAATTCTCTGCAACTTTTGACATAGGTAAGGATTCCCTTAAGTCAAAGTCTAACAACGAAGACACCATTAAAACACAAAAATCATTTGACACTGCGCCTAAAAAATCCGGTTCGGAAATGATCGACAAGTTGAAAAACGAACATCACAGCTTTGAGCTTAAAAAAAAAGAAAACGCCGTTTCGGACATTTTCGGGACCAATAAATCCGACACGAACATTTTCAAGGTGAACGCCAACTCAAGTGATGATCTTGATACATTTTTCGATGATCCCCTTCCGTCCCCAAAAGGGAGCTTTTTTGGTGAAAGCGGACTGAATAAACCGAGCGAAAATAAATTGTCGTCTGCTAAGTTCCTTCCCGCCATCGCGACGACCAAAAGCAAGGATTGGTCGTTCAGCAGAGAGCTTCCAGATAGCCTTTCGAACTTCGATTCGACCAAATCATCCCAGAAAAAAGAAACTGCTGATGGAGCAGATAATAAAGCAGAAGTGGATCTCGAATCCAACGAAGAGTCGAGCGATCGACAGTTGAATTCGGAAGAGAGTATTGAAGAAGAGATCGAGGAAGATTTCTCGGGAGGACTCGACGACCTCCTGAATAGCAGCTTGTCATTGGCTGATGATGCAACCACTGATCAAAGTGCCTCGCAGAAGAGCGTGGTCAGTGGGACTGATTATGTAGAACCTGCCACCAATTAAGTTAATTAAATCAATTAAATTAGTCATTTAATAATCTGCATAATTCAATTTGTTTTAACCCTCTAAACGTTTTGGACTTCTATTGTAGTCCATGGATTTCCAGTTTTCTCTGCAAGGCACATAAATTTTAAATTCTTAAAAGTATTCTTGTTGAAACACTTCTTAATCTAAAGTATTTTTTGAAGGTATATCTATTAAAATATTAAATATATATATAAAATACATGTATTAGCAATTTTGATATTTTTCTTGCCGCTCGGAGGGTTAAACCTTTTTAGTTTGTTATTTAATGAACAACTAATCTTTAACTAATTACAGAGACAAAGTATTTTTAGAAGATAATTTTAAATTTATAAGTATGTAATTTAAAAAAAGTATTTTTTGCTGATTTTAGAAATTTTTGCAAAATGAATTGTAAAGTTTCTAGATTCACCAGTCCATCACAATTAACTGCACTGTTACACTACCTAATTAAGCATTGTTAACACACATACAGTCTTAAAATTTTGTTTTAAATAAGAAAAGCCGTTAATAACTTTGCATTTCTACAGGCTTTAAAAAAAGAGCATTGCATTTTTTAAAATTTAAACATCTGCTTTAAAAAAAAGCGGATGTAAAAGCAAATTGTTTTTTTAACATTTAGAATTACTTTTTACTTAATCTTATTCAGTGTTCACTCTAGGCGTTTTTTGAAGGGCGGTCCGCCCTGCCCGTCCCTTTTTCATCTCAATAGCGCCCTCATGCCCCTTTTTCAAAAATGCCGCCCTCTTTTGAAAAAAATTCTGCCCCTATTTTCCTTTTTAGTCAAGCACAAGCATCCTTGCTTTCCTAGCTGTCTTTAAAAAAAGGTATCGATTACATTTTTTTTGTGTAAATTGGAATTAAGTGAATTATGACAGTAGAAAAACAAACTTCTTTTTAACTTGTGTTGTGAAATCGTGATGATTCCGCGGTAGTTTCGAGCACGGGGCATTGCACAAATCCTATTGGTTGCCTGTAAGATAGTTTGGGGCGAGATTACAAGATTAGACATTTTATTACCGAATTTTGAATTTTAGTAGCCTTTTCATCAGTTTTGTAAGGGGACTAATTCGGGCTACTTGCCGCTTTGGTTTTTATCGAAAACATTAATTTTGAAATGTCAAATTTTGGATTACAAGTAGTATTTCCACAAAGTGACATCAATTTTGTACTCTTCTTGACATCAATTTTGGCTTCTTCGAGATAAGCCCCGAGCCGTCACAAATAGCCTAATATGCAATAAATCAGAATTTTTTTTTTGTTTAGTCACAGGTTTGATGTGTCAATGGGTGGCCACGCCCAATCCAATTTTTTTTTTTAAAGTGCCCTTTTAATAACAAAAAGTACCTTTCCAAAAACGGGGTCCCCTTTTTCTGCTAACAGCGCCCTGCCCCTTTTTATTTCTAGAGTGAACACTGCTTATTGAAGTATTTTTTTAATAGGACAAAATGCTTTTTGAATCAAAACTTATTTAAATACTTAAATTTAATATAAATTTTTATTCTGAAAGTTGATTTTTTTTTTTAAACTTTTTGATTTTGATAAGAACTGATCATGTGCACAAAAGTTTGTTACTTTAAATTAATGGTTACTATTTGAAATTCATCTGTTTTCACCCACATTAATGACACTCACTGTAATTGATTTTTTTTTTCATATATTTTTAGTATAACATTTTTCATTGTAAGGTAAAGTTCTTAAAATTGTTTTGTGCCATATCTCACTATTACACGATGTTTTTTGTTTTCAAATTTCACTCAATGATTGTCACTTTTAGTACTACAGCAAATTATTGTCGAATATTAAAATATTTTTTACATTATTTTAACCTTCTAAGTGGTTTGGACTTCTATAGTTGTCCAGTTCTTCCAGCAATACACATAAATTTTAATTTGACAAATACTCTGTTGAAATAATTTTCAAATGTAAAACTTAGGGCTATTTTTTTAAAGCTATATTTATTTAAAAAAATAACTTAAAAGTTGTATATAAAATTAAAGTATTAGAAGAAAAATATATATTAAGCTACTTTAATGTAAAAAAAACTGATATTTTCCTCAGAAGGTTAAAATAATTAGAGCTGTTTTAATTTATCCTAATTAGCAATTACATGACCTTGCAGTGCTTTTACTATAAAAAATATTGAAGAAAAAGAGTTTATGCACTTGTCACCATAAAAAATGTGCCATTTTTCAACATTGTGTTGTTTTTTTCTTATCACTAAGAGTATTTTTTATTTATAAATTTTGATCAATTGTCATGTTTTAATCAATTATAATTTTTTGTGTAATCAAGGTGGGAAAATGTTATTAAAGAATTATTTGCTCCTTTAAGCATTTTTAATGTGAAAAAAAACTTTTTGTGCTATTTAATATTGCTTTGATGTTTCTAAAGTTTTATTTCCAAATGATTTTGTATATTAAATTACTATCTTCAAGCCTCTTAATTTATTTCATTATTTACATTTTTCAATGAAAGATATCAGAATATATTTCCAGGTTAATGTGTGTGGCATACTTAACTATTTTTACTTAAAATCCACAAATTTATACCTTGTGATTTTGTGCATAACTAGGGGGCCCCAACCTCTTATGCTCTGCCAACCCCCAGGATTGCTACACAATCCTCTTTGGTTTGCTTCGCAAACCAATGCTGGCATTATACACTATAGTCAATGACAATATGTCTTAAAACAACAATACTTTTTTAGTGATACAAATCATTACTGGAAAAGCTCAATTATAGAATTGTTTTTGCTCGCTGAAAACGAAACATGTTCCAGCAACAGCATAGATGAGCCAACATTTATTTAGTGCGACGATAATAAACCAAACCAACATTTATTTAAAATTATTAAATACCTAAGAGAATTGGCGCTAAAAATAATTCGTTAATAAGATATATATTAAATTATGGGAAACTGGGTTGCAACATCCTTCCCTTTTCCAGCCGATAAGATTTCGAAAAATATATATAGGACTTCACATAACTACATCTACAAGCTACATCTAATTTAATTTTCCAGATAAAATTTCAATCTGGATACCATCTAAGAATGGAGGATTTTGTAAACATGACTATATTTTTTTTAATTAGAAAAAAGTATATTTTTGAGCGGTTTTAATTTTTTACTTTTAAAAAATTGGCGATAATTTTAGACATTTCGTCAATTGTTTAAAAAAATTTAAACAAAACTAAATCGAATTTTCAAAAACGCTCTAGATCATTTGTAGCAAATAGTTTAAAATATATCCTAATTTTTTTTTTTTTTTTGAAAATTGGAAGACTAGTTGGAAATTATTAAAAAATATATGAATTTTTTTTAAAAAATTATGACTAACACTTAATAACGTCTAAAATGCTGATGTATTGAAACAAAAATATATTCACCTTATTCCTTGAACATTTCTTAAGAAACTGGCACAATTTTATAATTTTAGGATATTTATTTTTTGATATGCAAGCAAAGCGGAACAATTAGTAAAAAAGTCATGAATTAAAATTTGCTCGAAATATCTGAAAATACCTTGCTTCTTCACTATTTTTAATACCTAGCTTAATTAACTTTATCTAATTTCATTGCAGATAGAAATATAATCTTTATGACATCGGAAAGAGGAAGTTTTAATGAACATTAAAATATTTTTTGAATAAGAAAATATGTAATTTTAAATTACAAGTGTTTAGAAATTATGTTGCAAAAATGAAAAAAACTTCAAATGAGTGGAGCAAGTTTAAATGTTTAAAAAAAAATTAATTCAAAACTAATTCGAATTTTAAAACATCCTTACTCGGATTTCCAGTTCAAACTTATTCCTACATTCTCTAAAAATATTGGGTCTCTGCTGTTAATAGTGTGTCAGAAACTTGACGGACAAAATTACTTGTAAGCGAAATTTTAGCAACGGTGACTTTAATATTGAATAACTTCTAAACTAACACTCGCATTGAAACAAAAATATATTCGTCTTATTTATCAAACATTTCTTAACAAATTCACTTAATTTTGTATTTTTAGGATATTTACTTTTCGAGGTACGATCTGAATAACAGCGAAAGGATTGAAAATTCTCAGATTTTTGTGACTATCCACCCAGCCCACCGAAATATTGTCAAAAACTGCTTTGAATCATTTTTTTTTTGTGGTGGTAATTAAGACCATAAGAAATCAGACACATAATTTGCAAACTAAAGCAAAATATGTTTATTATTTTAATTACAAAAGTAATGAAAATTATATGTACAATATTAATAATAATAAAGACGAGCATTGGTTATGGTGCAACTGTTCTGACATGGTTTGAGAAAACAGTATAATAGATAAATTTACAAAGAAATTAATCAACAACTTAAGCACATTTTTTTTATCTCAATACACAAATACCTGTTCACAACAAAATTGGGTTATTTTTGACTTAAGAAATACAACTTGTTTTTATCAACACCCAACTGTAAATTTATTTTTGTGTAACACCATCACTTCTTATAAATAAAACAAGCCCTCGTACCTTATATGTGATAAAATTCATAGAAAATAAGCATTTATTAACAAAAAAGAACACATTTTATATTTAAATAAAATTTATCACTTTTAAAAATTTTATAGTGTAGAAAGATCATGCAAAAATAAATTTATTGCTAAGAGTAACTTTTTAAACAGGCTACGAGTTTAACTAAATGAGTACCAAAATGTTTACATTTTAATTTTTTAACAGTGATTAAACCCTTTTCCAAGA
Organism: Troglohyphantes excavatus; assembly: GCA_963932185.1. NCBI lineage: Eukaryota > Metazoa > Arthropoda > Arachnida > Araneae > Linyphiidae > Troglohyphantes > Troglohyphantes excavatus. The sequence goes on along the minus strand of OZ010673.1, from coordinate 71,686,728 downwards.
GCCATGGCATTAATATATTAGATTAAGTTTTAGTTATAAAAAAAGGTTTAAAAGTACTAAAAAAGCTGTTTAACAAGAAGGAAAATCGATATGTACAGGTAACCTGCATGAATTGACAAGCACGTACATATATTAAAACTAAAAATGCTATTTTTTAAAAAAACTTATTTTTATTTTATACATATGAAAGAATTTTTTTTGTTATCTACTCGAAATATTTGTTTTGTTGTTTGAAAATCAAGTAATTCTCTGTGATAAACAATTTGTTTAAAAGGGGAACAAAACACATTTAATTTTCTATTAATAATGCAGATGAAATCATACATTATTTTTATAAAAATGTATACAATGTATATTTGTATGTATTATCACAAAGTTAAAACTTCTAATTATTTTTTATGTATATTTACAACAAAGCCAGATTTATTTTTGAAATAAGTTATTAATTGCCATTGACAAACAAATAGAAACATTCTTATCAATATAATATTGCATATATTTTTATTTCTTTTGTAAATTAAACTGTATCAATTTAACACATATCTAAATATATATATTTGTAAAAGTCATTGAGAAAAAAGTTTTACAGTTGACATGAGAGATTTACAGTCACAATATTTAAAATAATGCAAAATTATATTTGAGATTAAACAGATATATTTGTCATATATATATATATACAGGGCTCAATTTGAGGCGGAACACACCGGAACGGCATTCCGGCACCTCTCTTTAGGAAAAGAAAAAAATACGATTCTAACTGGGTTCGATAGCTAATGCATTGCACTCCCACACTTCACAGAAGGTTACCGTTCCGGCACTTTTATTTCTAGAAATCGAGCACTGTATATACATACATATATATATTTGTGTTATGGATTCAGAATGATTTTTTTTTAATACTAAAAAATATTTTTTAATGATCATTTTTAAGATAATGCAGCCATCTTAGTAAGCATCCTATTTTTGTATATACATTGTGATTTGCAAAAAAAATAATTAAAATGGCACATATTTTAATTAGAGGGAAAATATAGTGATTGTGTTGATGATGCATGTCAATCATATATATTTTTTAATGAATATATAATATATTCTAAGCTAAACATATTAAAAAAAATATCTACATAAACAAGATAATTATTTCAATGAAGTATTTTTAACTAAGTTAAAATAAAAATATTCTTCAATGCCTCCCATTGTATTGGACTTGAAATATGATTTTTTAATATACTTTCTTTTTTTTATAGCTTCTTATTAAGTTTAAAATGCAGCTATCTTCATAAGTGTCAAACTAATGTACACATATTGCTTAATATTTGAAGAAAAAAAAATATAAACGATTTTTAGACGACATTTTCGATTAAGGGGAAAATGAAAGTATTGTGTTGGTAATGTACAGTGCATAAAATATTTTTTTTAATTCATCACATATATTATTTCAGTGCTAAAGATACCTTTTGCGGGTCTCACACACAATAAATCTTAACAAGTGAGGTGCCGAATTTTTTTTAATTTCTTAGAGCAGTGACGAATTGTACTTTTGTCTCATGAATATTAATGGGGTTTTAACGCATTTAAAAATAATTTGTTTCGAAGCTGTTTTTAAACAAGCCATTGGTAGTGCAGCCATTTATGAGTAGAAAACCATTAAACTTTTTTGTATGTTGGGACTATAAAATATGCGCTAATATCCTTGTCTGTGGGGAGGAGAGGAATGGAGATCTGCAATAATTATCACATGGGCATACTATTTTAAAATATTTTCCATTTAAGATATATTTTTAATATAATATTAACAAATAATATCTACATAAGCAAGATATTTATTGTATTGGAGTGTTCATAACCAGCTAAAAACAAAAAGTGCTGAAACTACACACCCACAATTCGTTTAAAATAAAAGCGACTTCACCAATCAATGGATTCCTAGTGGTGGTTAAACATTCTTTGATTGAAATGGGACTTTTACAAGAATACATTGATGAAATATTTTATTGAAATGGGGTATTCTTCACCAGAACATTGATTGAAATGAGGTATTCTTAACCAACTAAAAGCAACAAAAAACACAGAAAATGTTCCCCGACAAATCTGCTTCATATAACAAAAGTGACTGAAGCCAATCCATACTGGAATTGAAACCTAGTGCGGCTTAGCATTCTTGAGATTCAGCTTTGCTGTTCGGTTTTGCTTCCTCCATTCCAGCCACTTCGCCGCTTGTGGCTGCCTTGGGTCCACCTGTAAAAAATCAGCATAATGTAGCAGTATAGTGTCAGGATTTAAAATAAAGGTATTTTTTAATAAAAAGCTAGAAAATTCGTATTTACATCTTGATAAAATACAAGTAAAGTTGAAACATAGAAACATTATCTTGAATAATAAACTTTAATATAGCTATCTCTCTGTTTTTCTATATAAAGAATGTCTGTGGGTTTGTATGTTTTTATATGAATCTATAGTTTAATTCCGAGCTTGATGAAATTTTGTACACTTGACCTTCAAAACAAGAGGAAGGTCATTGTCTATATATGATATTATAAAAACCTACCCACCCCTTAAGGAGAAATGACAGCTTATTAAAACCGCCAGACAGTGCCACAGTGAAGGACTTATTCTTTAATGCAAATAAACTTGTATACATTTTCAACAAAAAAGTTAGGTGAAAAATCGTAAATTGGGCTGAACAAAAGAAATATTTACAGAATTAAAATAAATAAATGAATATAAAAGAGGAAAATAGGTGTAATTAATGAAAAGGTATCGAGTGCATGGGTTCTCTACACAAATACAAAGTTGTGGTTAATTCCCATTAAGTTCAAACTTTTTTAATAGAGATTTACTAAAATAATGGTAGTCACTTTAAGGACTTTCCAAAGAGCCTTCCGTAAATTGAAAGTTTCTAAGGACCCAAAAAAAAGTGTTTCTAACGGCTGTATGTGTATGCGTGTGAACCCTGTGCACATGGTTCAACATACATTTCTCTAAAGCAGTGGTTCCCAAAGTGGGTTCCACGAAAAAATTTAGGGGTTCCGCGTGACAAATTTTATTTGATTAAAAAAAATAAGAATGGTGTTTAATATATTCACATTTTCCTCGGAAAGTTTACCATTCCATGGATTATGAAAATATGATTGCATTGAGTTCGGATACACAATTAGAAGCCAAATTTAGAACAGTTTCATTAACAATATTCTGGTGTATTCGATGAATATTCAAATTTAGCAAAACAGGCTATTCGAATTCTATTGCCGTTTGCAACCACTTATTTGTGTGAATCTGGGTTTTCAAAATATGTTGCGACAAAAACCAAATATCGTAACAGATTTGATGCTGCCTGCACCAGATATGCGAGTTCAGTTATCAAACCTAACGCCCAATTTTAAGAGAATCATGGAATCAAAGAAGCAGGTGCATTCTTCACATTAAAGATTTTCCATTTATTTTAGTTTATGTTTTGTATTTTTATTAATTATTTCTATGATGAATTTTTTTTTTTTAGTTTTGCTTAATTAAATAAAATTTGAAATACCAAAATAATACTTGTTTCATATAATATCAGATATTATATTTTGAAAAGTCGTTGATTAAAAAATATTCAGGGTTCTGCGATCATTGGCAACAAATTTTGGGGTTCCACAACCGAAATAGTTTGGGAACCACTGCTCTAAAGCATACAATCAGAGGTGTAATATCATTCAATACATCCGGACAATCCGAGAACAAGTCATTTGCATAAACATGCAAGGCAAGTTTGAAAAGTAGCAAAATACACTCTCTGTATTACATGAGAGCTCCTCGATTATAGATAACTATAAATCGGCAGCCTTTATGGAATGAAAAAGTTAAATGGCCCCAAACCCACCTTCTTCTCGAGCTGTACATAGTAGGCCTCCCGTATGATGCGGAACACAGAGAGGTTGGCCGAGGGCTGCTTGGTCATCGGGTCGAAGTACCTCGCAGGTAGACGGGTCACGATGCAAGTGCTCTTGGCCACGGGTCTGGGTTTCTCAAAGTCAAACAACCGTTTGAGGGTGGCTTCGTCTGGATAGGTCACAAAGTTCCTGGTGCACCTGCCAACGGTTTTGTTTGCTTCTTTGCTAGAAAGAGAGAATGGTTTTAAATGTAATTTTTTTTTAAAAGGGACACAGTATTCCAAAATTCTCGATTTCTTTTTTAAATGTTATAGTTTGAAATTTCTAAACATGCTGGAAAAATTCTAGAAATGCCTTTTTTTTTTTAATGAGTGATTTGAGATTTTATACTGGAGGATGCATTATGTTTTTCAATGAACAAAAACTTTAAATTGTTTTTCTCAGTGTTTGGGTTTCCTTGATATTCAGTTTTTCGAAACGCTAATGCATTTTTTTTTATTATTAATGGAGATCTGTATATTTTTTAAAGCATATTGTAAAATATATGTACATTATAAATAAGCATACAACAGCTCTATGAGTAGTAGTTGTTTTTTAAAAAGGAAAAAATTGTGTTAGTATTAATAACTATTATATAAAAATCAAATACATATAGTACACAAAATGTTAGTGCCAATTCTGTTATACAGTTCAAAGGATTGGAGAAATTTTTTTGGTAAAACAATAAAAAAAAAGACTTATAATTTTAAAAAAAGCTTATAATTGAAAAAGTTTAAATTTTGAAAAAAAACAATATAAACAATTATGAAATTTTTGTGTGAAATATAATTTAAATAATTTTAGTTTAAACTTTTATTCAAAAAGTCAAAAAAAAAAATTATGGTACTGTGTCTCATTAAGTTGAAATTTCCTATAAATTTAATAAGTATATTTCTCAAATACACTGTTTATCGTTTTTATGTCGTTAAAGTTGATCGAGTTCAATAACTGTAAAATATGAGCTACTGCCATCAATACATAGAACTAACACGTTATTTCTATAATAAAAAACTAAGTCCATAGTTTAATTTTTTTTAACACTAGATGATAGTTTAGTTCTGTTCATCTTCTTTATTAATTCAATATAATAATCCAAATGTGAGAACCTTTTAATTGAAATCGACTTTTATGGACATAATATTTACTCTGAGCTGTTACATGTTTTTAAAATAGATGCCTAAATTTGGAAAGTAGAAAGTCCAATATCCGAACGAATGTTTGCAAGTATGAGCTGGAGGTGATGAGTTGGAAAGTAAAAACAAAATTTTAATCTCAATACATCATTTATACTGGAGGAAAGCTTTTTGTCTCCTATTGAATTATAAAAGCTGAAAAGGAAATTAAACTCGAATTAAATGTCAAGAAAAATGTTTGTAAAATATGAATATTTCTTGTTGTTGTTTTTATCCTCTTTCTTGAAATAGGTGCAAATTTCCCATATCATACTTACATTTTATTAATATAATAAATTTATTTAAATTTGTAATGATTGGTCAATACTTCATTTTTCAGTGCATTTTTCTTGTAATTTAAAAAAAATTGTTTTATTATACTAACAAACAGTATTATTAAAATAAATTACCTTTTAAATTACATGCTTTTATAGAAGGGATTTTTTTATATACGTTTTTAATCTCAAATGTCAGTTTTTTTTTTAAATCCGTAATATATATAAAAACATATAACATATTAAAAAAATATTTCAAGTACATAAAAGCAGCACAAAAGTAACAACTTTATTAGAAAAACTTCTTTTACATTTCCATTCTATAACATCTCAAGAGAAACTTAAGTAATATGCCCTTAAAAATGTGTAAACGTTTTTTAAAAAAATTTACTTCTTAAAAATTTACTACTAAAATTATGGTATTGTAATTTTCACACATAACCTTGTAGATTTACATTTGAAAAACAGACGGGTTTCAATTCATGGAATATGTTATTCAAAATTCAAGTTAAGTAGATGGTATTGGTTAATACAGTGTTCACTCTAGAAATAAAAAGGGGCAGGGCGCTGTTGCTAGTAAAAGGGCACTTCTTGTTTCTAAAAGGGCACTTTCAAAAATAAAGTTTGGGGCGGGCGTGGCCACTCGTTGGCACATCGCACCCGTGACCAAATAAAAAACAAGCTCTGATTTGTTGGTTGACATTGCGCTAGAGCTGTATATTGTGCTATTTTTTACGGTTCTGGGCCTATCTTGAAGGAAAGACCCGTACAAAATTGATGTCTCTTTATAAAGATATTTCTTAAAATCTAAAATTTGACATTTAAAAATTAATGTTTTCCCTAAAAACCAAATCTTTAAGATCTATCTATACCAATAGATAAATCTTTGTACCAATAGATTTTCTAGATAAATCTTTTACCAAATCTTTCTAAAACCAATCTAAAAACCAAATCTTAATCAAACCCCTTACAAAACTGATGAAAATGCTACTTAAATCCAAAATTTGGTAATAAAATGCTTAACCTAGTAACTTTGCCCCAAACCATCTTCTCTTTAAAAAAACACAGAAAAAAAAACTTAGCAAAATTTGTTTAATCGATGCCTTTTTTAAAGAGCCAGGGAAGCAAGGATGCTTGTGTTCGACTGAAAAGGGCAAGAGGGCGGGATTTTTGAAAAAGGGGCATGAGGGCGCTATCAACATGAAAAAAGGGCGGGCAGGGCGGACCGCCCTTCAAAAAACGCCTAGAATGAACACTGGTTAATATATGAACTTAGAGCTTGATTACACTGCATTGAATAAAGAGGTTGTTGAAAGAACAAAATAAATATATAAAAATAACAGTAAAAATTAGTTAATATCTTTTGTAATAAAATAGTTACCCATTCTCTCCTTCAACAATCTCAATCATGGGCATGGCTATCGAATGGTATCTTATTGTTGGGCCCGTATAAGCTCGCTTCACTAATTTGGTCTTCTTCTTTTCAAGCTCTAACCGTTGAAACATTTCTGTAACAAGAGGAATATTAACTCAAATACCCGGTTTGAACATATTAGCAACAGGATAAAAATATAAATACATTATGGTATCCAGCAGACCAGAGAATCATCATGGTATTAGGTTAACTTTAATCAATTTGTAATGTTTATAAAGAAAGGTGCTAAACAAAGCTATAAGAGCATTTAAAACTAATAAGTCAGTAATATGGAAAATATATATAGTCAAAATATGTCGAAACGCATAAAATATTTTTAATCCACAACAGTTTTTAAATGTTATTTGTTGCAATGATGATAATGTATAAATCAATGCTAACTTTATGAAATGATGATAATGTATTTTCAACATATCCAACTTTTAAAATTAATGACAATAGACTATTGATTTGCATTCATTGAGATTATTTAACAAAAGTTTAGAAATTTGATCAAAAGTATGTTGCAATGAACAACAAGCCAAACAAACTAGTAAATACTGATTACTTTGACATGATTAATATAAGTTGAAGGTAAGATAGGACTCAATCACTGACCAAAATACACACACAGGGTTGCCACTCAACATTAAGATTAAAATTCCCTAACTGTTCCTGGTTTTCCACAGGATTTCATAAAAAAAAAATTCAGAATGATAAATACATGAAAATTAACGTTTTCTAAAAAAAGATGAAGGTTTCTCTGTTTTCTAGGCACATGGCAACCCTGTATTATGTTATTATGCTATCAATTAAACACATTTTTTTGCAATAGATTTTAAAAATATATAATATTTCAATACATAAAAACAAGTTTTAACTTTATAAAAACTTTCCGTACCCAAAGATTTTAAGTTCTTCAATTCTGTAATCTTAGCCTCTTCCAGCAGTTGCTCTTGAGTCAATGCTGAACTCTCAACAGACTTCTTCTTATTCTGGTCTTGGTTCTTTATGGCTGCCTGAGTTCGTTGCTTCACTTCCAGCGATTTCTGAGTGGTGGATTCTCGCATGCGTTTGCGTTCTAAAATGGAATCAATAATCGTGTTGAAAATAGGGCAGGAGGTTTACACAAAACATCATTTTGGCAGATTATAAAAATAGGAAATTGATCTCCAACAAAAGGAAGATTAACAAGCTGTTTTGTGTGATGCTGCGGGTACCCATCTGGCCCTAAACAGGCTTTGCTTTATTTTAAGATTTTCAATGTATCAGTGTCTAAGTTTTCAGCAAACAGCTTAGCATTCAAAAATACCTTATTAATGAGATTATAGTACAATTGTAAATTCAGAGTCTGGTATTATGCTTACTTCTGAGAATAAAGAGAGGCAAGAGATCAAAGTTTAAGAAATACTAAAATCTTATAATTAAATATTTATTTTTATAATCCTTCTTAGTAATTCTTCTTCTTATTTACAAATACCTATGTTTGGAATAAATGGTCTTGAGCCAGTTGCCTTTGGAGCTTGTTTCCTCACTTCCTTTTTTGCTTTTTTGGCATCTGGTTCCTGATATAAAAAACAGTACAATTTGTATGTAACAAAAATTGCAAAAGAAGTTATTTACAAAAAGAAAAATAATTTTAATGTAATAATTACAAAAAGTACAAATATTTAAATAATGATATAAAGAATTACAGCATAATATTTTTAATATATATATTCATATGTGCAAGTAACGTATCATATACTTATATTTTTAAATAAAAGTAAGATGTACTTTATTTAGAACCATATCTGACAAACTTTGAGATTTTAAATTCATCCATTGTTTAGCATGCCTAAAATGTCCAATTTGTTATATAAAGATGCTTAAGTAACAGTACAAATTGAATAATTAAGTTAAAACAATCCATTGATAACTGTTTACAAATAAAGCTTTACAAGGTCATGTTCAGTAGAATTATGACATTGGAATGCGATACATTTTCTACTACGGCATTTGGCATACACAAAATGTATTTAAAAACTCTCCTCACCCTTTAACCCTCCGACGGAACAGGAGGACCTAAGTCGGACATGAATTCCCAGTTTTTCTAGTAATACAAATAAACTTTAAATTTATAAAAATAGACAATGTTGAAATATTTTTTTAATTCTAAAATTTGGGGTATTTCTTGGAAGCTGTATATATTAAAATAATAATACTTAAAATATATATGGTATACATGCATTGGAAATATAAACTATTTGAACGAGAAAAACATAATACAAATGTGCCTTTTTTCTAACCGATTTTGGGTTAAAAACATTGAAACATTAAACATTGAAAAAAAAATTGACAATGGCTCCATATAATACCTTTTAAAAACATATGGATATGCTCTCAATTGATTTACAGAAATTATATTTTAAAATCTATTTTTTAAATAATACATCTACTCAGAGAACATGTTAAAATGAAGCATTTTTAGATAACTTAACTAATTTAAAAAATACATAATTGAAAAAGTAAATACAGGTGAATATTTTTTTTTAAATGGTTTATTTGCCATGAATTATTTTTTATTGTCAGGTAATTGAACATATGTACAACTGGGTGCATTTCTTCCTGTAGATAAGTAAGATGAAAATAGTGGCTTCATTGTGACAGAAATGGGTCTGTTAAAATAGGTCTGTCTAAACTTGAACACAGAACCACCCGCCTTATCCAGGATTCGAACCTGGGCTCATCATTATTAAATTATTAAAATCATTAAAGTCATTATTAAAATTTCAAGCAGTAACCAGTTTTAAGCAATTATTTTAATCTATTATCATGGTAACAAAAACTTTCTAAAATGAATAAAAATCCTTAAATTGATCGGTTAAGTGAGCAAAGAAGTTGAAATCCCAGACATTGTACAACTTATCGCTAGTAATTAATATTCATATTTAGATTTAAGTAATGATAAACTAATAAGAGTAAGTAACACTTACATGAACTATATTAGAATGCTAACTGTTTCTTGTCATAGTAATTTTGTAAAAAATAAGAACATTTGTTCTTCAAATTAATTGGTTTAGCACAAAATGCAAAGATTAACACAATTTATAAACAATATAACTTTAGTTAATTTAATGAAACTAATTACAAGCTTTAAATTAAACTATCTAAATGTTTTAAAGATTAAATAAGAATTAATAACTTTTATAAAGATAAATAACTAAATGAAGAGTTTCAATTTTAAAATTAAGTTGTAGACTTACAAGAACTTGTAGTAACTGTAATATAAAATACTTATAAAAATGTTCACAACCCAATGAAAGTTTTTCTGATGATTTGAGATTTTATTTTTAAATCTTCATATTAAATATTGTCATTTCATCTCGATTTAAAAAATTACCTTATAAGCCTTTGTGACAACTCTCATCTTCCGCTTTTTCTTGTCATCGTCTTCATTATCAGAAACTGGCTCATCGTTTTCGTCGATCGAGATGTCAGAGTCGCTGTCATCACTTACAACTTCTTCTTCCTCCTCATCAAAGTCGTTATCTTCAGCGTCCTGACGATAAAAATATACAATTAAACTTCTCTTAAACACAGAGGGGACAGTATTTTATGAATAGAATACACTTTTTCACTTACAACATTGATTAGTCATTGAAACAACCAACTTTGTAAATAGATAAGGAACAATATTATTGAATATATCAATTTAAAATTATTAATAATGCTTTAACTTTTGCAATGTAAATAAAAAAATTAATCAATGTTATAAAAAAAAAATTTAATGCAATTTTCTTAAAACAGTAAAGAATGGGATTTAAAATATATACATAACATAAACTTTTTTTTCAATACACTCCCCTCATTGGGGCTCAGCATTAATATGCATTCTAAGTAATCAAGGTATGATAACAAATGAATAAAAAAATAGTGCAAGTTGGCTTTAAAGATATCATTAAGATACTTCAATTTTCATAAATTATATTTAATTGAGATATGAATCAGTATTTAAGTACACATAACTTCTTAAAATGTAATTAAAAAAAAAAAATCCCAAAACAAATTTTTTGGCTATAATTAAAACATATACAATATAAAAAATAATTTTATATACAATCATTATTATAAACTGAATCTTTTTAAGAAAGTCTTGCAAATGTGAGTTTCTTGCTTTGTACTTGTAGACTAAGATCTATTTCCCAAAAACATCTATTTTACTCATAAGAAAAGCTCTAAGGTTAATAAAAGTTTCAAAATTGTTCTTCAAAATTTTTACAATGCTTCTATAAATGCGTTTTTAATTTTAAGTAATTTGTTAAATTGCCTTAACAAATTAAACCTTGCTAAAAACTAATAAAATTAATATAAAAAGAAAAGGTTTGACAAACTAAACTTTTTAAAATCTTTCTATAAAACTGTTAAAATCAACTTTTAAAATGGCAAACCTCAGCAAAACCTCCATATGCACTCTGATAAAAGTCATCTGCATCTTCATTTTCCAAAAGAACTGCCATTTTGCTTCCCGCATTGGCACGCCTTTCCCTTGTTGTGCACAACATCTTTGGTGATGGACTGAAACTGGAAGTAAAGAAAAGGGTCAGTAAAAATGGTTTGAAAGCTTTAATCTTTATCAAGATTCAGCCTTACAAGTGGCAGAACAAGCACACGCTTGCTAAAAAAACCAAGTTGAATCCAGCCTTTAAAATTCCATAAATATACATGATTATTTGTTATTTTGAAAAATATGGGTACTATCTTGATGTGTTACTTAAACATTTTTGGGCAATGTCTTTGTTTATCTGTGTGTAAGAAGCTGAAAATTCATAAATAAGTACTATTCATCCTCAAATTATGAACCTGAGGCTCAGATAGGCAAAATTCCATTTTTTTAAATAATTATTTTAACAACTATTGCATAAAAAAAAACATCTTTAAAAAATATTCCCACGATCATGAAATTGCCTTTGTAGTTCAGTTGGTAGCTTGCAGGACTTTGGAACAATAAGTCAAGGATTCGAGTTCATAAGAGGGCAACATAATTAAGTTATTCTATAATTCTACAGCAAAGCGGGGCCAAACAGCTAGCATAGGTATATTTATGTTCTAAAAAGTTTCACCCACCCTGCTAGAGTTCCATACAGAAAAAATCTCTTCACAGAACAGACTTACAATATTTGTGATAAGTAAAATCGGTCGGGATTTCTAATCAATAGCGGGTACTTCTTGGCGACTTTTTCGGGCAATTAACTTCTCAATGTGAGAATGAGACAATTGCTTATACAAATATGAAATGATAGGAATGTCCGAGATTGGTTTAAAGGGGCGCGTGAATTCTGAGTATAAGATTTCTGAGATTAGTTTAAAGGGTCAAGTGATTTCCGAGATTGATTTAAATGGTCATGTGACTTCCATAAATTGAAAATAAGAATTATTCTTTTTGAATAGAAGTTTTTAAAGTATGCACTTGTATTTTTCGTAACATTTAATTTTTTTTTAAAGCGTATAAAAAAAATTGTTGTTATATGACAAATTGACATTCAGATTATTCTTTTTGAATAGAATTGCTGTAAAGTAAGCACTCGCATTTTCCTAGTACAGCAACACAGAAATTGTTGTTATATGTAAGTATACCGTTTATTGCTGTTGCTATGGTTGCTGCAAATGTGGTTTGGGTGAAAGATTTAATGTATTATTAAACATATTTTTGTATCATATGTTTGTTGATAGTTTGAAAGATGACATTGAAGATGAATTTTGAATTCTATGCTCCTGTTGTAATTGTTTCTAAATGTTCTTTGGTTAAAGTGCTCATTGATAACAGTGTTCCATTGCAAGGTGATAAAAACAACTGCTCAGAGGGGATGAGTATCCAGAAACGACTGCTCGGAGGGATACCAGCCAATTTTTAAAGCAAAGTACATATGTAATCAGGGTCTAATGCCTGACGCCTATAAAGGTTGCGTTGGGTGCCAGCTCAGGTGATGTCCTCGCCATCTGACCACGGTTCAAGTAAATAAGGCATTGTTTCCTTCGAAATAGGCGACGAACCGTCGCCAATAGCACAATGTGCAGGTCTAGTGCGACGTTAATTAACAAAAGCAAACTTTCAAGATAAATTCTAAACTGTCGCCATTAGCCGTTTGTGGAGCTCAAGTGCAACATTATTTTATTGAATCGTGCAGACCTAATAGAAATCCTTTGAAATGAATTTAGAACTGGGTCATTCTACGTCAATTCAACGGGACCATGACACCCACCCCCCTCCGAATTTTTTAAAATTTGGTGAAAACGTTTTCCTTGTGGGTCAAAGTAAATGTTTGAAATTTTTTTGCTGTAATCTCAAATAATATAATCTCAAATAGTTTTTATTTTACAGCCATTTGAAATTTCAAAATTTCAGCTCATCTTGCACGTTTGAGATTTTAAAAATGTGCGTCATATATCTAGAGATAAAATAATTTCTCCAGAACTATTCATTGGATCTCTATGAAATTTTTTTGGCAAATCAATAAAAGCATATTGATGTTATAAAAAAATACTTCATTCTCCAAAATCAATAAAAAATTTCAGGAAAAAATTTGAAAGAGGCAAGTATTTGATTTTTTTGTAGAAAAACTTACTTTATTAAATCGAAATTATCAAAAAGAGGGTCCACCACAATTTTAATTTTTTATATATGAAAATAATTGTAAGAACATGTTTTATCATAATAAAGAATAAAATTGATGGCTATTTTTCTCCTTATAGTAAAAATTTTCACTTTTGTCGGCCATCTTGAAAAATCACATATCTTGAAATTTTTTTAAAAACAAACACATTTTTATTTAGCAATATAATTAGAATACTGAAATTTTTATATAATCATTTGTTATTCTGATAACATTCATAAAATATTTTAATTAAATAATTTTGAAATTACAATTTTAAAGTCCCTTTAATTAAAACTTAATTTCAAGAAATTTGTTTTCTAGTCTATACGTCAGTTCAACGAGACCATGGCACTTACCACCTCCGTTTTTTATCAAAATTAGTGTAAAGTCTTTCTTTGTAGATAAAACTATGTATACAAAATTATTTTGCTGTATCTCAAATAGTTTTTGTATTACAGCCATTCAAAATCTCAGCTCATCTACATGTTTAATATTTTCGAAATGAGGCGCATATATCTAGATATAAAATTCTTTATCCGGAACTATTTATTGTATCTCTATGAAATTTTTTTGGTATATCAATAAGAGCATATTGATGTTATAAAAAAATATTTCACTCCCCAAAATCAATATAAAGTTTCAGGAAAAAATTTGAAAGAGGCAAGTATTTGATTTTTTTGTAGAAAAACTTGCTAAATCTAAATTATCAAAAAGAGGGTCCTCCACTATTTTATATATGAAAATAATTGTAGAAACATGGTTTATCATAATAAAGAATAAAATTGATGGCTATTTTACTCTTTATAGTAAAAATTTGCACTTTTGTCATTCTGGAACTTTTATATAATTATTTGTTATTCTGATAGCATTCATCAAACGTTTAAATTAAATAATTTTTAAATAAACATTTTGAAGTTAATTTAATTAAAACTTAATTACAATAAATTTGTTTTCTAGTCTACAGCCATACTCAATTTTGAAACCTCCTTTTTTTTGGTGATCACAGACAAATAAAGGAAAATTCTCATTAAATGTATGTACTTCCCTACAAGGGCCTCCATGTGTTGTAGACATTTGATTGGGACTTAATGTAAACACTTGAAGCCACTTGAGCTATGGAATGTTCACATGGAGATGGTTGGAAGAGATGGACAGAAAAGAAGTTGGGAATGAACTTATTGGTCACACTTTTATAAAGAATATCTCAGAAGTATAATTTTAATTGTGGTTAGTTAAATGGTTTTCAAATTGTAGTTAAGTTTAAAACTGAAAAATAGAACCTTCAAAATGTAGTGTGGGAAAGATAAGATCAAAAGAATGCCATTTAAGCTATCTATTAGTGGCAATAAAGGAATTGAAGAAATTGATAGTTTGAGTTGACAGAGAACTGTTGATTTTAAGAATACTTTGAATGTTATACTATGAATTTTATTCAAAGTGGTTTTTTTTAACATTTAATCTATCTAGATATTTTAAATAAGTAAATGGTATCAAAATAACAAATATTTATGTAAAAGTTTTAGCATTATAATTTTATTGATAAGTAAAAATGTTACTTTTTATTTTAAATTTCAACAAGTGTGATTTTTTAGATGGCCAACAAAAGTGCAAATTTTTACTATAAAGAGTAAAAAAGCCATCTATTTTATTCTTTATTATGATAAAACATGTTCTTAGAATGAGTTTTTTGTATAAAAAAAGTTAAATTTTGAAGGACACTGTTTTCAATAATTTAAATTTAATAAAGTAAGTTTTCTACAAAAAAAAAAAAAAATACAATTCTTGCTCTTTCAAATTTTTTTCTGAAATTTTATATTGATTTTGACGAATATTTTTTTTTTATAACATCAATATGCTTTTAGTGATTTTCAAAAAAAAATACAATGAATAGTTCTGGAGAAAGAATTTTATATATAGATATATTAAAGGTGAAAATTAACAAAATTTGATGGTGGCCAGTGGCCACCAGACTTGAAAAATGCAGTGGCCACTTTACGTTATGTAGCAACATTACCAAGTTCATGCAGTATTTAAAAAAAATTAACCTTAAAATGTATTAATTCACATTATGTTAAGAAGCTGATGATTGTGTGAATAAAGCTATTATGTAAAATAATTAAAATGCATATAAAATAATTAAATATTTAAAAAAAATCCCAGAAAATTATTTTTAAAAATATACAAATTTGCATTTTAAGAGTAATATGACATCTCTGATGAAAATGAAAACCAAATTTAAAATACATACTATTAAAAAAAACTTCAGTTGCATTGAGTTTTTTTTTTTTTGGTGTGTGTGTGGGGGGGGGGGGGGGGTATTTTCTCAAAAGTAATCTTCTAAGCAGTAATTAATGACTAATCAAGATAACACCAAATTCAAATGTGTCCCCCAAATAACAAAATAATTATTGCACAACAGTTCTAATTTATCCTTTACAAATTGATGACAATTCAAATTAATTTGCTAAGGTTCTGCAAATTTACAGAGGAATACATGCTGAGTGTTTCTACAAACAATTTCAAATCGTTATTACTTCGCAAAAGTCCCAATAATACTCGTACTTAGCCAGTCCACAAAAAAGCTCCTTATCTTTATTTTAGAAGCATTTTATTGTTGTCCAAATTTTTTTTTTTTTTTTTTAAATGTTTCAAAGCTTGTGAAACTTTAATTAAACTGAGTGAATGGACTTTAAAAAAAGTTTAAAAATTTTATTTTAAAATCAATATTTAGACTCAAAATTAAATAATAATAAAAATATAGAAGAAAAGAAGGCTCTAAATTGGCAACGATCATCATGCCTAAAACTATACACCGCTACTTATATTCATATCTCTTTCCAACCTTCAATCGGACCTTTTAAGTCCCCAATATTATCCTACAATAACATTTTATATTTCAATTATAATTTTAAACCATAAAGTTCAATTTATTTTCCCTAATATAATTTAATTAAAAAGATTTAGGTATATAACCAAAAGTCATTTGAAATATATTCCCGCGAAACTTAATTGCCGCCAATGACAATTTATTTTGAAAATAAATAAAAGTAACCTTTTATTTAAAATATTTTGAATGAAGACATTTTATTTTGAAATGTTTAGTTCAACTTAGGAATTAGTATTAAGAAGCGCGGAGTAGCGATGTTCCGATTTTATTGATCAAATTGGTTGCATCCAAAATTCTAAGGCTAGCATTAATATCTTTACATATCATTATCACCAAATAAAGACTTCTATGCAGCGGGTGAAAATATGATTGTTGTTTTCAAATAAGTTAGAAAAAATTTGGACTTCAAAATGCTTTGTTTATTAAAAATTTCAAGTCTTTCATCCAAATTTTTTTTTAAGTAATGTATACTGTCTTCATAGATTCTATAAACCAATTAATTATTTATTAAAAAACCTAAATTTTGTTTAGTTATTTTTTATATGTTTGGGAAATAACGTCAATTTTGGTTGTGATGCGTAGCAAGCTTTGCGGCGACTTCGGATTCGAAACATCGGCGATCTGCGCGATTTAGTTGCTCGAATCCGATCTACACTACCCTACCTTTATACAATTTTATAGTCTAGAGTAGTAAGGAGGCATAAAGAGCTAAATTCATGCCATCGTTTTCCGAAATTGTTAAATTTCTGATTAAAAAGAAGTCGAAATCCACAGTGGCGACTAGATAAAAAAATTTCGATCGCCACTTTGAAAAGTTAGTCGCCACGTGGCGAGTGGCGACTGTGAATTTTCACCTTTAAGATATATGCACCTCATTTTGAAAATCTTAAACGTGTAAGATGAGCTGAGATTTGGAATGGCTGTAATACGAAAACTATTTGAGATACAGCAAAATAATTTTGGTTATATAATTTTATAAACAAAAAAATAGTTTATACTAGAATTTAAAAAAATTGGAGGTGGTAAGTGCCATGGTATCGTTGAACTGACGTACGGACTAGAAAGCAAATTTATTGTAATTAAGTTTTAATTAAAGGGACTTTGAAATTGTAATTTCAAAATTATTTAATTAAAATATTTTATGAATGTTATCAGAATAACAAATGATTATATAAAAATTTCAGTATTATAATTATATTGCTAAATAAAAATGTGTTCATTTTAAAAAAATTTCAAGATATGTGATTTTTCAAGATGGCCGACGAAAGTGAAAATTTTTACTCATCAATTTTATTCTTTATTATGATAAAACATGGTCTTACAATTATTTTCATATATAAAAAATTAAAATTGTAGAGGACCCTCTTTTTGATAATTTCGATTTAATAAAGTAAGTTTTTCTACAAAAAAAAATCAAATACTTGCATTTTTCAAATTTTTTCCTGAAATTTTTTATTGATTTTGGGGAATTAAATATTTTTTTATAACATCAATATACTGTTATTGATTTGCCAAAAAAAATTCATAGAGATCCAATGAATAGTTCTGGAGAAAGAATTTTATCTCTAGATATATGCTACTGATTTTAAAAATCTCAAACTTGCAAGATGAGCTAAAATTCTGAAATTTCGAATGGCTGTAAAAAAAAACTATTTGAGATACAGCAAAAAAAATTCGGATATTTACTTTGACCCATAAGGAAAGGGTTTTCACCAAATTTTAAAAAAATCGGAGGGGGTGGGTGTCAAAATTCTTTTTTTTTCGTTGATTTGATATGGAATGACCCAACTGTCAATAATAGCCCATTACAGTGGACATCACCCGATCGTAAATCAAGCTCATCATCCGATCGTGGTTCGAAAATATGACACAACACTGGAGTTGTTAACTGTAATTGTACGCTCAAACAGAAGTAAACATAAAGATCAGAGAAAAACTATACATGCACACAACACATTAGGTCATTAGATGAATATAAAAACATAGCCAAATACGCTATTGCACTCGCAAGTCTTCACCATAAAATTTTAACAAAATGTAAAGGATATTTGCTATGATTCAAAAATACATTGCTATTTGCACTAACTTGCAAAAATATTGGTAAGGTGATACTGTTTACAGTATTCCCTCTAGAATTGAAAAAGAACATAGTGCTATTTTGAGAAAAAGGCACTTTAGTGACGACACAAAATCAATGTCAAACTGCTGGTTTTTTCGGCATAACTAAATGGCTCTTAATATACACAGTGAAATAATTGTAGAACAAAATAAAATAAAGAAAAAAAAGTTTCAAAACCGTGCAAGTGACGAATCATTTTGGATAATGCAGAATATATTAAATTTTCAATCTTTTTAATAGGAAAATCTGTCATGCCAAATTGACGAATGTTGCTAAATATTCTAAAAATCAGCAATTTTAGTTAGTTGATGATAAAAACTAAAACCTAATCATTGCAATTAAACTGAAAAAAGACTTAATGGTTAAAATTCCAATTAAAGCTAAAAAAAGTTTTTTGTATATCCAAAAGAAAATAAGCTTTTTTTATATCCAAAATCAAAAAATCCCTTGCGAAGATTCCGTTTTCAAAGGTTTTCTATTACCGAAGTGAAAAGCATAAGAAGATATTTATAAAATGGTTGAATCGTGGAGGGCAAGAAGAGCAGTGGTTTGTGCGTGCAATGTTTGAGGTAAAAAGGCGGGCTTGGGCCACCTTTAATAGAAACACCTAGAATGAATATTGCTGTTTATATATTGACAATGCAAGAAATCTTTGCTAATGACAGAATGAAGAACAGAAGCTACAGCATACAAACTAAAAAGTTTTGTATGATCAACTTGAGACATACAGGGAAAGCTTGAACTAACCTCTTTCACACACTAAAAAATTGAAAAGACATTGTGCAAGGCTATTTAAACTGTGATTCTGAAAAATCTAAAACTTTTCTAATCTAATTATGTTTCCTGAAAGCCTTTAGAACTGTAAAAATCATTTGCAGCAAAATAAGATAAATATTTTCTTGATAATTCAGAGTTAATTTACTGATAAATATTTTTAAAAACAATATACTTATGACATTTGTTATGCTTAAAAAAAATGTTATTTATTTTCTTTATAAAATTATTTCAAAAGTTTTCTTTTACAAAATCTAGTAAACATTTATCAAACAGACATGTCCTGGCGAAATGTAAAATTATCATGTCTTTACTCTACATGAATAACTCATGGGAATTTCAGACTTATTTATAATGGTAATAAATACAATAGTTTAAAAAATAAAACAACTAACTAATGTAAGCTCAACAAAAAAGATAAAGAACAAATAGTTCTCTAAAACAAAATTTCAATTCTTTAGAAAAAGTAGCAAAAAGCAATCAGGGTTCAAATCAAAACATGTGTAAACACTTACATTATTCAAAAAATTCATTCAAGAAGAAAAGCTTATGAAAACATTTGTCGTGGATAATAATAAAATAATAAATAGCATTTATTTACCTTTATTTGTTCAAATCTTTAAAAAGTTTAAAAAACATTATCCTTATTCCAAACAAGAAAGGATATTTATCTATTGCCACTCGTAAAATTGTTTACGTTAAAAATACTTAAAAGTAATGTTAAAAGAGAATTTATAAATTAATTTATTTCCCTTAAAATATAGTATAAATTTAAATAAAGAATTTACTTATTTTTTAATACCCTTTAACAAGTAAATGTAAATGCTATTTTATTAAATAAAATAGTTGAATGTATTTTTAAATCTGGCTATGATCAGGTTCATTGGTTACCTTATTTGTTTATTTACTTTTGGTTGCTAACATGGATCTTGTTGGTTCCGTGAGTGAATTTCTACATAAAACTATTAATAAACAGTAAAAACGCATCTATAACACACAGCAGAAAGCTTGTGACTTAAATTTCAAGATGGGTTTTCTTCAAATTTTTAATTTAATTATTCGTGTACTTACTTTACCATTAATGTTTAGACTGATAATATTTTCTAACTTAAGCAGCTCGTTTTGTAATGAGATTAAAAACAACTCGGAAAATGCATCTGAATCATATTTTAATAACGAATATCTCTTGAAAAACGAATCGTACGAAGAAGCTCTTTTTAATCAAAGTTTCGAATCGCTCAACGAAAGCAACAGCGACATCTTAACTAATTTCACGAACTCGACTCAGCCAGACCTAGTCGTCACTGAAGATGGTGGAAACTCCGACCCACCAGAAGTGAACCAAAAACACTTATTTTTCACGACATCTGACGAGGACATCTGCTCCTGCGATTTAAATTCCAACTACTGTGATATCAACTGCTGCTGCGACTCCGATTGTAGCGAAGAAGACATGAAAGTGTTTTCAAAGTGCCACTCCCGAGCTTTGGTGCCCGATAGAAATTACTGTTATCAAAAGGACATAATTTTAAAAAATAACACTGTTTACAAAATGGTGAAAGATCCAGAGAGTTCGTTGTTTTGTATTATTCACGACAATCTTAAACAGCACCTCCGATTCAATGAACTGCCTGTGTTGAAGTCTCATAGGGATTTGGATACGCTACTGGAATATCAATCAAAATTCATATCTTCTTGGAAGGATGATGAAGAGGTAGAAAAATCTGAGTGGAGTAACTTAAAAGCTGGTATTCCTATCAGCATTGAATTTAATGCGAAACGTGAAAGAGAGGACAGTTTTTGGAGTGAGTATTTTTTTATTTAGGATTTTTTATTATTATTCAGCATTTATGCAAAACATACTTTATCTAACTAATGATCTATAGGATGCTACCTGACTCCGATTACTAAAAACAAAAATTCTATACACGCACAATATAAAAAAATATACAGGTAACCAGTGTAAAAAGCTGTTAGCAGATTTCTTTACGACAAGTATTCCAAATATGTGTTGTAATTCAAAATTTTGTCAACTTGTTGGGCTAATAATGTGTATTACTAAAAGCTAATTATGCATAGTACAATAAAATATGTATAAATATGACAATTATCTATTATATATATTTAATTTGAAAATAATCGTTCCATATTTTTTTTCGTTAAATTACAGAATATGGATGGCTATGAATTGAATATTTTTTGTTATGCACAGCCATGACATTTCAGTACTTCTTGCCTGGAAGCATCAAGAGTTTGAATATATAGCTTCCATAAAGAATTAAATGCATATCACAAGTCTCATAGCTTTGAACTTATAGAAGCTTGATATCTTTACATAGCAGTTTTAAGACACGTTTATAATTCTATATTCTATTTAACATAATTACAATAATTTTACAACATTGAATGTAAATTGAAGATAAAATTTCAAATATTGCATCATCTAAAAAAATAATTGGAATAGACTAATTCCTATCATTAACCTCTAATTAAAATACCTGCAAATACTGCCTTGAGAATATTGAAATTTTAAATGTAGTTTTTTTTTGCTTTATTGTTACTCTACAACAATGAACCATGGTTTGCCCACACAATTTAGTATTTCTTACACATAACAACACGAAAATATTGTAATGTGTTGTACAAAGAAAAACCTTGCACATTGCATTGTAATTTATTTTAGTAATATTAAATTTATTCAAAAAAAATATTTCGTTCAAAATATTAATTTTGTTTCAATTTATTGTTTATATATTTAAAATGCAAGCTTATAAATATGAATTTAGCAAAGTATTACTTTAACTTTTAAAGTGTTATTTCTTAAATAGATTTTACTTAACAAACATAATTTAAATAGGATTATTTTTTAACAAATACATTCTATTTAAAATATTTTTATAAAAAATTTGTAATCTGTGATACATTATTTTCATTAAAAAACAATCAATTATATTTCCTCGCATTTTTTTCAATGAGTTTCCATTGTGACTTTCATATAATAAGTGACGTTTTCTTTACACATGTTAGACATATTCTACACGTATGTTGAAATTGTGTCTTTAGTTTGACAAACATGTACATGATTTAGTTATATTAATTACTTAGTACATTTCCATAAACTTTAATTTAATATATTTTTTCTCTCTTAGAACTGCCTTCAGCGTGTTTTACCAGAATGTGCTCCTGCAATCAAGATGTGCGTTACTTGGAAGACTTTGCATCATCTTGCTCTCGCACAATCCCAGATTTAAGAGAAGAATGCCAAACAAATGCCTTTCTCTCTGCAGGAAACTACGTTGACTTCTGCATCAGTTCCTACTCTGACATATCTACCGGGCTGAGCAGCTTAATTGCTCACACCAAAGCTACGAACTCCACTAACAAGCCAGACGGATGCGTCAGAATTCGAGTCGAGACAGACACGCTCAAACCAAAGTATTTTAATAGATTCTGCTTCAACGTAGTCAGTGCCGTCCATTTTACTGTGTCACACAACGGCTTTCATGGAATCAGCGACGCCAGCGTGAAATTCAATTTCCTTAACATAAGCGAAGCGGACAGAACGTTTCTTCAACGTTTCAGTGTTAGATTCCAGTGGGACAATGCAACAGACACAGAACAAAGAAGCGGCAACCCCGGATACCAAATCGGCTTCCCGATACTCACCGGTACAAACAGCTCGGTAATGGACGTGGGGGAACCGTTTGAGATAACAATGCAACAGACCGGGTTGAGCGTTCTGGACAGGGACGCAGAAAGCATATGCAGCTCTAAGCGCAGAGTGGTAAAATTTGGAAAGAATTTCAAAACAAGTTGCTTTTTCAATTTTGCCAACGGCGATTGCAAAAGCCTCCAGGAAAGTATTTTCAATGTACTCTTAGGATCGAGTCACAAGCAGGTGTTCATTGGCGTGTTTGGAAACGCGAATGGAAGCAACATCGAGGACTGGATCGAGGCTTACCACGAGGATCGGGACGTGGTTCAAACAGAAGGAACTTGTAACTTGATTAAAGGACTGACGATCAACGTTGCTTTCGCTGCAGTCGGTACTGTTGTAAATCCGCAGTACAAAATCTTAGGAGTTGGATATCACTATGCGAAGCCAGATAAGGTCGAACTTTCGTGTTCTGGCGCATGTCCCGATTTGACCTTATCTACATCGGTTTCGTTTTTCGATGTGTCCGAACCAGCCATACCTCATTATCCCAAAGTGCCATCGATAAAAGCAAATCTTCCTACTGATTTTTTTTATCCTTTTTTATATGGAAATCAAATGAAATTTGTTGCTAATGCATATCTAGTCATATTGATGAGCATGGCAATTTTACTAAAATAAGTGCCACTTTATACACATAATTTCAAATTAGTTTATGTTTTTACTGCGCACATCTACTTATATATTTTACTATCATCAAAACACTAGTCATTTTAAGGTTCATGTTACTTAATCAATTGTAATTCATGCACAAATAAGCAGCACATGTGGCAGTCTACAGTAGAAACTCCACTTATCCATCCCAATAATCAAATATCAAGATAATTCAGGAAAAAAAAGTGATTTTTACTAAAAAAAAACCTCATGTAATGCAATTTAATGACTATTAGAAATTTGACAAAGATAAAAAAACTTTTTAAATGGGAATTTTTCTGATTTTCCCACCCCCTTAAATCGATCCGGATAATTGACAATCAACTGTGTTTCATCCGGATAACTGGAGTTCTAACTGTACTTAGAATTTTAAAAGTGTCATTGCAGTATTTTATTTCTAAAGAATTAGCAATTTTTTTAAACACTTTTTGAAAGCTTTTATATTTTTTTATTTTTTTTTTTTAAATATTGTGCATTTGAATCTTAAGTAGACATTTCAGTTCATGGCTGAATTAAAACCAAATGATTGAATAAAAAAAACAAATGTTATGTACAAAATTTTATTGTGAGAAAGTCTAAATAATACAAGTAATTAAATGAAAAAGAAAAGCAGAGCTAAGGAGGAGTTGCCTTGACTTTTTTGCACAACCGAGCAAGTAGTCCAGATAACTGTAGCAAAGACTGTACACCTTGAACTATCCTCAGATGTGTCATGCCGATTTCCTGTAGAAAAATTATAAACATGTAACTTTTTATTATTATTTACATATAAATAAAAATTTTATTTAAGTTAATTAATGGCACTTCATAAGTATTTTTAACAAGAACACAGTTATGTCTAGTTTTCTATAAACCTCTTGTCCATTTTGATAATAAAAAAATGCTTTGAATTAAAGAAATAAAATTTATTTTTTAATTAAACTTGATTTATATGTCTTCTTTTATTACTCTGAGTGAAAAATTGGATTATTAAAATATCCCTTAAATTTTTTTTAGTATCAAAAGTTTTCTAATTTCGATAACAAATAAAGGATTCAAAAGAGTTTTAGCATGTTGTAGCTTGAAAATATGCCCACAACAAATTTTTTATAATTAGATACATTTGAATAAAAAAAATCAGAAAATATGATTCAGTTCAATACTTTTAACTGGAAAAGTATTCATTGGAAACAAAAATCTGTTAAAAACAAAACCAATTACATTACACACATTGAACATGTAACTTAATATTACCTTTATAAACTCCAGTTTTAGGTATTCAGGCATCTCATGGGTTTTGCAGACTCTAAAGATATTAGAAATGATGTCTTCACAAGCATAGCCCAGCTTCCAGAGATGGTTCAAACTTGCATACGCCTCATCGAGGTTGCATTCCACGCAGTGCTGAATCATCTTTTTAATCAGCAGAGGATGAGGTTCATCGCAAACCTATTTGTTAAAAAAGAAGAGTTATTATAATACTAAGAATATAGTAAATTACACTTTTAAGGGTTGTTTGTTTATGTCTAAAGAGAAAAAAAAAACTATTCTCAAACAATGTTTTTAAAAAATTTATAATATAGAAAGGTACACATGTGTATAAGCAGGTACTTTAATCCTCTGACAGATGTGCAAATGTATCGCCAGTTTTCTCAGTGATACACGTCATATAAAAAGCCATCACAAATTTCTATTTTGAATTTTTTTTTTCAAATTTAAAGAAACTTTTAAAAGATTTCTTTATTAATTTTTTTTTAATTTATTAAAAAAGGAATATGTTGGAAATCTCAATTAAACTCTACAGTGAAAAGAAACCTACAGATTTAATATATTGCTCATTCATTATTGGGTTAAAACGGCCTTTTAGGGGAAGATAGAATCTTTTTTATCCAATATTGTTGGCTTGGTGAAAACACACCCTAAGTTCATTTCTTAACGTGCCTGCATAGTGCTAAAATGAACTGTTTTTACGAAAAAATTCCTCAAGTCAAAATTCAGTGTGTTTGACAAATAAAACAGTGTTACATATTGTGAGTCTTCTGAGGCTTCATCGAAACAAAAATCCCAATATCTCAAAACAGCCTTTTGCGACTTAGTGAGCTTTTCACAAAGACCACAATAAAAGAAAAAAAATTAATACAATAATTGTAATTTTTGCACAAAATAAACAAAAAGGCAGTATTAGGAAATGAACCAAATAAATTACATTTTATTGTAAATAACTGCTAGATACTATTCATAGTTGAAAACTGTTACTTGTTGAGATTAATATCCTGATGATTGATAATTTTATATTTTTACTTTTGATATAAGCAAGCTATTTGAGTTTGAGAAATGATTAAAAAGCAGGTTATCTCTAATATTTCATAAAGAGTGGAAACTGAAAGGTAACCAATCTATTTTTAACCTTGTAGGTTAATGTCCTAACTATGTATCATATGTGTTTTCATAAAATGGAAATTAGAATTTAAAAACCATAAAAAAAACATTCCAAACAACTGAAGACATGGGGGCAAAAACAAGGCATATTGAAAAATTTTCTTGCATTGTATAATACAAAAGTACAGCTCCTTTTCCCTTATATCCCTTGATTAGAGATATTTGGCTCTTGTACTAACCAATACAGGATTTTTTTTAATAGGAATAAGAAAAAGTGTAAAACAGAAAAAAAAAAAAAGTGGAGCTGCCTTGTCCTCTTTTGCACCCACATCTTCAATTTTATTTTAACATTCATAATAAACAGGCATTAAAAACAAAAAATCAGAGATACAAAAAGCAAATCTTTTTTAAAAAACGATCATGAAGCATTAAAAAAAAAACAGTAAACATTGTTTTGTACCATAATTTTAACAGAAATAAAGTTCTACCTTAAATACATATTCAGAGCTAATGTGGCCAAACCCAGAATGAGTGGACTGCAAATTATTCAAAGCCTGTAAGAAAAAAAAGCAGTTCAAATATCATGCATGGAAGATGTTACACTAATAGTATGCTGTCTATCACAATTTTTTCCTGTGTTACTCGTCCAAAAGTCACCAGTCTGTGCGCTAAGCTCGATTTTAAGACATTTTGTGCAATAGATAATTACATCAACCATTAGACAATGATGATTATCAGGGTTTTATTATCATATAAGCTGTTAAAAGTAACCAATACATAATCAAAGTATTGAATTGGATGAAATTTTTTGCAGTTATTTTAGAAAGTAGTTCAGTTTTTAAGGATTGCAAAATGAAAGAACACTGAGTATTTCCAATTGAAAAATACTATTTAAAATTAAGTTAAGGGTGCTTTTTCTAATTGCAAATATTTGATATTCGTAAATTAAAAATATTTTTTCCATTACAAAAATCTCACCAAAGTATCTGTAAGTTTTACAGTCAAATGAATGACAAGACAAATATAAAAACAAGCTGGATTTTATATGAAAATGAATCTTTTTAAAGTATATATAATTCTTTCAATAAATACATATTTTAAATATTTCAGTCTGACGCCCCTAAGGATGGCGGCCCTGGTTCCATGTATAGTTACAAGTACAATAGTACCCAATATGCGGCTAGCCTAAGGTGTCAATACGATGGACGCCTGCCAAACAAACGATTCTAACAACCCTTCACAACAAGAAGAACATCCTCACCTGTCTCATGTCCCCCTGTGCAGTGTAGATGAGCGCCTCCAGCCCTTCATCTGTGTAGCTGACGTCCTCCGTCTTGCACACATCCATGATCTTCGACAGGATCTGGAGGTCAGAGAGCTTTCCGAAACGCACCATCGCACATCTAGACTGGATGGGTTCTGCAAGAAAGACGAGTTTAGATAGGCTTATTACTTTCTATTGCTCCGTATGCAACAAGGGATCAGAATATACTCTTTGTTTTTAATTTATCAACTTCAATGTTCGATATTTACTACTTTTACACATTTCAAAGTTCCTAGTGCTTTTTAAGGGATTATTAAAAATTTGCACGAAATTGCAAACAAGATTTTCTGACAACTTCTAAAGGTCTAAAGTTAGTCATAAAAAATAATGTTATGGAAATCATACATTCGTCTTTTATTACAATATCTTTCATGAATGCCAAATTTTAGAGGCTAATTACTGTTTTAAAGTTAAATCTGAATACAAAATTGGAAAACTCAGTCTGATTAACAGCGAAACAAAGTTAGTAAAATCAGTTAGACACAACATTTTTACTACGAAGAATCAGTATTTGACACAAATGAATAAAATATAATATATAAAAAAGTAGGGGAAGGGTGGGCGAAGTGGCCACTGGCCATTTTATCTCCTTAAGGTGCTTCCACAAAGCGACAAATGCATAAACTGCTCCGCTAGTTCGCTATCATTGTTATACTAAAGTTCGGAGCTATTCTGATCACTGGTTTGGAAATTAATCACTATTTTCGTGTTTTTCAGCATGCTGATGTAAAGTAAGTGTATTGCAACAACTGTTATAACTAAATACAAATTTCTAATACATATAATTAGCAGTAACCCTTCAAAACTATGTGATTTAAGCTTCAGATGCACATGTGAAGTAAGGGCTAGAGTTACTTGTTAACTAACTCTAGCATTACATAAAATCTAGAATTAGTTGTTTATGTAATGACGTCAAAGTTACCATGGTCATTAATTTTGGAGAAAATGAAGGATGGATAATGTGCTCAATTGTAATTTATTCTCAATTATTTTAATTTCTTATATTTTAAAAAATTTAACATTTTAAATTCTGGTAATGGTAAAAAAAGCTATTTAAATTAGACTTTTTCTAGGGGCACTTTACATGTAAATTACGCTATGCATCTTTCTCCAGTAATAAAGGTTAAATCTTTTACTAAAAGTAAATAATAATAAATCTGTATTCTTCCACTTTTATTGATTAAAATGATAAAGTGCAATGTTATGATTAAGTACACAACAATTTTTAAGTAGTCTAAGGCTCTATGTCAAAGTCGTGATTTTAATAATAAAAAAATGGACAAAACCTTTAAAAAAATAATACAATTACATCCAAGTTGCAAATGATGTAACTATTGAATGTATCTTACCAATGATTTTATCAGAAGCATTGCATGCCAGAGCAAATCGTGTAGTTTTTGAGTAGATCTCCATTGTTCTCCTAAGAGCTTGCTGTGCTCCCTCAGTCATACTAAACAAATTAAAATAAAGCAAACTATATTTTCTAGTTATAAAAAAAATGAATTATACAAAATTCAAAATACAAATATTCAAGACACATGGGCATAAAAACATTTCAACAGATTCTGTGAGAGAAATATCTGAATAATTCTAACACAACCACTTATTTATTTACTGTGTGTTAAAAATATAAAAACCTTAATATTAAAACAAAATTCCGAAGCCTGTCAGAGAGAAAAATTTATTAATGGGTTGTTTTTAATGGTCTAATATCCTACACTTGAAAAGCAATATCAAGGGTATTTTAATGTAAAAAACTTAGCAATAGTTTAATGCTAGATTGTCACATAATATTAAAATCACAATTTTATAACTTTACTAAGCTTTACAGATGGTTTTATAAAAAATCCAGACTAGGAAGTATTTAAAAAATAACTGACTTTTCTTGCAATAATACTAAAGTCCATAAAAATTTAAATGCTTGTAAATAATAAGTTAGCAAAGTATAGAAAATCGAGGAAACAGCATTTTTACAAATAAATATTTTCTTAACAAAAATAAAATTAAGCCAATGATGATAAAAGGTATTAAAATTATCTATTTTTTTTTAGTAAAATATAATTTTTTCCCACAGGGTGTGGCAATTCTGATTCTGGAACAGCAAGAACAATAAAATATATATTCTGACATTTGCGATTTTCTCAATTTAAATTAATAAAAAAAAAACATTTTTATGGAGTATAATTTCATCAGGTTACAGAATTTTAATAGTATAGTGACGAATGAACACTATCAAGTCCCGAGTTATAACTTTTTCTTTATTTTTATTAAATAAACCTATTCAGATTAGATGAAATATAAAGACTTTTCTATTCATATTTTGGTAAATTTGCCAGGTGGGAATAATTTACATGGACACCTTCATACATTCGAGTGTTGATTAATTCAGGTTTTTAGAGTTGAAGTGATGTGAAATTCATCATTACCAATATTTAAACATTCAGTAACTTTTTTTGTAATCAAAAAATGTAAACAGCAAAGTTTGCTTAGAAAAGTCACAAAGGATTTTTAAAATGAGACTACTAATACAAAAGATCAGGAAATTGCATTTTTCTTGTGTTAAAAAATATGTTTTACTTCAGCATAAACAAACACAAGTAGCAATATTTTAAGGTAAAAAATATTTGTAGATTTTTTTAAAAAAGCTATATTACCTGTCAGCTTCATCTAAAATAATAATTTTATGTTTTCCTTTAGGAAGCGTCACTTTCTGTTGAGCAAACATCTTGATCTTATTTCGAACAACATCAATGCCTCTAAAAAAATATTTTTTTTAATTAAGAAATAGCTGTGATGCAAACATACATTAAAAAAATTCACACTTCTATATTGGCTTAAATGTGGGAAAAGAGAGACTGCTAAATTGCATTTAAAGTATAATAACCAATATTGGATTTACACCACCACTTCTAATCAATTACAAAACTTCTAATTTAAATGTGGGTTATTAATATTATGAGGAAGAAAGTTTGCATGTGGACAACAATGAAAAAATATTTATGCCATTTATGCACTATAATAATAATAATTGCCTTACACTAATAACATTCATAAAGACAAGCTAGATATAATGAATCAGTGTGATCCAAGCATATTTTTTTGGAAATTTTTTCTTTTGTTTTGATAAAAGTCTTTAAAGGGATACATAACATATTAGTTAAATGAAAAAATATATATATTTAGGGAAAAATTATTAAGTCACAAAATTATACAATTCACAATATCTTTAAAATATTTTTCTTTTACACTTTTATTGTTCTAGAAATGTTGTATTCTTTTATCCCTTATATCTATAGAAGTTCTACTTCCATATGGACATCTACTTATGAACTCATCTAAGAAGGTAAAAAAAAAATGGCAACACTGCATGTTTTTAGTAGTTTCAAAGCCAAATTTATACCTGTCGTTGGAAGCATTGAGTTCCATCACAGCATCTTTGAAACAAGCCCCTAGCATTATTTTCGCCAAACATAATATAGTTGTAGTTTTACCCACGCCAGGAGGACCCTGTTAAACAAAGAAGGACACATAAAGATCATATAAACCTCAAAACTTCAATTGAAAGGAATGTGTTATGATTTGACACGCAGTGAATGCGCACCCATCGGCGCATGGGTGTCAGCAGCATCGCGCATTGCATGCGCACCCGTCTACGCACAGTCGGCAGTATAAATACTGTCGACGTCTGGTCATTGTCAGTTTCGAAATCATGTTCTGTTACTAGTTATGTTTACTTTTCGTTCCGGAATAATAAATATGTTTTAGTTCTACGTCCTGTTTTACTGACCACGCTTTCCAATACCGCCATGTAACATTGGCGACGAGGTGTGTTCGACTTTCGCGGCACGGGTGGGCGGTTCCCTGTATTCGGGTATGAGAATTGCTGTGTTTCTCCGGATGCAGGTATGAGAATTACTGCGTTTCCCCGGATGCAGGTATGAGAAATACTGCTTCTTTCTGACAAGGGCGGATTTTTTTTTTAGTACGTTTAAAAGATTTTCTGAACCCCGCTCCCGTGATGGCCGCCGTCGGCTCGATTTCCGAGTTCGATGTATCAAACCCTAGTTCTTGGGACTTGTATTGCGAGCAGTTAACATATTATTTAGAGGCAAATAATATTACTACTGCCGAACGGAAACGTGCTACCTTAATTGCCGTTTGCGGTATTAAGACAGTAGGCATTATCAGGTCTTTAATTACGCCGTCGACTATTGCCCAAAAGACTTTCGACGAAATAACAGCTGTTTTGAAAACTCATTTTAGTCCGAGACCATCCATTATATTTTCCCGGTTCAAATTTCATAAGCGAATTCAAAATCCAAATGAAGGGATTAGTGATTACGTTGCCGAGTTAAGGCGACTTGCGGAAGTATGCGATTTCGATGCAACCTTGTCGGAGAGGCTCCGCGACCAGCTCGTATGCGGGTTACGAGACGAGGGCGTGCAGAGGCGGTTGTTATCGGAAACAAGTTTAACTCTTGAGGATGCCGTTTCTAAAGCTTTGGCCCACGAATCTGCTGCTTCTCAAGTAAAAAGTATGCATTCTTTGAATTCGGGACGTGTCGCGGGTGCTGAATTCGTGGATTACGTGAAGTCGGGAAAAGGCAAAAGCGAACGTAAACAAAGATCGGAGTTTAGTAAAGGTACAAAATTTTCAACCAAAAATGTTTGTTATGGATGCGGAGAACAACATGAACGCGTAAATTGCAGGTTTAGGGATGCAAACTGCAGGGCTTGTGGTAATAAAGGGCACATTGAACGTGTCTGCCGGAAAAAATGCAACGAGCCTAAAAATCCGAATTTCCGGAAATTACATGGCATAGAAGTGGTCAGCTCTTTGAAAAATGATTACTGTTTAAATTCTTTGCAGTGCAGTTCCCTTAAAGACAATGTTGTTGTTAAACTAGAGGGACATGAGATTAACATGGAGGTAGATTCCGGGTCCTACTACTCCATAATTTCTTTTAATACCTTTAAACAGATTTTTGGATCAAAAAGGCCAAAATTAAGTACCACTTCGGTAAAATTACGCGATTTCCAGAAAAACAACATAAACCTTGCTGGGAGATGCACTGTAGAGGTTCAGTTTAAAAATTTCAACCCAGAATTGGAACTTTTAGTTGCAAAGTTTAATTGCACAAACATTCTGGGGTATTCATGGTTTGATCCGTTAGGCATTTCTATAAGTGGGATAAATTCAATTTCTGACCCTGTTCTGGAAGTAGTGAATGAATTTCATGAAGTATTTAGTGAGGGGTTAGGGGCTTACACTGGTCCAGAGGTTAAGCTACCTATAGACTCCAGGGTTCCACCTATCAGGTGTAAGGCTAGGAATGTTCCACTAGCATTTAGGGCAAAAATAGAAATTGCTTTAAAAGAGCTTCTTGAAGAGGGAGTTATAGAGCCTTATAATAATCCAAAGTGGGCTACTCCAGTAGTTCCGGTGTTAAAACCGTCTGGGCAGGTGAGACTCTGTGGAGATTATAAAACCACACTTAATAAGGCTATGGCAGCATTCCCCTATCCGATACCAGCAATTAACAACTTGTTAACTAATCTAAAAGGGGGTGGATTTTATGCAAAAATTGATTTGGCCCAGGCTTATTTACAGCTGCGTGTGGATAAAGAATCTGCGGAGGCTCAGACTATAATAACACACAAGGGAGCTTTTAAGGTAAATAGACTTCAATTTGGGGTAAATGTAGCTCCGGGACTTTTTCAGAGTTTAATGGAAGAACTTTTTGCAGGATTAGAGGGGGTAATACCATATTTTGACGATGTCCTAGTTCGTGCAGAAACACGTGAAGAGTTAGCGTGCCGATTAACTGAAGTTCTCAGTAGGCTTAAAAAGGCTGGTTTACGTGCAAAAAAGGAAAAATGCTTTTTCGGGGTAAAAGAAGTGGATTTCCTGGGGTATCGTGTCAATAAAGAGGGTATATATCCATCTAAATCTAAGGTCGAAGCTATTCGTGCTGTACCAATTCCTACTGATAAACAGCGCTTGCGTGCATTTCTAGGCTTAATTAACTTTTATCATGGATTTCTTGAGAATAAAGCTACAATTGCTGAGCCTTTACATAGGTTGTTGGACAGTAATGCTGAGTTTAAGTGGACAAAAATGCATACAGATGCCTTTAATGACTTAAAGGATTTGATTTCTTCTTCCAAAGTGCTTGTGCCTTTCGATGCATCGTTACCAATAGTTCTTACATGCGATGCATCTCCTTACGGTGTAGGGGCTGTGTTAAGTCATAAGTTGCAGGATGGACGGGAAGCACCAGTCCCATTTTCGTCCAGAACTTTGACATCAACAGAGCGGAATTACGCGCAAATAGATAAAGAGGCACTTGCCATTGTTTCGGCTATTAAGAAATTTCATCATTTCCTTTATGGGCATACGTTCACAGTAGTTACTGACCATCAGCCATTGTTGGGATTATTTAGTCGTACGAAGCCAACTCCCGAGATTGTTTCTCCCCGAATGTTGCGCTGGTCTCTCATGTTAAATGCGTATGATTTTTCCCTCATTCATAGGCCAGGGAAAAAGATAGGGAACGCGGATGCATTAAGTAGAATTCCAAAGCCAGTACCGGATTCTGAGGTTCCTCCCCCATATGAGGTTCTTTTCATGGAAGACCTCGAGTGTCCTCCCTTAAGTGCAAAGGAAATTGCTAGGTTTACATGTAGGGATCCGATTTTATCAAGGGTTCTAAATTTTGTGTTAAGGGGATGGCCAGAACGGGACCTGGGTTCGGAATTTAATACGTATTTCCGGAAAAGGAGTGAGTTGTCAGCTCATAAGAATTGTCTCCTTTGGGGGAATAGAGTAGTGATACCTGAAAGGGGACGTCAACTCGTGTTGCGGGAGCTGCATCTGGCACATCCAGGAGTGGAGCGCATGAAAGCTCTAGCTCGATGCTACGTATGGTGGCCGCACATAGACACTGAGATTCAAGGTCATGTGGCAGGTTGTCTGTCGTGCCAAGAAACGAGGCATGCACCACCACGAGCTCCCGTACATCCATGGGAAATCACCACAGTTCCATGGTCCCGGCTCCATGTGGACTTTGCTGGTCCGTTCCAAGGATGCAAGTTCCTGGTAGTTGTTGATTCCTTCTCCAAATATACAGAAGTGAAAGAAATGTCCTCAACGACTGCATCTTCAACCATTGATGTTTTAAGAGACATTTTCGCAACTCATGGCATTCCCGACGTTGTAGTCTCAGACAATGGACCACCATTCCAATCGAAGGAATATGGAGATTTTCTAGATGGAAATGCTGTTCGTAGGGTGCTGATTGCTCCTCGACGTCCTGCTGGCAATGGACAAGCAGAACGAGTCGTCCAGAGTACCAAGGACTCTCTAAGGCGTATTGTGAAGGGAACGTGGAAGAAACGTCTTGCTCAGTTCCTTCTGCACCAACATATCACGCCTTCCACCGTCACTGGTCTTAGTCCTGGGGAGCTGTTGATGGGAAGACGACTACGAAGCTGTTTAGACAGGCTGCACCCAGATTTCTTGAAAGATCAGAGGGAGAAGCAGGAACTAGCTTTTGAGAAAACTAGTGATCGACCATTGCGACAGTTCGAGGTGGATGATCCAGTAATGGTCCGAAACTACTCTCAAGGTCCAGAGTGGATTCCAGCTGTAGTGACTCAGTCGACAGGTCCTGTGTCTTATCGAGCTGCTACTGATTCTGGAGAGATAGTGCGTCGTCATGTTGACCAGATGATGCGTGCTCCACCATCCACTAGGCCTACCCTCCACTTGCCATCGCAGGCTCCTGAACCAGTTATGCCAACTGTGGATCAAGAAGAGCCGTTAGAGTTGTCTAATGGCCAACCGTCAACTTCTACAGTGCCACAGAGTCCAAGTGTTCCATCTGAAAGAGTTGTGTGTCAACAAGCACCTGATCTTCCACAGTCACGTCCAAGACGAACGATTCGAAAGCCAGAAAGATACAGAGACTTTGTGACGCATTAACTGGGAGGAAGGAGTGTTATGATTTGACACGCAGTGAATGCGCACCCATCGACGCATGGGTGTCAGCAGCATCGCGCATTGCATGCGCACCCGTCTACGCACAGTCGGCAGTATAAATACTGTCGACGTCTGGTCATTGTCAGTTTCGAAATCATGTTCTGTTACTAGTTATGTTTACTTTTCGTTCCGGAATAATAAATATGTTTTAGTTCTACGTCCTGTTTTACTGACCACGCTTTCCAATACCGCCATGTAACAGAATGGACACGTAGAAAGTGTGTTTTCTCTACTTTGTATCTTAAAATCCGCTTGGCTTCAGAAAAGTTGGAGTGCTTAAATGACTTTGTATAGATAAAAACAAAATAATAACCATAGCAGAACAAGGACTCTTTATAATAAACTACATGATACAAAAGACTCATGATTGGAATTTGCAACATTTATAATAGGAACTAAAGCATATTATTGTGCTCTTGGGTCTTGAGGGGGGGGGGGGGGGGGGGGGAAGGTATCAATAAAGTTTAAGGGCAAAGAAAAATAATAGAATGGTTACTACAAAATAAGAGTGTTTGGTAACTGTGTGAAGGAACTAGTGCAGTGTGCATTAATATTTATGTACAAAATAACTTGCAAACAAGTTTTACATTTAAAATTA
The DNA here is from genome assembly GCA_963932185.1 of Troglohyphantes excavatus. Classification (NCBI taxonomy): domain Eukaryota; kingdom Metazoa; phylum Arthropoda; class Arachnida; order Araneae; family Linyphiidae; genus Troglohyphantes; species Troglohyphantes excavatus. The sequence goes on along the minus strand of OZ010673.1, from coordinate 71,650,848 downwards.
CGCCGCAGACACATTTAAAAAAAAAAATTTGGTACTGGGTTTGTATGAATTATAAAAAATGAGAAAGCACTGCCTCAGTTAACTGATATAATTAAAAAAAAATTCTAAAGACCAGAATGTGTTTGAAATATAAATTAAACCTTCATGAAGTTAAAACAAATCTACAGATTTGAAAGTTTGTTTATATATCAGAGGGTTAAAGATATACTTACAGCAAGAATCACATTTGGAATGTTGCCTTCTCTAGAAAATACCTGAAACATACAAAAAAAATTTATGAAAAAAAAACTTATTGATTAACCGAGTTCTTTAATTTTTTGTAAGGCAATCTTTCATTAGATTACTTAAAAGGAACACACCCACAAAATTTGAATGACAGACTTACTTCGAAGCGTTGAATGGCTTCTTCATTGCCTACAATCTCAGGAAATGTTTTGGGTCGGTATTTTTCTACCCTATTCAAATAAAAATTCATGTAAACTACATATATAATTTTGTTTTCATTCAAAAACTTTAAAAGAGAAATATTTGTGTCAGTAATAAAAATTTATAGTCACTATAGTGACTAAATACTGTATATAGTCATTTGATATTAATAGTCAGTGTATGTATGCCCCCACACAACACAACTGCTCTATTTTACGTATATAATACGTCGAAACAGCTCCATGACATCCTCGACGTTCATAAGTTAGCCATAAGCCCACAAAAAAACACGTCTTATGTACATACTTTTGTTGTACTTCTATAAGATGTCTAATATGCACTATAGATGTTTTATAGATATCTATGAAAGTACCTCTGATGGAGGTGCTTTTTTTACGTCTTATAGATATCTATTCATGGAAGTTTTCTGGTATATTCATCTAAAAGATGTCTAAAGTAGCGCTTACAGACGTCCTCGGAATAAGCAAGCCTGATTGGCTGAATAGTCTCGGCGACCGCGTGATCTTTGGCGGGATGCCGCGAGAAATTCGTTGAGAAGCGTCATGGCGGAAAATTCGTAAATAGACGTCTGTAGTTGGATGAAGAATGCTTTCAAAGATTTCATTTCTATTAAATAAAGGTAAGATATATAATTATGATGTCTTGATACGTACTTCGGCGTATTTTTCATGTAGAGTTTATTAATATATTTTAAGATTTACAAACTCAAAGCTTGTTGATGAACTTCCGTTAAATGTTTGTGTTGAAACACGGCCGAACTGGACTATGTGTAGCTATGTAATTTTATTTGGGAAATATTCCATTATAAATACTCTGAAACATATTTGTAAATATTGACTTTTTATTACTAATTGAAAATAAAAAAATAACTTGCTAGCCGTATTTTGCGTTGAAATAATAGTAATACACTAAATTGTTTTGTTGAATATCAGATTATTACAATAATGTTTTTCCGATTAATTCCCAACTTTATGATATTTATAGATGAATATAAATTCTCATTTAAAATAGTAAAATTGTTAATTTCTTCAGAAATGTATGCAATTAACTAGGTAATTACTAATTTATTGATAAATAATTAACCCTAGAATACTAACAATGTGTTTACCTTGCCAATGGATACTTATAATAGACGTATGGTTAGTATTGTAAAATTAATAACTAATTGCTAATTATTGTCATTTTAGCGTATGTTACATTGATAAATATCTTGGGAATGGAACTAGTTACGCAAATTTTAATCTACGTATACCTTAATTGAATATCTATACATTGATATTCAATTAAAGTTTATCAATATTTGTTGAATTAAATAGTGTGCAGCAGACTGGAGTTCATCAACCTTTCTTTCTGTTCCACGAAATCGAGAAAGGCATGCAATTCTTCGGCAGTGTTGATATCTCAAACCAATGAGAGTTCGCCAACGAAAGAGGCCCCACGCAGGGGAGCGGTCGCTTTCGACGCACTGACGGAGAGAAAGACATTCCCAGCTATTTCCTCTAACGCTCAACAACAAATCTCTTGTGCTCTTCACCTAACTGTAATGCCATAGTAATAACCTGTAAATCCCAATTCTTAACTTTAATATTTGAACCATTAAATATTATTTATTCTCTCAATACTATGGCTATCATCTATTTGTCCAACAACATAATTTAAACCTTCTGAACAACTGGAGTCAACCATCGCGTGGCATCACCCAACAAAACAACGCCGCCGCACTGGTGAACCGGACAATAGAAACACGCACCTGCAATCGGTGATAACGGACTCTCATTATGCCAGCGTAGTCACCGCATCTACGTGACTGCGCACCTGCCACCTGTAATCCAGACACCTACACTCTGCGCCACTCCTGCCTCGGACAACTGCAAGCCCTTCAACTGATGACCATCATCGCAACAGCGCCACATTTCGGACAACTGCAACACCCTGCAAATGTCCCTGGAATTCCGCACGCGCCACACTGCTGATGAGGTCATCGACTCGGCTCTGCACTCCGACAACGGGATGGTCGCCGCGACTCACTGCCTGCGACCGCATCATATTTGTAAATATTGACTTTTTATTACTAATTGAAAATAAAAAAATAACTTGCTAGCCGTATTTTGCGTTGAAATAATAGTAATACACTAAATTGTTTTGTTGAATATCAGATTATTACAATAATGTTTTTCCGATTAATTCCCAACTTTATGATATTTATAGATGAATATAAATTCTCATTTAAAATAGTAAAATTGTTAATTTCTTCAGAAATGTATGCAATTAACTAGGTAATTACTAATTTATTGATAAATAATTAACCCTAGAATACTAACAATGTGTTTACCTTGCCAATGGATACTTATAATAGACGTATGGTTAGTATTGTAAAATTAATAACTAATTGCTAATTATTGTCATTTTAGCGTATGTTACATTGATAAATATCTTGGGAATGGAACTAGTTACGCAAATTTTAATCTACGTATACCTTAATTGAATATCTATACATTGATATTCAATTAAAGTTTATCAATATTTGTTGAATTAAATAGTGTGCAGCAGACTGGAGTTCATCAACCTTTCTTTCTGTTCCACGAAATCGAGAAAGGCATGCAATTCTTCGGCAGTGTTGATATCTCAAACCAATGAGAGTTCGCCAACGAAAGAGGCCCCACGCAGGGGAGCGGTCGCTTTCGACGCACTGACGGAGAGAAAGACATTCCCAGCTATTTCCTCTAACGCTCAACAACAAATCTCTTGTGCTCTTCACCTAACTGTAATGCCATAGTAATAACCTGTAAATCCCAATTCTTAACTTTAATATTTGAACCATTAAATATTATTTATTCTCTCAATACTATGGCTATCATCTATTTGTCCAACAACATAATTTAAACCTTCTGAACAACTGGAGTCAACCATCGCGTGGCATCACCCAACAAAACAACGCCGCCGCACTGGTGAACCGGACAATAGAAACACGCACCTGCAATCGGTGATAACGGACTCTCATTATGCCAGCGTAGTCACCGCATCTACGTGACTGCGCACCTGCCACCTGTAATCCAGACACCTACACTCTGCGCCACTCCTGCCTCGGACAACTGCAAGCCCTTCAACTGATGACCATCATCGCAACAGCGCCACATTTCGGACAACTGCAACACCCTGCAAATGTCCCTGGAATTCCGCACGCGCCACACTGCTGATGAGGTCATCGACTCGGCTCTGCACTCCGACAACGGGATGGTCGCCGCGACTCACTGCCTGCGACCGCATCCCGCAACACCACCACGTATCCGGCGACCCACTGCCGTGACAGCGCGCCACAACAACACGTCTACGCGACCCACTGCCGAGACCACAGCACCACAACAAGTCTGCGATCAACTGCAAGACCACAACCCTACAACAACACGTCTGCGACCCACTGCATGACAACAACCCGCACCAACAGCGTCTTCGGCGACCCACTGTCGAGACTGCACAACACTCCAACCCTACACCAACACGTCCTGGCGATCCACTGCCAAGACAGCGCACTCAACACACACAGCGTTCTGGATTACCCCTTTCAACCTCGCACCCTGGCAACAACAACAACCGTCCACATCACTTCAAACACCACATTGGGAATCCCGTCCGACTAATGGGCGCATCTGTCGACACGGTAAACAACACCTCCTTTCGCCCCACCCACCCCTGCCTGACGAAGCAGTGAACATCCCCCTGCAAGTCACCCCCTTCTCCGTCAGCCAGACATCATCTCCACTAAAGCTCGACGCAGCCCTTCTCCCAAGCTCCCACCACTCTCCTGCGCAATCCGCAAGCGGCCAATAACGCACGCCAATCAACCACATCCCTTCTTCCAAGAACCCCTCAAAACATAAAGCGAACATGTTCCTTTGGCTCCAAAGTGAAGAGTTCGCGAGCCAAATTCCTACGGCCATAGGAGAGACAGGCTTTCCTCTCTTATTTCTTCTTTCAAGAGTTTCAACAACCAACCCAACCCCGTTCAACTTCCCCACAAGTCGTGTAATCCGACACCATCGAAGGAGTTCTTTTACAGCGATGTTTATTTCTCCCCCCACTACTGGACTCACTCAGTGGGGGAACGTGGGACTCCCCCCTCTTCAACAGCTGATGTTTGTTTACATCCATCCTTCACGTGGGCTCATCCTCATCAGATGCTTCTTTGAGTGCCGGCTTTTAAAAGTAAATTTTTTTTCCACTCCATGCTGCGATGTGCGTCTGCTTTTTAGTGATTGTGGAGATGTTCCTTTTACGGAAGTGCAAATTTAATTATTAATGGCATTCATATCTTAATTTTAATGGCATACTTTAAATTTTAAACCAGTGTTTTTAATGCCTATATTTTTGTATATATTCCCATAACGAATGCTTCATTTCACTCATACGCCATTTCTTTGCACTTCTGTCATTTCAATAACCTGCAACTCCAGTCACCTGCAATTTTTGTTCATTTTTTTTTTCGTGATTGTACAAGACAATCACTGTATAGGGGCTACTGCAGCGGACTGGAGTTCATCAACCTTTCTTTCTGTTCCACGAAATCGAGAAAGGCATGCAATTCTTCGGCAGTGTTGATATCTCAAACCAATGAGAGTTCGCCAACGAAAGAGGCCCCACGCAGGGGAGCGGTCGCTTTCGACGCACTGACGGAGAGAAAGACATTCCCAGCTATTTCCTCTAACGCTCAACAACAAATCTCTTGTGCTCTTCACCTAACTGTAATGCCATAGTAATAACCTGTAAATCCCAATTCTTAACTTTAATATTTGAACCATTAAATATTATTTATTCTCTCAATACTATGGCTATCATCTATTTGTCCAACAACATAATTTAAACCTTCTGAAACTGGAGTCAACCATCGCGTGGCCTCACCCAACAAACTACGCCGCCGCAAGTGTTTAAAATGATTTGTCATAAACAATTTTTAAGAATTTAGAAATGTTTAATTATAATGTTTCCTGATGTATTTATTGACAGCCTATGTATTTTACAAATGGGGGAAACACTTAAAAATGGAAAGGGGTAAATGTTGAACTCAGTGTTCACTCTAGAAATGAAAAAGGGCAGGGCGCTGTTGGCTGTAAAAGGGAGCCCCGTTTTTGAAAACGCACTTTATTTTTTCAAAAGGGCACTTTTTTAAAAAAAAGTTTGAGATGGGCGTGACTCGTTGATATATCGGACCCGTAACCAAACAAAAAAAAGTTACGATTTGTTGATTGATATTGCGCTAGTGCTGCATATTCGGCTATTGGTGTCGATTCGGAGTTTATTTTGAAAGAAAGACCCGTACAAAATTAATGTATCTTTATGCAGATATTACTTAAAATACAAAATTTGACACTTAAAAATTAATGTTCTCGCTAAAAACCAAATCTATAAGTAGTCCTAATCAGACCCCTTACGAAACTGATGAAAAGGCTACTTAAATCTAAAATTTGGTAATAAAAGGCCTAATATTGTAACCAAAACCCACCTTCACTTTAAAAAAAAACATTGCATTTCACATGCGGGTACAGTCAACCAACATGATTCGTGGAATATCCCGTGCTCGAAATAACCGCGGAATCATTGCGATTGTACAACACGCATAGTTAAAAGGAGTTTGTTTTTCTACTGTCATAATTCACTTAATTCCAATTTACACACACATCTAGGGAAGCAAGGATGCTTGTGCTTGACTGAAAAGGGCAAAAGGGGCGGAGGTTTTTCAAAAGAGGGCGGCATTTTTGAAAAAAGGGGCATGAGGGCGCTATCAAGATGAAAAAAGGGCAGGCAGGGCGGACCGCCCTTCAAAAAACGCCTAGAGTGAACACTGTTGAACTTTTAAGTATGCATATCACAAGATTTACGATCTTGAACTAAGAATGAAGGTTTTTTAAATATTTAAAAAAAATGAATATTTCCTTATGTTTTTGGGACATTTTATTACTATTTTTAGAAAAATTAATTTTTGCATGCTCAATTGAATATTTTGAGTGTCCGATGGGTAATTGATTTTTCTAGTTTTTGAATTTATATGCAACAAAATATTATTAAATAAATTACTTAATCCCTGTACTTCTAATGTTCCAGTGAGTTTTAAAATTATGAAGTATTTTTCACTTAATGACAGATTAATTAATTATTTAGTAAAAAAAATCTTAATAATTCTTTTGTAGCAAATATTTTTTTAAAAAAATGTTCCTCAAACTATTAGGTTTTTAAATTCTTGTAAAATGAAGTATCTCTCAATATTGGGTGATAAGCAGGAATATCTGAAGATCCTAGACTGTGATACAACATACACGAGTTGTGAAATGAATAATTTTAAACTTTTTTTGTATTAATATTGTTAGGAAAAAGTCCAAATATAACTTGCCATTGCCCGTTTTCCAATTGTATTTTTTCCTATGTTGTCCGTAATGTTTCGTTTGGATTTGCCGGTGCTTCTCTGTTGACGTTTTAGTCCAGAGAAGTACTTCACTTCACTTTAAAATAAATCTCTTTCCGTACGATCTTTTGAAGATCGGGAATAGAATTTATTATTCTCTAATCTTATATATAATAAGTGATCAGCTAAGAAGTAATGTTTATGTTTTTACGTGAAACAATCAAATGTATTTTCTTTATATAAATACTTGTATATCTTTTCTCGAAACTGTATGCAAATGACCATATCAGTGTAACCGTGCCTTTTTATGTAAATGAAGTTGGACTGTAAAGTATATAAGTCAACTTCATCCTGCACCTGATGTTCTGTTTTCTGTGTTCTGATTATGTTCTGCATTATGTAGTTTCTCGAGTCCCTGACCTACGTGTCATATCGAGCCACATGCCGTGGTTTTTTTTTCTTTTCCTTAAGTTAGTAAGTTTTTAAACTGTTAATATGCTGGATTTTAAATAAATACTTTAGTGAAAAATGAGTTCTAGTTATTTTTATCTTCGTTAATTTATTAGTAGTTGTTTTAAATATTTTACTCAGTTATCACTGCAATTCTGCTAAAAGGATGGGACAATTTTTGAACATTGATAGGGTTTGAGATATATCCCTATCAAGGGTTATGGGCCGCCAGTCCCATACGACGTAAAAATGAACTCTTCTTATAAAAACCCGAAAACTGGAATGAAGAAATTTTAAACGTCGAAAACTGAGTTTTTAAAAATCTACAAATAACTTTTATCTTTTACAACGCGTCTTGTGACGGCGGGCCAACATGGAATCAACTATTGAGAAACTGGATCCCGACAACTACGGCACTTGGGAAGCCGACATCAGAGTCGTCATGATGGACAGAAACTGTTGGCGTATTGTGTGCGGTACTGAAACTAAACCACCCAAAGAAAACCTAAAAGAAACTAAGGATTTCTTGATGAGAACAGATAGGGCATACAGCACCATCTACCTCAACATTTCTAAAGAGTACCGGACCCTGATCGCGGATATCCAAGACCCAACTGATGCCTGGAATATATTACGGGACCATTTCCGACCAGATTCGAGAGCCCGAGCCATTGGTCTAACAGACGATTTCTTCACGTGTAAGATCAATCCAGATGAAGAAGTCGGACTGTATGCTGCAAGACTCAAAAAGATTTCTGCTGACCTGGAGAACGTGAAGAAGCCTATCCCTTCATGGTACCGGAGTTTCCAGCTAATACGTTTCCTGCCACACGAGTTCGACTCAATTGTGCAATCTATCTATCGTTGGTCAGACGAAGATTTTACATTTGACAGAATACTCCGTGAATTACTGGCAGAGGAATCCCGGCTGAAGCAAAGCCATAAAGACCATGATGCTGCTGCTTATCACCTTACCCGTCAGCAACCACAGACCAGCACAACAACTAACCCCGAAAAGAATCAACCAAGAACATCCAACAGTCGAGCAAGACGGAACCACAGAAACCCTACAACAAGAAGACCACGACGAACATCACACTCCACCAGAGGTAGACGAAACCCGGAAACAAGCTTTATAGTGGAGGCACTCACCAGCGAGCCGCAACAACAAACCGAATGGATTTTCGACACGGCCGCAAGTGCACATTTCTGCTGTAACAAGAACATTATCAAGGACTTTCAACCTCTGGAAAACACCTCTATGAATGTTGCAATTGGAGGAGTGACGTGTCCCGTCGAGGGTAAAGGAACAGTTCGCCTAGAGTTCCGGAACAGGGGTGAGTCAGAAATTGTACTTCTTAAAAATGTACTGTACTCCCCGAAACTAAGGCAAAATTTGATCTCGGGATCTCTAATAGATGACTCTAAAGCTTCTTTTGTTGGTAAAAATAAAAAGATTACTATTTATCATAATGACGGCCGAAAACTGTTCGAGGCCTATAAACGTAGAGGGTTATATTTTGTAAAACCCCATTATGGTAAAAATGTAAAACCCCATTATGGTAAAAATGTAAATGTAAAATATAAAAATAGTAGAAATCCTAAGATTAACTTTTCTATTTCTAGTGTTGACAAACTAGATGTTTGGCATAAACGATTTTGTCACATTAACACAAAATTTATCGTCCAAACCAGTAATAATGATAATGTTAGAGGTTTACCTAATTTTAAGAATCAAACTATCCATTGTGAACCCTGCAAATTATCAAAGACCCGGCGTAAAACTTTCAAACACTTGGGAAGTATACGGTCGAATAAACCTTTACAATTAATCCATATGGATTTGTGTGGACCTCTACCCAATTTGGCTATTGGAGGCTACCGTTACTTTCTAACCATAATAGATGATTACTCTAGAAAGGTAACAACATACCCGCTAAAAGAAAAACGGGATGTATTTAAATGTTTCACCAGCTACCAAAAACGCGTTGAACGTTTTCTAAATACCAAAATATTAAGTGTCAGAACTGACAACGGTTTAGAATTTTGTTCATCTGAGTTTGAAAATTTCTTAGACGACCAGGGTATCAAAGTTGAACGTACAAATACGTATACTCCTGAACAAAACGGCGTATCAGAACGTTTTAATTACACTGCCGTTGATGCTGTCAAAGCAGTTTTAAATGATAGCGGTTTAGGAAACAACTTTTGGGCGGAAGCCTTATTTTGCTTTACCTATGTATGGAATCGTATTTGTCATAGCAATCAAAAACAAACACCTTTTGAGTTGTTCGGAGGTAACAAACCTTCCGTAAAACATTTACGAGCTTTCGGAACCCCTGTTTACCTAGGCATCCCAAAGCAACAACGCAAAAAGTTAGATATGAGAACTAAGAAAGGCATAATGGTAGGATATGCTCAACGGACCCGTGGGTATAGGATCTGGCTCCCTAATGAAAGAAAAATTGTCGAATCTATTAATGTAACTTTCGAAGATGAGGCAATTGGCAGTGGAGCTGTACTGGACCCTTCCCATAATTTAAGAGTATTATCTGACCAGTCTGATTCTGACTCAAATTCTGACATTCAGAGTGATATCGAATCATTAGCCGAACCTTCTACGACATCCGAGCATCCAGATCCTGTACCGGGCACCAGTGAGCATATACCTCCGGCCCCTATTAAAAGAGTTACATGGTCTCGTGAAGCTGTACCTAGAAATGACGGTACACGTACCGATATTTATTATCGTATTGAAGGATCAAATGCCAGGTTAAGATCTCATAATGATGTGGAGAAATTTTGCACTGCAAATAACATCCCCTATGACAAAACCCTTTTTAACTTTAGTGGTAAAAATACTTTTTCTGGTAAAGTTCATAACAATGAATCTAATATAATTAATACATGACTAGATGTAACTATCCCTTCCAGTTATAATACTGCTATTAGAACCCCTGAAGCTGACTTTTGGCATAAAGCCATGTCTGAAGAAATCTCCGTAATGATCGAACGTAATGTTTGGAAACTTGTCCCCAAACCTCCTAACAGTAAAGTAATAGGCTGTAGGTGGGTTTTCAATATTAAATATGACGACAAGGGTAATATTGCTCGTTATAAAGCCAGACTTGTTGCCCAAGGTTTCCTACAATTAAAAGGTGTCCATTACGACGAGGTCTTTAGTCCAGTAGTCAATTTTTCAATCATAAGAATGTGTTTTTCTATCTTTATATGTAAACTTGAATGGGTACATTGCCAAATTGATATTAAATGTGCTTACCTTTATGCAAGTCTTGATGAAACCATTCTAATGTATCAACCACAGGGATTTGAAGATAAAATAAAACCGGACTTTGTATGTAAACTGGACAAAGCAATATATGGTCTTCACCAGTCAGGAAGGGAAAGGTTTTGTGAAATACACAACGTATTAATTGAGATCGGATTTATAAATCTAAAATGGACTAACTGTGTGTATATTTTTCAAAATAGTGTAATTTTACTGTTGTACGTTGATGATATTGTTCTTTTTGCCAAAACAAATGATTTAATCAAAATTATTATCAACAAACTCAAAGATCATTTCGACCTCAAAGTTTTAGGAGAAACACGTCGACTTTTAGGTGTCGAGTTTGAACAGATTGGCAATAAGATCCATATTCATCAATCTACCTACATTGATAAAATTTGTAAAACCTATTGTAAATTTAATATACCCAATGTTTCTCTTCCAATTGCAGTTGGAACGATCATGTCCAAAACCCAATGTCCAAATTCTGTAGAAGAAACATCTAATATGACCAAATTACCTTTCAGAAATGTTTTGGGTTGCTTAGCTTTTATCGCGGGCAGAACTCGTCCAGATATTAGTTACGCTGTAAATATTCTTTCCCAGTTTCAGTCTAACCCAGGTATTTGTCATTGGAATACTCTACTTAAACTCTTTGGATATATTAAACATACTAAAAATTATAAATTGAATCTTTCACAAATTTCGAATCTTAATATCAATTGTTATAGCGATGCTGATTTTGCTGCTAATAGAGACGACCGTATTTCAATTGGCGGTTTAATTTTGTTTATTGATAGCTCCCCCATAGTTTGGAGAACATTCAAACAGAAAGCGGTAAGTTTATCTACGTTGGAAGCAGAGTACATTTCGTTGTCAGAAGCTGCCAAAGAGTTAACATGGATCATTAACGTATTGACTGAACTCGTAGACTCTAACTTACTAAATCTGAAGTTTAATAGTTTTCTTTACTGTGACAATGAGGCGGCTATTAGTTTTTCAAAATCCTCAATTGAGAACAATCGGACGAAGCACATTGATATTAAATATCATTTTATCAGAAATTTGGTACTTGAAAATATCTTCAATTTAAGCTATGTTAATACTAAAAGCAATCTAGCTGACCTTTTTACCAAACCTTTACCTAAGATAGGTTTAAAAACTTTTATTGATAAAATTTTCACCTAGATTTATATATTCACAACTTTAATTTTTTCTCAAACTATAAATACTTTTGATGAAAATGTGAATATTTTCATAAGGCGAATTTTATATTTTTGAAATTTTCATGTTCTTTCTCTTTCATGTATATCTGATGTGTATCCTGTTGTGGAGGAGTAACGGTCCCCGCGGAGATGTCGGATTCCCTTTCGGAGGGTGTCACGGACCGTACGAGCGGCCTCCAATACCGTCTCGGAGGAGGTGAAATTGTAATCGCCTGAGTGCGGCTCCGTCGATATCGCCGGGAGGGGGTTCACATCAAAGCCCCTTATTAGGAGACATTTGTTTTCTTTAATTTCGTAAGTCCCTTACCTGAAGATAACTCCTCTACTCCCACCTCCACAGCGGGATACAGTTCATCTATACGCCACCGGAATAATTTTTCCGTTTTTTTTCAAGAGTTATGATCATTGACATTTCGATATAAAATCCAATTTTGTATTTTTCAACAAGTTTGTTGTATTATAAATTTTTGATGTGTTGTTTTTGTAAATGCATTGAAATGTACAGGTATTTTTGTAAAAACTTTTATTAAACTTTTGGCTATAAAATCCTCTTTTTGAACTTGCGTAGATTTTCTCACTCCATAGGAAAAAGGCGGGCCATTGTTAGGAAAAAGTCCAAATATAACTTGCCATTGCCCGTTTTCCAATTGTATTTTTTCCTATGTTGTCCGTAATGTTTCGTTTGGATTTGCCGGTGCTTCTCTGTTGACGTTTTAGTCCAGAGAAGTACTTCACTTCACTTTAAAATAAATCTCTTTCCGTACGATCTTTTGAAGATCGGGAATAGAATTTATTATTCTCTGATCTTATATATAATAAGTGATCAGCTAAGAAGTAATGTTTATGTTTTTACGTGAAACAATCAAATGTATTTTCTTTATATAAATACTTGTATATCTTTTCTCGAAACTGTATGCAAATGACCATATCAGTGTAACCGTGCCTTTTTATGTAAATGAAGTTGGACTGTAAAGTATATAAGTCAACTTCATCCTGCACCTGATGTTCTGTTTTCTGTGTTCTGATTATGTTCTGCATTATGTAGTTTCTCGAGTCCCTGACCTACGTGTCATATCGAGCCACATGCCGTGGTTTTTTTTTCTTTTCCTTAAGTTAGTAAGTTTTTAAACTGTTAATATGCTGGATTTTAAATAAATACTTTAGTGAAAAATGAGTTCTAGTTATTTTTATCTTCGTTAATTTATTAGTAGTTGTTTTAAATATTTTACTCAGTTATCACTGCAATTCTGCTAAAAGGATGGGACAATTTTTGAACATTGATAGGGTTTGAGATATATCCCTATCAAATATGAACATATATATCACATATTCGTATATAATTTTAAGCCATTCTTTATTTTTGTTAATTCATTAAATGAGTTATACAAAATAATATATGCATGATGAAGTGTGTTTGAGATTTATAAGTAAGATTCAGGGATTATTTTTCTGTAGATTAAATCAATCACATGTCATCTATTGTACTACATTTCAAGGCTTGAAATAAGCTCCAGCAATGCCGCAAGTTACTGTAAAATTGACGCAAAGATTATTGCTTCTCACAGCAAACATTGCTGTAAATATTTAACCTGATTTTTTTTTCTAATCCAAAAGCCGTAATTTTCAAAATGCAGTAGCGGAGTTTGTTTCCTTCAAATTATATATTTCACAAACTAAGTTAGTCAATTTTTTTTCTTTATTTATAGTTGCGCAATTGCTTTAAAATTCGGTTGGAATTTCTAATTGATAGCGGGTACTTCTTGACGACTTTTTCGGTCGATCGATTCACTTCTCAATGCGAAACTGGGACAATTGATAACAAATATGAAATGATAGGAATTTCCATGATTGGTTTAAAGAGTTGCATGATATTACACATACATCGTAAAATAGTTTTTTTAAAGTATGCACTTGTATTTTTCGTATGATTTTTATTAGGGTTGAACCGGATAGTGGTTTTGCCGGATATCGGATATCCGGCGCACATTACAAACCGGATATCGGATATCCGAACTGGATTTTGCCGGATATCCGATCGGATATCCGGCAGTTTATTTTTTATGAAAATAACTTTTCATACACACTAGAAAAAACGGAAATCGGTCAAAAATTTAAAAATATTTTTTTATTCTGTAATATTTCCCAATTCCTTATCTTTAAAGTGATGCCAAAATTGAATAAACATTCAAAAAACTTTTTTATTTACAAAGGGTTATTCTAGGGTGCTGCTAGCAATGGTCGTATGTTTTGTACATTTTACACTTAATTTCTGAATAATTGTAATTTTACCGTATGCCTTTTCATTCCAAACATGAAAACTCGAGGTTTGCTTAAACTTTTGAGAAATTTATGTTTTAATTCAACTTTATATTAGTTGTGAGATGTGATGACCCTCCACCATAACGATTCGTTAAAACTATAATTTTAAAGTTAAAAATTTGAAAAAAAGTTTTTTTTTAAAGTCTCTATTGGCTAAAGGGAGAATATGCACACTGCGAATACATTGGTAGAATTTTCAGGAAAATACTTAAAGCAAGAACAAAGAAAATTGATCGCCACAAAAAAAATCTTCGACGTTTTATTCATCCGGATATCCGGCATGGAAAATCGGATATCCGGCACTTTACTTCCGGATATCGGACAGTTAAAAAGCAGCCGGATAGGCCGGATACCGGATAGTTAACGGATATCCGTTTCATCCCTAATTTTTATTCTTTTTTAAAGGGTATAACATAATTTATAGTTATATAATAAATTGACATTCAGAGTTATTCTTTTCGAATAGAATTGCTTTAAAGTACACACTCGCATTTTTCTAGTACACAGCAACATATAAATGTTGTTATATGTAAGTACCCTTTATTGCTGTTGGTAGGCTGCTAGCAAATGTGGTTTGGTTGAAAGATTTTTTTTTTTTTTATGAGATGTATGTTGATAGTTTGAAAGATGTTAGTAATATGAATGCAAGTATGAGGAAGGGTATATGGTCTGAAAACAGTAGGTTGAGCTTGTCTGAAATTTTTTTGTATACTAGGTTTTGGGTAAATTAATGCAACCAAAAGGGTGTGATAGAGGATATTGATTGCATTTCTAGAACTGTGTTTGACATTGCCCAGTGCCAAAAGTAATGTGCCGGTGCCTCAAACGAATGCTCGTTTTTTTTAAAGCAATGTGCCTAGTAATGTAATCGGGATCCAATGTACTGACGCCTATTAAAGTTGTGTCAGGTGCCAACTCAGATGATGTCCTCGTCATCTGACCATGGTTTAAAAATACGAAGCATTGCTCCCTGTTCTTTCCTTTGGGATAAGTGTTAAACTGTTGCAAGTAGTCGAATGTGCAGCTCTAGTGCGATGTTACCATCCATCGTGCAAACCAAATAGAAACGCTTCGAAATGAATTTGCAACTGTCACTGATAGCCTGTTATGCAATAAACGTCATCCGATCGTAAATCAATCTTGTCATCTGACCATAGTTAGAAAATACGACGCAATGCTTGAGCTGTTACTTGTAATTGTGTGTTTAACCGGAAATAACCATAAAGTTCATAGAGAAAAACAACGCATGGGCACAACGTATTGGGTCATTTCGCAACTGCTTGAGAACACTGCCTACCCGCTAGACGCAACTCTTTACCTAAAATTCATTTTAAGAAAAACTGAAAATTACAGATCGCAGAATCGGTTTTATTTCAAGTTTTGCCTTGAGTTCAATGGCTTTTTTCTGAGAGCTTATAAAAGCTCACAGGAGTATTTGCTGCCAGCTTCAAAATCTTATTAGCTTTGCTGCATTCTATTGGACAATTTAATTTGAGGTTCGGAATAAGAAATATCTTCCATAATATATATATATATATATATTAAAGAATCATTCCAGAGTGCAGAGGTTCAGTATTTGTATTAAAAACAGTAATAATTTTTTTCTTAAAAAGGCCATTTCTTATTTTCCTAAGTACTGAAAATCTCAGGAATACAGCTTTTGTCAGAAATCATACTTGTTATTTTGATTTCGTGTAATTTTCAGTAATCACCAACTTGCATAATTAAGTTTTACAGATATAAAAAATATGCTTTCAAGAAATGTTAGATAATTTGAATTCAAAATAATTCTTTTTCTAAATCAATGCAATTTTAAATACTTTATTCCCTTTTTGTAGGTTGCTGTGAGAAGAAATTGCTTTGGAGCTGGATAAGCTGAGAATGTTGTGAAGGACTGGATATGAACAAGAATTAATACAATGTTAATAATGTGCAATGTAAAATATGTGATAAATAATCAATAATAATAAATTGATAAACAATCAATAAACTTGTGTTCCTACTTAAGATTTTTCAATGCAAAGACTAACACTTTCATATTTTATAAATACATGTTTTTATCAATTAATGCTTAAATGAATTGGTAAATTTCATAGTCTAAGCTGAAGTAAATTTAAAGGGCTTTATAAATTAATAATGCATATTATATAATAAATTAAATAAATGATTAAAGTAAATAGTCAAGTATGAATGTCACTAACAATTATTAAATTAGTATTTAAGCAGTTTTATATTTAATTTTAGTTTTTCGAAAAAATTTAGAAAAGTTATTTTTAATTGCAAATTCATGCATATTTAAAAATAAAAATTAAGTTCTCTTAGTGTGCCTACAATATTTATTATTTACAAATTATAGCACAAGTCTGCAGTTTCTCAATAAGAAGAATATTAAAACTAATTTTGTAGTTATGTCTTATTTGATTTTAGTTAAAAAGAAATAAGCCTGACTGATATGCTAAAATAAATATAAGAATAAAAGTTGTGAAATAAAACCAAATACAAGATGAATGTGCAATATTAACTACTAAATAAATAAAATCCAAATGTAAAGAAAATAATTGAATACTTCAGAATCGATTCTTATTTTCTTTAGTTTTAGATTTTGCATATTTAGAAGTAAATATTGTATATATCACAGACGTTTGGTTTACATCTATCAGGTGCTAGAAATATATACTGTGGATATTATAAACGTCCGTTAGAGATAAAAATGATTATAATTTAGAGGTGTTATAGACGTGCGATAGATGCGAATGAGATATTTATGGCTGTCTAGTATATATCCACGTTATCCAAATTATGGATATCGTGGATGACCATAGACGTTTTATAGATCTCAAAAAGAGCACACATGTTGGCTCTAGAAAACGTCCATAAGACGTTATCGGTACGTTTTTGGATGAACCTGTTATCCATGGATGACGTTGATTAGACGTCATATAGACGTATGTGTGTTGTCTGGGCCTAGTTTCCACTAATTCCCATTACATTTATTAAAAAAAATTAGTTACAATCAGGCCCAACGCACTGGGGTAACACCCCCCCCCCCCCCCCGTCACACACAATAATCTGGAAATCCTAAAAGTTGGAAATTTCAAGTTTCAAAAATCTCCAAGTTGGGAAAATTTATGCCTGAAGAAAATTCATATTATTAGCAAATGAAAGCTATGGAAGATTAGAAGTTACCCAACTAGTAAGATTATATTTAAATTAGACAATGCTTGTGAAAGACTTTTTAAAATTACCTATAAAAAACCCGATGAAAATGTCGATAAGTTGAAACCGTAAATTTTCAGCACTGTTGTTGGGAATTTTCTTTTTTCAACCCCCCCCCCCCCCCCCCCAAACATTTTGTCCCTGTGTAACGGCACTGGTTACAAGAACAACAGTATTAGCTAAATAAAAACATACAACAATGTTTTTTTTATATCAAAATATTTAGATAATAGCGAGATTGTTAATCGATCTTGGTAAACAAATTTTACTGTGATGACTGACACAACTCCACCATTGGTATTTTGATTGTTTTTTCTCTCACCAACAGGAGGCAGTCATTTAAGATAATATTGTATTAACTGAACGTGATAAACAAGTGAAAGAAGCTAGGTTTCAGTGTGAAGAGAATGGATGTACTTTTTAGTTTTTAAAAGGATTATTTGATCATTTCGAATTCCTTAAAATACTAATGTTTAACATACCAAGGAATATGACCTCTTTCTTTGCTTTTTTCAGTGTTTGTTGGAACAGATGCCGCTTTATTTTCTTCAATCATTTCAACATCTTCGCTCCCTTCCATGTTTACAATTTGTGTAAATAATTTCTTTCCATTCGCGCCATATGAAGTATTGTTGAGTTGTAGAGTTGTTAGAAATTTATTTATTTTATAAACGAAAAATAACTTAGTTTAGGGTTTAAAGGATAATAAACAATAATATTTTACTTAATAATGATATTTTAATATTTGCGATGAATTCTAAAATATAACACATAATATATATGTAAGAAATTTTACAAAAAATTAAGTAGAAGTGTTTTTCTAAATTCGAACTTACTGGTGTTGAAACTAAAAATCGTGTTTCCCGGTTACTGTTTTTTTATCACTTCAGTCAATTTCAGTTATGAATTTGTACAATAAAGTGGTTTCTATTATAAAAAAGAACCCAGCAGCATTTCTTTCAAAGTCTAGTATAAGCACAACAAAGAAACGAGTTGTGGTATTAGGCAGTGGTTGGAGTAGCTACAGTGTGCTAAAAAGTATAAACAGACGTTTATATGATGTCAAAGTTATAGCACCCAGGAATCATTTCCTGTTTACTCCTCTACTTTGCAGTACTGCAGTCGGAACTTTGGAATTTCGGTTAGATTTTAACGATTTGCCTGTATTTAAAAATTTATGGAATTAAAGTTTTCCTTTCAATATTTTCTCCTGAATAAAATTTTTAATATCTACACAAAAAAATTGTGTATATTATTATTATTTCTCAGATATAAAATGGTGGCATTAGTTTTTGCATACCTGCTAACTTGTATTGATTATCCATACAGTGAGGATTTTAACCATTTTGCACAGTTAGCCAATGAAATTAAACAGTCGATGGATTATTTTCCATTTACAAAAATGTGCTATTTTTTCTGCTGAAATACCCTATATAAAAACAACAAAAACCTTCGGTTAATTCCAAGCGTCCGGTGCCCTCGCCAAATGGGATTTGGCGACAAACGATTGGACGATAAAGTTTATATTTTGGCAACCCTACTTAATGCCTGCGAAAATATCATGTTATGTGGCAACCCTAAATTTTTTACCTATAGCTTGGTTCAACGTAGCTGCACCATTTTCGAATCGACGTTTGGCTCGCGTGCTTTTGATTTTTCTTAGCTATGGATGTTTATGCGGACAACGTTTATTTGAATAATAAACGTGCCGTGATTGAGTGTTGACGAGTCGAAGTACGGCAAACGCAAGTACAACCGGGGCAATTGTGTGGAAGGCCAGTGGGTGTTTGGAGGGATTGAATCCGTTACCAACAAGTGCTTCATGATTGCCGTGGACGACCGGAAATCGACAACTTTACTCAACGTTTTGCCTGGATCCGTTATTGTTTCCGATTTTCATATAAAACGTTGATTTAACGATCAACGACTGCCCAAAGGATTGCCTGTAAGCGCCATGATCGCCGGCCCGGAGGGGGTCATGGATGAAATAATGAGTAGTAGATGGCCGAAGGCCAGAGACCACAAAATTGCCGGTAGGAGTCTGTGACTTTAAGCGGGCGGTACGCGTGTGCACTTAAAAGTGCCGTTGAAATACCCCAAACGACTGCCCGAAGGATCGCCTGTAAGCACCATGATCGACTGCCCGGACCAACGGAATGTCCGCCATTTTGCGTGATCTGACCATGGTTCAAAAATACGAGGCATCGTTCCAGGGTCTTTCCTTCAAGATAGGCACCGAACCGTCGCCAATAGCCCACTGTGCAGCTCTAGTGCGACGTTAATTAAACAAACCAAACCTTCGAGATAGGCCCCGAACCGTCACCAATAGCCCACTGTGCAGCTCTAGTGCGATGTTAATTAACCAAACCAAACCGCCATTTTGATATGGCAACAAAAAAAAAAAACTTCATTTTTGCCTTGGCAGCAATTTTTGGACTTGGTGACAACGGGGCACCGTACACTAGGAATTTACCAAACCTTCAAATGTATAAATATATATTTGGATCTCTCTGTCCAAGGATTTCTATAGTTTCCCAAGCAATGCACCAATCATTTGAAATTCATATAAATACTGTATGTTGTCATGGCTCAAAATAAGCCACAGCAATACTGCAAGTTACCTTAAAATTGCTGCGCTTCTCACAACAAATATTGCTGCGAGTATTTACAACCTGATTTTTTTTCGAATAATATTTTGATTTCTATCCACAATGTACAATTTTTAAATTTAATTACTTATTTGATAAATTGCTGTAAAATTCATAGAAAAGAAACTGAAAATAAAAAGATCACCGGAATCGGGTTTTATTTTGAGTTTTGCCGTAAGCTAGTGGTAATTTTTAAAAGCCATATTTATTTTAATTTCATTTTTTTTTTGTAAAGTACATCTACTACAGGAATATAAACTAAACTCTTCCAATGAAAACTTAACAATTTTATTTTTTTCAATGCTTAGAATGTTAATTGACATCTGGACTATTATTTACCAGGTCAATCACTGAACCAGTGAGGAATATTGGATTCAGTGATCCTCGAGATTTCATGCTCGCCCATGCTGAACACCTGGATGTTGCCAATCAAAAACTGATGTGCAGAAGTGTGCTGGATCAGAATTCACAGTTTGGCATTTCATACGATAAGCTAATAATTGGTGTTGGTTGCCTTAATAACACATTTGGAGTACAAGGAGTGGAGAAATATGCATCCTTTTTAAAAGTTAGTTAATTCTCTCATCATACTTTCATGTAAAACATAATTTAGGGGGTCTTTCGGTTTATTCCTAGTGTCCGGTGCCCTCGCCAAATGGGATTTGGCGACAAATGATTGGGCGATAAAGTTTATATTTTGGCAACCCTACTTGATGACGAGGGAAAATATCATGTTGTAATGCAACCCTAAATTTTTTTCCTCTTGCATGCTTTAACATTGTTTTGCCATTTTTGAATCAACATACAGCTCGCGTTTTTGTGATTTTAATTTTTCTGAGCTATGGATGTCTACTTTTTTTATACGACTTTTAGTAGGTATTTTTTGAATAGTAGGTATTTTTGGGAGTGGGAAAATAAAGGCTAACGTGCCATGATTGATTGGTGCATGGATGCATTTTCAGTGTTCACTCTAGGCGTTTTTTGAAGGGCGATCCGCCCTGCCCGCCCTTTTTTCATCTCGATAGCGCCCTCATGCCCCTTTTTCAAAAATGCCGCCCTCTTTCGAAGAAAATTCTACCCCTATTGTCCTTTTTAGTCAAGCACAAGCATCCTTGCTTTCCTAGCTGTCTTTAAAAAAGGTATTGATTAATTTTTTTTGGGGTAAATTGGAATTAAATGAATTAGGACAGTAGAAACACAAACTTCTTTTTAACTAAGCGTGTTGTGTAATCGTGATGATTCCGCGGTAATTTCGAGCACGGGGCATTGCACGAATCCTATTGGTTGCCTGTAAGATAGTTTGGGGCGAGATTACAAGATTAGACATTTTATTACCAAATTTTGAATTTTAGTAGCCTTTTCATCATTTTTGTAAGGGGCCTAATTCGGGCTACTTACCGATTTGGTTTTTAGCGAAAACATTAATTTTAAAATGTCAAATTTTGAATTACAAGTAGTATTTCTACAAAGTGACATCAATTTTGTACTCTTCTTTCCTTCGAGGTAAGCCCCGAGCAGTCACCAATAGCCCAATATGCAATAAATCGTAATTTTTTTTTGTTTAGTCACGGGTTTGATGTGTCAACGGGTAGCCACGCCCACCCAATTTTTTTTTTAAAGTGCCCTTTTAAAAACAAGAAGTGCTTTTCCAAAAACGGGGTGCCTTTTTCTGCTAACAGCGCCCTGCCCCTTTTTATTTTTAGAGTGAACACTGCCATTTTGATTTGGCGACAAAAAAAAAACGTAATTCTTGGCCTTGACGGTAATTTTTGGACTTGGTGACAACGGGGCACCGTACACTAGGAAGTTACCTGTTATTCATTTATTACAACATAAAGAGCTTTTGGAGGAAAAGGGTGTTTATTTTGCATGGATGAAAAGGACCAGCTTTGGTGTGGCATACTAAAAATTAAAAAAAAAAAAATTGAAACATTAAGTTGCAACATGAGTCATTTTTCATAGAACTCTGGATTTTTATAATATATATTCTTGAGTTTAGTTTAAGAAAAGTACAAAATTACACACAGGTTCATCATATATTTGCTACATCCGAAATTAATAATAATGCACTAAAAAGTAATTGGGCACTTTATTTATGTTTTTTATGAAAATGTGTTAAACATTGTAAAAAAAGTTTAAAATAAAATAAAAATTTATATTGTTTCTAAAAATATTTATATAGAAACCACTTTGTGTAAATATACATTTAAAACTTTTGTAGTGTCCATATCCAAAAGACTTCAGTTAGGAAATCTTCAATTGACCAAATTTTATAACATCAAAAGATAATAAGTTTAAAATCATTTTCCACATTTTTTATATAATAATTCAGCAAAAATTTAATGTGACATGACATAGGCAGAGGAACATGGGGGAAAGAAGCAAGCTACAAGAACAAGAAATAGCATGACATATAATAAACAAATATTCCCTAACAGTTTTTTATCAAAATATCAAGCTCATTTATCAATATACATTGTTTAGCCTCCCATTAATTGAGAACCAGTTGAGAAAAATATATTGGTCCTCTGTTGGAATTCGAACCCACAACCTATTGTTCTGAAATCTCCTGCGCTGCAAACTAAACTACAAAGGCAAGTTCCAGATTTTGGAGATATTTTATAAAAGTTATTTCTTTATGCAATATTTCTAAAATTATTTTAAAAATCTAAATGGAATTTTATAAATCCGAGCCTCAGGTGCATATCTTGAGGATGAATAGTATCAGCTTTTATACGCAGAGCAAGTAGGTGTTTTGCGATCCAAGACAATCTCTTTCTTTTATTACTACAGATTTTGAGATTTAGGTAAAGAAAGGTTATTTTTTAAAAAACTATCTGTGTGTGATCTCAAGAACAGATATTAAAAGGAGTTAAATTTTATTTTGAATAGTGTTTCACACTTATAGGAAATTCCAGATGCTCAGCGTATCCGCAAGGCCATCCTCTCCAATTGTGAGAGGGCGTTGTCTCCGACCTTATCATCTGAAGAGAACCAAAGACTCCTTCACACCGTCATTGTAGGTGGTGGACCAACCGGGGTGGAATTTGGAGCCGAGCTCTATGACTTTAAAGTCAAGGTAAGCGTAATTAATTGTTGTATATGTCAGTTTTATGTGTAATCCTTCGAAAGTGCAAAAAAGTCTGCCTTTTTTTAAGTGAAACTTCTGTAACGAGGCTAGTGAATCTGAATGACCCTGACACATAAATCAAACATGAAACGTTAGTATGCTTGGTACATTTTCTTCAATATTCATAAGAACCTATACCATCCTAAAGTTCATGACAATAGCTTTAATCTCATGTAAGTGTTGTTTGATTTTGACAATTAATTAATGAATTATTGTCTTGTAAAGTATTTAATGTTGTGCGTGGGCTATCTGGAAAAAGGAAAAGTTAGAGAGAAAGACTTTGATTGGCTGTAGCAGGTCATATAATCTTCTTCAATTGAAAAAGTTATGTGTGATAAGAGCTGTTATCATATTGAAATCGAATCTCACTGAGACTGAAATGGAATAATGATTCTAAAGCATGGAATGAATAAAATTATTAATTTATTTATTTAATATTCCTTGTAGATGAAGATGAAAGTAAGATCTTATATGGTACGGCACACAGTCATGTTTTTTTATTAAAAAAAATACAATCTTAATTAATCTCTGTTAAAATTAAATATAATATTTTGAGTGTATTATTGGATAGAGCTGACTGTAGTTAAAATAATTTGAGTATTCAATACTTCACATATCATAGCTAAGCTTGGGTGTTTAACAATCGTTTCAGAAGCAAATAATTTCTTTCTTTTACCATATTCAGCAATGCTATAACTTGCATAATATTGAAATTTTTAAAGTTTTTTCTGGTGATATGATCTATGCTTTTAAATTTCAATCATGACATGCAAAGGTATTTTAACAAAGAATTCATTTTTATACATAATATTTTTCTCTGTGTTTAAACTAAATGCCAAACATTAAACAATTTTTAGCTACTTCTGGATTCTGCTGCCCTCTATAAATTAATTTGTAACAATATTTTTTATAGGTGATTAGAAATTTTCACGATAAGCATGACTTGAAAACTAAAAGATACAGGAAATTAGCAATTTTTATAACATTACAACTTTCCTATTGAAAACTAACTCACAGTATTCCAATTTCATTGCAAATAGGGTCTTAAAGGGAAAAACTAATATTTAGTGTAGAGCAAGTTTAATAGGAAAGGAATGATTAAACACATGTCAACCACTTTAATAATTGTTTACTTTATATAAAAGTATCACTGTATGACACTAAATAGCTTTGTTCTTACATTATAACAAAAAATATTTTTATTGCTAATTTAATATTTAAGAATTTGTGGCTTTGGCTTATGATAAATTGTTTTACTGTTCATTGAATGATTGAAGTGACATGTATTTTAAAAGCTAAAGTAAATATATGTTATTATTTATTCAAGAAAAACAAATAAAACTTTTTTCAGGATGTCAGAAGGTTATATGAGAGTAGTGAAGAGCTTTTTAAAGTGACCTTAATTGAAGCTGCAAATATTCTTGGAAGTTTCGATCAAAAGCTTAGAACTTATGCTGAAAAGAAATTAAGTGAAAGGAAAAACTTTACCCTCTTGAAAACTTCTGTAGTAGGTAACATATTTATTGTATAATATGAATTTTATTATATCCTGTTATTTATACAAATTCTAATAATACTTTCTTAGTAGGTCAAAAACTAAAGGAATTTTATAATTTATCTGTTTGTATTTCCATTATTCATATCAATGGCTAAAAGCACAAACATTGTATGTACCCTTGGTATAGCTGTAATATAAGACATTTGGGGCAAGTTTTTTTTTTTGTGGGTGTGTTTTATTTTGGGGCGATAAATTTATATTATGGCAACCCCGGCTGACTTTGGTATTTTCTAATTATTGCAATGTCTTTTAATCTGGCAACATTATGATATCATTGTGCTTCATATTCGTTTGTGTGGTTCACGGAAGAGTATCGGTAAATGATTAAAAACACCAGAAAAGTCTAATAACAGCTTCTATTGCATAAAGCTTGATACTAAATTTTAAAATTCGTTGGCACAAATTGAAAACTCGTTTTAGCAACTTTTTTCGTCCCCAAGAAAAAAACGCAACAAATGTCCTAAAATACATATGTTTTGTCCCCTTTTGTAATTGGACGTCTGTCGACCATGCTGATTGTTAACCTATTACCTCTCTGACCTTTGTACCACATAGAGCCCAAAAGTATTCAGAATCAAACCTTGCAGTACAGTGCGGGCTAAACCCACTCGAATGTTTTAATCTATAAATTATAAAAACAGAGTGTGAAAATGAAACTTTCTTCAGCGAAATATTTTTGCTATAATCCAAAGCACAAATATGAACTTAGAAGGGGTTTTTTAAAATAATGAAATTTTTTGTTTAAGCAAAATAAAAAAATTTGTGATTGAACAATTAGTTACTACGAATCCTCTCACAGACCACTAGTGATCTGTTAGTTGAGAACCACTGTTCTAAACAGTCCACATAATGCCTTCTTAAAAAAATTTAAACCATATTATATGTAGATATGACTCTTTGAACTGCTTTAAAATGTAGTACTCTTTGAAGTGCTTTAAAATGTAGTATGTTGTTTTGATTAAATAACTTTAGGAATTAGAGATTTACTTCAATAATCTTTCTTTTACAGAGGTGAAAGAGGATTGCGTTGTTCTGAAAGATGGAACAAGACTTCCATGTGGTCTTGTAGTTTGGAGCACTGGTTTAAGCCCTCGTGCTTTCACGCAACTACTTTCATTGCCAAAAAATGCAAAAGGACAGGTTAGTTTAAAACTCGATATCTATGTTTACGTTTCTGATTTAAATCGGCAAATAATTAGAAAAGGTAAAAGTATCATCTAATAGTTTTAATAAATCAGATAATTATTTTAATAATTTTTATAAGATTTTTGAACAATGTATAGATACTTTTACCAGATTTAAATTACCTTAATGCTCTTAAGCTATTTTTGAAATTCTAAAGTTGTTTTATCAGTATAGAAGTTTAAAATTCCCCTTTCGCCCTTTAAAATTTTTTGAAAATTTCAATTATTTTTTGAAGAAATAGCTTTAAACCTCAAATAGTTAGATTTGAATTTCTTTTTTTTAATTGAGTATATTTTTCTTAATTTATAAATTGGGCTCATTGCTGGAAGAAACTGAAGATTGTAGGACATGAAATCACATCCTTAACCAACAGTGGGTAAAAAAGTTGAAATAGTACTTTAATTATCACTATCAATCGACTTTCAGTGTAAACTTTTCAACTTGCTCAACCTGTGAAATAACTTTGTTGGTTTAGAATAATGCTTAAACTTTTTAATTTAAAGTATATTAATTACCAAAAAATTCTTAAATTAAACAAATGTTATTTTTATATTGCTTCAATTTGTTTTGTTAATTTTGTTAAAATTTTGACAAAATTCTTTAATAAACACTTGCGTGTAACTTTATAATTTCAGATCTTAACAGACAGTTTCTTGCGAGCTGTAGGGGATCCATCTGGAAATGTCTATGCAATAGGGGATTGTGCAGAAATCGATCTGTATTCACTCCCTTGTACAGCACAGGTGTGTCCATCCGCTCATTTTCTTCTTGAATAGGATACCACTAATTACTAGCGTCTCCCAACTAATACGGCTGATGGAGGAAAGGCATCTTGGTGCAATAATTGTTTAGCGATGAGAGGGTAAAGCAGCAAATGCTGCAATCTTGTATTGTAGTTCTATCAGCTGTTTCCCCTTCCTCAGGAGATTCAAACTTACAGCTGGTTGTTTTAAATTGCTGTAACTTTTTATTACAAATTGTTTTTTCTTAGGCTCAGCCGTCTATAAGTCGTAGTGATGCAAATATTATGTTAAATACATATTGTTTTAACGTATATATAAATAAAAAAGTTATTTTTAAAATTCTGTTTACCAAAACCGATTGCTCAGAGGGGGTAACCCTAAACTAAAAAAACTGCTCAGAAGGGGTATCAGCTGTTTTTTAAAGCAATGGCCCATTGCCCAAACCAACTGTGTGGATGGGATAATATTTAAAATATATTAAGCATTTGAATTTATTTGCAAAACTAATAATAATACATTTTGAATATTTAGAAATCAAAAGCGATAAAGTTCATCATAATTAAGAATACATTTTCTATTGTTTATAAATACTGAATTTTTATCTATAGTTTGTTATTTTCTTCCCATTCGTAGAACGTTTATTTTAGCAACATATTATATATATAATACACTCTATACATCTCAGATCATCATTACAGTTTAATGAAAAAAAATAGCTCTCCTATGCTACAGTATAAATTTTTAAAAAAGTCATGACTGTTAAAAAGTATAACAACCATTTTCTCAACATAGTCAGCCATTCCTTCCACAGGGTTGCGAAATAGTGCCAAAATGCTTTTCCTCCATCAGCCAGATTAGGTTAAAGACGCTAGTTCACTAATTATTTTTCAACATTTGTTTATGCCTTATTTTTGGGACATTTGACTACTAAAGAAAAATTACTGTCTCAGCATTACTTCAAAATTGATGATGATCTTACACTAAGTCCATCAACTCAACTTTTTTGGTTCTCTTGTTTGCCACTAGATGTCACCAGCTGGATACATTACACTTTTAACCTAAGTGGTGTCCAATTGTAATGAGAACAAATCTATTCACTTTTAAATCACTCACAACATATCTAACTAACATGAATTGATGCATTTAATAAGTAAATGAGAACCCATTTGTAATTTTTTTTAAACAATTGTTATTTTTTTTTTCAGGTGGCTGAGCGTCAAGGCAGGTACTTGGCCCAGACATTGAATGATTTTGAAAAAGGAACTGAAGCAAAGCCATTTACTTTTAAGTCAGCCGGAATGTTGGCATACATAGGGGATTACAAAGCTCTCACAGATTTACCTGACTTCAAAGTACAAGGTAAATATAGTATTATATTAGTGTTCATATAATCAGAACGAGAAAAAATTCTGGTGGAGGAGAAAGGAGGACATGTGGATAAATGTGAACAATTTTCTCAGAAATATTAGATCATTATAATTATTTAATTAAGCCAATATTATGTGTAATTAATTATTTATTTAACTCAACAATATGCATTATTATCTAATTAACATTAATTTTTCAAAATTCTAATTGGTTTTAGCTTTAATTATCAATAATTAATAGATTTATTAAATTTTTCCCACTTGTACCTCTTTGAAATAAATTTGAACTTTACCGAGAATTTGACTTTGTGAACAGTTAACATACCAATGAAACAGAATTGTCAATTTAGAAAATCATTAGTTAAACAAAGGGGACCACCAGTAAAATACAAGGTGGCCATTTATCCTATTGTAAAGACGTGACTTACCCACACGCTGGCCTATCTACCCCAAACCTTGATTGTTATCGTTACCATGTAGGGAAGGGGGTGGGATGACATTTATGTAAAGACTGATATTGCGATTATTTCAGAGGAGAGTTAGATCACTGCATGATAGATTGATTTAATGGTTGTTGCCCAAAGATTGTTAATGCTTGATTTCCTGATTTTGTGGAACAAGACAAAAACTGTGCTAAATTTTTTTTTACCTATATAAGTTGTGCTAAATTTTTTTACTGTCATAAGTCTTCCACGATAGCATAGGGAAAAAAGAAGTGAAATGGTCTCGCCGAAATTTTAGTGTTTTATTTATGTGTTGTTGACACATTTGTGATCTGATGAAATTTCTTAGTTTTTACCACATAGCATTTAAATGAACATCATAAAACTGGAAACATCTCCTTACACTTTTCATCAGTAGCGCTGGACATGTTTCACAGCTTGAAAGAGGATTGTCAATTTAATATTTTAACTATACAGTTGACAATATTTAATTATTTGGTAAAATGGAAAATTCTGTTTTATACTACAAAATAGGTAGTATAATTAATTCTAATTAAATACTTGAACCCATACATAATTTTTTGTTTGCATGTTTTTTTTACTACAATTATTTTGATTTCCTCTTAGACATTAGTTTTGAACATTTAAAATATATCATAAAAACATACTAAAGAAACTTTTTGTTTACAGGAATGGTGAATAAGTTTTAAATATCACTCTTTAATTGAAGGTTCCAAATAATTTAATACTTTAAAATAATACACTTTATACTGTCATAGTATTGCTTTACAATGTTTTATGATGATTGTTCCAAATAATGCATTAAATCAAGACTTGTCCTAATAGTGATTATTGAGGTTTAAATATTTATTTAGCTGATTGGGCCTTGTGCTAGATGCTTAGCACTAATCCCCTTGATCAGGAATTATAAGTGCAACTCGTCCTGCTTGAAACTGGCAATGACAAATAGCACTCATCATAGTATTTGTATGACATTTACAAATACAAATATTGACGACCCACAACAGGCTCAAGGCCCAACAAGGTTGGACCATCTAGTACCTCTTAACTATCTCCCAATGCATATCCAACTTCTTCTTAAAATCCGTTACTCCTTTACAATTTTAACAATATTCACTGGCAAGTTGTTCCATTTGTCTATTACCCTATTATAGAAATAGTGTTTTCTCCCTTCCCGATTAAAATGGGATTTGTTTAACTTAAACCCATGACCTCTCGTTCTATCACTCATATTAAAATCTAAACCCTCCACATCTCCTTGTTTGATAAATTTGAATAGTTGAATCAAATCTCCCCTAACCCTTCTCTGACTATTTGTACAGCTTTAAAACATTTCTTTTCGATGTAGTTGACTCGTATCACTTCAGCTGACACTTCCCAAATTCATAAATTAAATCGTCCTTTTTGACAGAGCATATGTCGAATTGGTTTTGCCAGTCCTAACCTCTTGTTCCAATGATTTTTATGTGTAACTTAGAGGATGGGTCTTGATTCCATTGAATGTTGATTTCAGGTTTCACCTCTTGGTTGCTATGGAGATCCGCTTACTTAACGCGTCTTGGATCCTGGAGACTGAGGATGCAGGTGCCCATTGATTGGTTGAAAACGCTGCTCTTCGGAAGGGACACCTCAAATTTCTGATGTGGAATGTAGCAGAATACTTCAACTAATGTATTATAGTTTTAGAATTTATAAAAATAAATATATTAATTTGTCTATTTCAGCATATTGATCATATTTTTTCTTGAACGTTTGATTCTTGACTATCTCATCTCCATGGTAGTAGATCTGATACCATATACATTCACCCTTTGGATTAAAGCAGCGACTCGCAGTTATCAAAATAACCTGTTCTATTGTTCCCTGTTCTTCTATTGAACGATAATTGCATGTTCTGGAATATAAGAAATGGTTTTTTTTTCGTTAGCTAGTTCTTTATCCTAACTCCATTTAAATGTTAAGCATTACTTGGTATTAACATAATTTATTAACTCGTGTCCCCTTTAGTTCACCAAAATAACGTAGAATTTTTTCTGTTTTTCAAAATGAAAGATAATTGAGTTTAAAAAAATATTTTCTCGCAAACTTTAATAGAAATTATTTTTATCTTTTAGAAACACCAAATATGTGGGTGATCTAAAATTTTCTTTAGCTTAAAATTCCTCATAATCCTTTAAAAAAAAAAAACATTTGGTATCATAACTCCAAAATATGTTTGGTGTTAAGTACTACTTCTAGAGTACCGGCGCTGGATAATTATAATGGACTGTATAGCTTTTTGGTAACAAACGATTTTATTATAAAGAGATTATGCAAGCAACCGGTCCTTCTGAGCCGGGAAACGGAGAGACGGTGAGTTTGGTCATCCTAGACCCATGCTAAAACGTCCTAATCGTAGGAACGCAGTCTTCCGAATGAGGGGTTTGCCAGAATGTTTTCAGGAGAAAGAGTACCAAGCGCGCCAACGCGCGGGAGAAAAGATGCCAATTCCCAATCGTCTCTCGTCTCCGGCTTTCGCAGTACATAACATTTGGTATACTGAGATTTTCAGCTTCACGCATAACATTTTTATAATTGTACACCCTAAACGTAAAATGAACATGGTTAAAAATACATCTTTAAAAAGAACAACAGGATGCAACTGTTCCATAAGAAGAATGTAAATATCAAACATGTTATTCGAGTGTAGTGTTCACATAGTTTTAAAAAAGGGCAGGGGGGGGGGGGATTTGTCAAAAAGGAAACTTTTTGTTATGTAAAAGGGCACTTTCTGTTGACTGAAAGGGCACTTTCCTTACCTTTAACTGGATTTTTTTCAGGAGGGCCAGAATTTTCTCTTTTCTAAAAGCTTTTTTAAAGTATGTATAATTTAGTGTTTTTTTAGAAATGTTTAAAATTTTACAAAAAATGAAATTAAATTTTTTTAAAAAAACTGCACTATAAAATCATTACAAAAACAAATCTCTAATATGTATTTTTTTTTTTAGTTTTTTCAAAAAAAAAAATTGAAATCCTCAAACTTTTCTAAAGATCCTTGTGAAAAAGCTTTTGCTATCTCAAGTTTCCTAAAGGGGGGAGAGAGATAAGTTTCAAATAAAAAAAAAATTAACAAAATGTATCAGCAGTAAAACAAATTAGAACATTAATACCAACCAAACAAAAAGAAACAAGCTTCTTCCAAAAATCAATTTTTATAACTCCAAATGGCAAGTCCTAAACTTCAATTTCGTAAATTAAATTATATTTTCGAAAAATTTAATGCAATTTTGTTATGTAGTGCAAACCAAATCATGATGAAATAGAAAGTGGTGAAGTATAAACGTTTATTCATCAGATGCAAAAGGATTGTAAATCTTTCAAAAGAGATCGCAGCAGATCGCGTTTAGTGAATTTCTACAATTTTAAGGTTTTTTATGAATGAAAAAATTTTTAAAAGGAGCCATCTTGCATTCGTCAGAGGCAAACGAAATTAAGAGTTATAACCATCTTAAATTTCGTGTGATTCCTCGTTTGACGAAGATCGCAAATATTCGGACAAAAGTTAACTATTTTTCTGACGTGAAGATTGATTATAGGAATATTTCAGGGCGCAAAGAAGATACTGAAAAAAGGCAGGGCACATTTTTTACTTCTAAAAAGGGCAGGGCGCATCGGCACTTACAAAAAAAAGGGCAGGGCGCGGCGCCCTTTGAAAAACGCATAACAGGAACACTATTTGAGTGTAAAGGGTTAATTTCTAAAGCAAACCCTCATTACAATGATCACGGTATAGTAGCCCCTTCCTTACAACTATCGCCACTGCAAACAGGGACCGACTTACAAGTTTAGGGGCCCAGGCGTAGGAAGTAGGGGGGCTGGGGGTGCTCGAGCCCCCCCAGTAATTATTTTGAAGGGGCTCAGCCCCCCCTAATATTATACTTAAAAAAAAATACTTAAAAAACCAATCGGTGAAATAGAGAATTCCTACAAAGAGGCATTCGAAAAGAAGCGCCCCTTATTTATTCTAAACGTATTTTAAAGTGGGGGGAATTTGCTTTGAAAGGTACAGGCGAGGACAATGAGTTCCTTTCTCAACTGTTTCCAATCGAAGACGACTTGTACATGTCATTAGTCATATGTCACCTTTTGTGAGAAACACCAGAAAATTACCTGTTTGCCGTCCAACAGCTGTACTTCGTTTGCAAAATGCTACCGCCATCTGCGGTTACTCGACCAGCCATGTTGGTAGCACCCTGGGTAGCACGGTCTTCTTCAAGACGTGAATGGCCACCAAAGCTGGGAATTGTATAGTTCGTCCCCATTTGTTTGTAATTTACTGGCTCTCACCCTTATTGTCGATTTTAGCTGATTGATGATCTCCCCATTGAGAATGACAATGTCCCAGGTAGCACAACAATATTGCCCAATATTGGGCCAATGTTGGCCAATCTCACTGTGGATTGGTGTATATCGACCGTTCGTTTGCGTCATTAGCCAATATTGCCCAATGTTACCATGCCGATGCTGAGGATTAAGCAAATTCTTATAACACCTTTAAACTTATAAATTTGCACTTTATAACAAATAAATGGATAAAGACAACTAATATACACAACTTTTATGTGATAACCCAAGATGTTAATTCGTTTTAAAGATTTTGTCAGTTTTAATCGGCGAATCTTGGTCAAAATCGGTCGGCAATATTCCCATGTCAAATACTGAAGTTCCGACAAAACTTCTAAAAGTTTTAAAAACTACATTTGTTAACAAAAAAATTGTGTAGCAAGAATAATTTTCCACATTTGTAAAGTAATATCTTCAGATTTTTACACGTTTTAAAAATTTCGCCCCTGAATCGGCTGATATTGGTCAGTTATCAAGGTGCGCATGCGCAGAATATGTTTCAGTTGTTTACTTCGGTCGTGCGTGGGTCGTGCTTTGAAATGAAATGGCGCTAAAAGCCCGGGCTTTGCATGTGATGTGAAGAAGGAAGTATGAAATGGCGCTAAAAGCCCGGGCTTTGCATGTGATGTGAAGAAGGAAGTATCAAATGCAGGTAAATATTTATCAAAAGTCAACCGATTATTTACAGATTATACAAATATTAAGGGAACGACCAACAACAGGCCCAGCACCCAACAAGTATTGTTTACTTGTTGAGTCAAGTGTAGTATTTTTACAGATTTTGTTGTTTATTGTACGGAATTTACAGTACCTACTGGAAGCGTTGTATCATGATCGTATGAGTTTATAAAAAACTTAGATTTTCTTAAACTTATTTATAGGAAAAAACAGATTTCATTAATTGTGTTTTTATTGTAGTAAGTTATTCAGATCGGAATATTTTTATAGTTCTCTAAATAAGTAAATGTAATTGTTTTGTACTCGAAATATAGTCGAAACTCTTTTCTTTCGGGTAACTTCTACCAAGTTCTCTACACTCTAAAAGTGCCTTAATAAAGTATATTATTAAGGAATGTTTAATTATGGAAATTTAATTTCCAAATCTGATGTTTTAGATAAGTTACAAAACAATTTATCCTAGCAGTGGCATGTACAGCCCACATTTTAAGAAATTTCAACTTGGGGCAAAGTAAATTTTTCAGATAGCAGAATCCCAGAAGTAAATGAAATCTTGGTACTTAAAATAGCAAATTTAAACTAATTTAATAAACTTAGTTTAAAATTATATGTTCCGAAAAAAATGTATTTAAAATTTTTTATCTAATTCATGAAATTTTCTAATGGTTAATAAAAGTGTGTTTTTTTTTGGTCATAATGTAAAATTTTATTTTAAAATATATATTTCTGCAATCATACAAATGTAAAGTTTTAAATCTAAAGTACATATACATCTAAATATGTATACTTGGGTAAATCTTAGACAAGTACCCGAGCATATATTGCAAACAAAATGTGCATTAATAACATTACACATTAATAAGTAGCCTTTACTTTATAAGATTAACAATAATATTCTATTTGTATTTGGAAAATATTTTGTTTTATAGCACTAAAATATAGAAAAATAAGTAGTTTAAATTTTTTTTTAAATGTTATCGTATTGGTATATTATAACATACGTTAGGTAAAATTAGACATAATACTTTTTTAAAACTTGTTATCATTTCTGAAAAATGCTTTTAAAAAATCTATGTCCTTGTAAATTACTGCTTCTGGCAACTTTTGTTGCCGTTCCTTCATCTACAGAAATTTTAGCACTGACTTGCGGGCATTGAAAAATTGTTTCTTTTCCATTTAAAACTATGACGAGTCTTATTAATTGTTTCGAGATTAGCCGACTGCCAATGAGCTGACATCAACATGTTGTAGCAGGAAATGACCCTTTTCACTTAGAATGTAGTGCGGCCAGAAGAATTGACCCTAATGAGTTTTTGAAAGTTCCCTTAGCCACATTTTTTTTTTTTTAAGCGTACAGAATGTGATGCACAAATATCCAATCTCCTGGGAAGACTTGGAATTTCTTCAATTCAATCCTAATAACTTTCAAAAATAAAGTTACTGAAATTGGTTACCTCTTCGGGAAATAATCATTATGCCTACGATTGTCCGCTGATGTTACATTACATAATTTTCTTGTTCTCATTTTCATAATAATTTTAATAAAAAATATTTTATCCCTTTTCGATCACATGTAAGTAACAAACTTACAGTTCCAGTCCCAGAATATTTACCAATATAAAGAATTAGTAATTATATAGTTGTTAATTACTGAGGAAATTGCATAACTTTTTTAAGATATTAACAATTTTCGGTAGAAAATTTATTTACTATCCACTGTATGGAAATACTTTCAAAATATTAAAAATTGCTATTGGAGCTGTATCCAATATTTATTTTTAAATAAGTAACTTTTTATATAATATTTGGTTCAAATGCATTGTGCGGTTCCCCTTGACAACTTTTTAAAAATGATATATTCACAATGCTAACACATTCTGGGCAACAACCGGTTTTGTTGAAAGAACTCAATTTTCTCTCTGCAGGGTTGCTGAAAATGTTAACTAGATTTGGCAGGGAAATCAAGGAAACCGTAGAGTACGTTTTAACCATATATTCGAGAAATATACTAGGACATAATTTAGTTAAAGGCATTTTACTGTTCCAGAATTCCACATTTTGTCAAAAAAAAGCCTTACCTACCTTATTTGTTATGGATAACAATTTATAAGAAAATGTAATGTTAGCCTGTTTAGTAGTTATTGTGTACAAGATGGTAATGATAACAAGCCAAACTAATTGAATATGCTTAATCGCTATATTGCACAATCTTTGAGTGCATTATTTATTAAATCTTCATTTGGTTATTCAGATGTGTCTTAATTCCAGAATATATTAATTCCATTATGATTTGAAAGTTCTCTGCAAATTTAAAATATATTTTAAGCCGGCATATAAAAAAAAGTATACTAGGCAGTTGGCCAAAGCATTTGAAGTACTTGCTAAAATCGATTTAATACCATGTTGAAATTTAATGTAATATTTTGTTAACACTCAAGCATGTATTTAAACAATTTTAGTCGTGTTATTTTTTTTAGAAAAAAGTTTGAGGAATAAATTAGAACAACATGATATACAGCATTAAGAAACTGATCACTAGATTTATTAAGAAAATGATCGCTAGATTTCCTCATTCAGTAATTTTTGACTTGTTATCTAGCATTTGGTATTTTTCTCTTTCCTTTAATATGTGTTATTCCTATTTTATTTTAGCTGAATTTCCACTAGAGCTGCTCACTGATAACTTGAAGAGGCTGCATTGATTAGCCCCGAGATCTCTTCTGAAACCTGATTTATGAATATTGAGCTCAGCTTGAAATTCATTTCAAGACATATACTCCACATCCTGTAGCCTGAAAAGCCACTCGGATACCAACTACTAAGTCAACAAACACCCGAACTGGCACCTCGCTCTCCCAAATTTCCACACCATGACCAATGTGAGGATATTTGGGCCATGATAGATTTATCTCCAGCCCCTTTTCCCACCCTGCCTTTGTTGGCCTTGTGGACAATTCAAGGCTAGCAACAAACTCACAATACTCTAATTAAAAGATCAGAACTTTTATGTGAAGACTATTGAGTGTGAAAGCAGATTTGCTTAAAAAATTGAAATACTAAAGTAGCAAGTGTTAAAATAAAAATGTGGTTTAATAACTTTTAGAATGTTATTTAATATTTAAAATAAAACTTGTGCACTAATGATGGAGGTAGTAGTATGAATCGTTAACCACTTATATGATTGAGTCACAAGGTTATATGATTGAGTGATAAGGTTTGTTTAGAAGTGGTCTCAGAAGAATAGTTGGAAGTGGTTTTCACTATATTAATATTTATTATTAAAAAATGTAAAATATTAAATACAAAAAAACTTTTTAAAATGTAATTTTATTATATATTTACTAATGTATATACATTAAAAGTTAAAAATAAGCGAACATTTTTGCATGAGGCACTCAAGTAAATGTAGAACATTTGTTAATTTTTAACTTAAAAAGATTTTTTTTAAATTTATTTTATAATAAACAGCAGTAGTGAAAGCAAACTGCTGTAAACTTTAATGTTGGTAGAAATAATTTTCATGGATGTCTTTTTTTTGTATTCGATTTTGTTAATTGACTTAAGTTTATTTTATAATTATCCATAGAAATCAACTAAATTCTTAAACTTTCTCATAATGAGGCATTAGCATCATTAGTCGATATTACAATTAAAGAACGATCTGTAAACACAGCTTCATACTTTTCAACTACAGTCAAATTATAAGGAAAATGTCTTAGCTCAGTTACTAGGTGTTAGTTTTTTTTTTTTGGTTCCTAAATTGCAAATAATTTGAAATTGAAACACAATGTAAATAAATATAATTTTTACTTTCTTTACAACAACTGACATCAAACACAATACACATTTTTAGAAATTTATTTTGCTAATAATAAGTAAGCAACTTATCAAATTATATTATATATTGGAGCATATTTAATTTTTATCAATATATTTCATGCTTATTTTATATCGAATATTTCATGCATTCAACTGTTGTACTACAAATACCAACTTAGTAGTATTTTAGATTAGAAAATCACACTTGACGTGTTGTAAATGACGTATGTGATCCAAACTTCAAGGAGTATCCAAATTATTCCACAATACCTGTTGCGTTAGATTTCTTTTTTTACAATAGAAGGGAGTCATAATAGTTAATTGAGGTAAGTGAAATTGGCCCAAATATTTTATGCCACATAAAAGAGAATTTAAATTTGGATTTCTTATAAATGCTAAAAAGTTTTTTAAAAAGCTGAAATTTGTTTTAGTATTTTAACTAGATTGCTGAAAAGTTTACAAAAACCTGCTTAAATGCAGATATCTAACTGTCTTAAGATATTAAACTAGACTACTAAAAATTCTTAAACTTGCTTATCAGTCTAGCATCATTAACCTTAACAAAAAAAAAAAAATTCTCCATTTTCAAAACTAATTTACTTCGGTGTAAATAACATTTACAATAGCTTGGTGATCAAATTTACTCTCAAAATGGATACTTTTCACATATAGTACTTCAATATAAAAGTATTCACTACATTTTCCTCATTTTTAAGAATTATCTTTAATATGTTTTAAACAAATTAAGTCTTAATTTTTTTTAATGTATTAGATGAAAAAATACAAGATAATATTTTGAATTGTGTTTTTAATTTTTTTAAATGGTAATGTATAATACATTTCATTTAGAAAAGTAAATGTAAATATATTTTTAAATAATATTACAGTTAACTTAGTTCAAAATTAACTAATTTAAATTCTTTTGAAGAATTATAAATTTGTAATTTTAGGAAATTTTAATTATTAAATTTTTGAATTATAATTTTATTGCTATATTTTTATTATTATATAGATTTTGAATAAAAAAAAATTTATGTTACCAAGAGAAAGAAAATTAGTAGTATAGTCCAATATTTTCCACAGAGGAAAGAATATTTTTCATGCAACAGCTTTAAATGATCAAAAACAAAAGAAACAAAATGTTTTATAAAAATATTTTTTTTAAAAAATTGTCATGGTATTGTTCATCAATATTGTAAAACGCTGCTTTCAAATATATTCGATTTCGGCTAATGTCGAGTCAATCAATGTAAATCGGCCGCCTTTTATTTAATATTGACAGATATAGCTTTGGCAATATTTGCCAATATTGATGAAAGGTTAACCATTTGACATTGGCCAACCCGACATTCGCCAATATTAGCCGACCTAACTTTAGTCAATATTGGCCAATATCGGTTGAGCAATATTTGCCAATATTGATAAAAGGTTAACCATTTGACATTGGCCGATCCGACATTCGCCAATATTGGCCAATACCGCTCTACAATATTGGCCAGTTCAACATTACCCAATATTGGCCAATACCGCTCTACAATATTGGCCAATATCGGTTCGGCAATATTGATAAAAGGTTAACAGTTTGACGTTGGCCGATCCGACATTCGCCAATATTGGCCAATGTTGCCGAAACTCTCTTTGCCGATATTGGCCAATATTACTGTGCTACCTGGGGTGTATGCTTGTGTAGACAGTTTTCTATATAGGCTTTTCTGAAACTTGCCCCTAGGGGCCGAAGTCATGGAAGCAACAAAAAAGAAATCCCTGGTGAGATCTTACAACCGCATTACAGTTTCTTTTTTTAGTGTAAAGACAGCAATTTTAGGAAGCATTTCTTTTTACAAACGAATGGTAGTAGATTTCTTCTGTCAGCATATTCCTCTGTTGTCAGTTAAGTCATTTTTTCTGCATTCTAAAAGTCAATTAAAAGTAATACCATCTTTTCTAACGATAAATGTAATTATGCTTATATAAATTGGCAGTAACTCTAATTATAATGATGTTTAGTTTTGTTATACACTATTAAGTGAATAACATTAAGTATTGTATTCATTGATAAGTATTGTATGTAAGTCATTGTAGAATTAGTGTAAGGAAAATGTGTATTTACATAAAGTCTAAATTGTTAATTATTTTATTGCATCAATAGAATACTAGTTATGGTTTATTTCATTTCAGTAATATTTGAACCACTAAAAATATCTAAGAGGGGAAAAAAGTATAGGATTTTTTCCTGAAAGTCTTCATTTCACTCTAATTTATCCCTATATGTCCACAGAAGCACGGGCAGAAGTTAGTAATTTATTGCTTCGCCCTCTCCCCGCCTCCTGTCACTTTCACTTGAATGGACGGGAGAAAGATCCCGTCCATTCAAGAAACCCCCCTTACTTTTTACGACCTTCAACAACTGACATGCCCCCACTTGGTCTTTCTCCTACATAACTGTGTTCCGAACATTTTCAAACAAAATAATGTGAATGGAAATGACTAACAATCACACACATGATTTGTTTTACGTTTTCTCTTTTGTTCAGAGCATTACGAGGAGTAATGTGTTTTACTCACTCAATTTTATATTTCATTAAAATTAATAAATATTGAACCTCATCGTTTATCTCCTTGGACCAAAACTAATAAGTTATATTACTTGTATATCAATTATCAGTCATTAAAATGTGTACAAAAAATTATTAATGTTTTTATAAATTATCATTAAACTCGAAGATAGGTAATAGGCATAAGATAGATACAGATTGCATCTGATATATGCATTTATAGCGTTATTTTTAAATTGGTTGTTATTGAAGTTTACTCCAAGTTGAAATGTTCTCTATCCAACATAATTTAATTTTTATTAAAATCGAAGAGTAGAACAATAGAGTCATCCACTGTATCATAAGGTTTGGTACGTGAATTCTTTCTACGCACTGCGTTCTCGTTAAGATCTAGATCTCTCCGCACTTTTCAGTAGATTAGAATTATTGGTATTATTTTGTTCGTCTTGAGCATTTCTTTCAACACGTTTCAATTTATTTTTCCACAATTTGAACTTCAATGGGATATTTTGGCTCTAAAGTGAAATGTTGGTGATTCTCTTCAATTTAAACAAACGCTCGCCACGATCCGTACCTGACGATTAGAACTGAAGTTACAGCGGTTAAACCGACCAGCGTATGTTCATATTTGGAATAATTTTCCCTCCTACACGGTACAAATGACATGCGGGATGGTAGTGGATTAGTGACTAGCTTGGGAGGCGTCGGCTACTGGCTACGTGATTATCAGTGTTTATCAATCCAAAAATTATTGAAGTTAAGAATTATTGACACATATATTTAGTTATCATACAAATGTTAAGTTAAATGTACGAACACAACAGAGCATATTTTAAGGAATTTTAACTGGTGGGGCAAATTGAATTCTGCAGAAAGCCGAATCCCAGAAGTTAATGAAAACTTTGTACTTAAAATAGCAAATTTTAAACTAATTTAATTAATTTAGTTTAAAATTATATGTTCTGAAAGAAGTTAGTTAACAAATTTATTTAAAAGAAATTAGCGAATTCATGAAATTTTCTAACGATTCATAAAAGTATTTTTCATTTGTTTTCATAATGCAAATTTTATTAAAAAAATTTTTAAATATTTTTTAAAAAAAAAACTAGTGTTTTGTATTAAAAAAAATATATTTCCTACATTTCCGCCATTTTATTTCACACAAATGTAAAGTTTTAAATCTATAGTATATATACATCTAAATCCGTATACTTAGGTAAATTTTAGACTAGTACCCGAGCATATTACAAACAAAATGGGCATTAATAACATTACATTAATAAGTAGCATTTACTTTATAAGGTGAACAATAATATTCTATTTATTTGTATTCGAAAAATATTTTATTTTACAGCACAAAAATGTAGAAAAATAAGTAGTTTTAAATTTTTAAAAAACATAATACTTTCTTAAAACTCGTTATCATTTCTGAAAAATGTTTTTATATAATCTCTGCTTTTGTAAATTGCTGCTCCGACAACTTTTGTCGCCGTTCCTTCAGCTGCAGAAATTTTAGCACTGAAGGGCAGTGATTGAAGAATGCTGTTCCTTTTCCATTTAAGACTATAATGAGTCTCTTATTAATTGTTTCGAGATTATCTGACTGCCTATGATCTGACATCAACATGTTGTAGCAGGAAATTACCCTTTCCACTTGCATGGAATGTGGTGCGACCACGAGTTAAAATTACATGAATTTAACTTCTCTTTCAAACTTCACTTCCCTTAAAGCCCACATTTTTTGAAAATATTAAATAATTCTTTTTCAAGATTAAGACAAATAAATTATTCTGGTGGGGAAATAGAAGTTTATTGTGAATCCATACACGTAGGTAAGAGGGTGGTTCAAGGGGTTCAAATCCCTCCCATTGAAAGTCAAGAAAAAAATTCAAAAAATCGAATTACTGTAAAAATCATAAAAATACTTTAAAAAAATAGAAACATTTCAATTTCTAGTATAGTACTCCTTGTTGAGTTGCATGACGGAAAACCTGTTATTTCCCGGGGGTCTTACCTAGTTTTCAAAAGGCTTCAAAAACTTGTTTAGTAGTCATTTTATCCCAAACTAAGTCTAACATGACGTCATCGTGTTGCATTATCTAGCATTTGAATTTCGGCGACAAAGGAAAAGGTCGTCAGACGGGATCTATATATTATTTTAAACAAGGAATCTTAGAGTTTGTATTTGTTCTCTAAATTTATTTTGTAATTAGTGGCGATATTTACTAATTTTTAAAAAGAGTTCATTACTGATATTGGTAACAATTTTATGAAAAATAAATTATAACTGTTGTTGTTTCAATATTCTAACATATTTACGTTTACTTGAATAAAAATTAATAAGTTAAAAAAATGAGGGGGGTAGTTTTTTTTTTTTTTGGGGGGGGGGGGGGGATAAGTTAATCATTCACTGAACCACCCCCATGAAAAATTTATACCTACGTGCCTGTGTGAATCAGAGTTATTTGAGATTTATAATAGTATTATTAAAAAGAAAAGTATGGGAAGCTTTGCCGTTTTCATCGAAGCATGCACATCTAAAATAAAAATCTAAGATAAGTAGTTGAATAAAAAAAACTAGTATTAAATGGCATTTACAAAAGTTTTGACTATTTTTTTTTGCATTGTTTTGCAGTAATTTATTTTTTTAATCAAACGTTCAGACACTTTTTTATTTCTACCAAACTTTATTAAAGTTACTCATATATTTCATGTAACCTACGCATAAACCTAAGCTCCCATTTTAGCGTGCTGGGGAAGTCATACTACGTAAGGTTGCCATGGCAACGATGCAGCCGATTTCGAACTTCGCTTTTTAGCTGCAATTTTGATTGAATGGAGTTTTTGTTTTTTCTTCTCCTGAATTTGTGCATTACGGAAACACGCTTGCTATTTATCGGAGATTTGTTTTACTTAGAGTTGAAATTTAATCTCCATTTCCAATTCTAATCTTCATTTAAGAAAATTAGTAAAATATATAATTTTAGTTTTAAAATATAATAAAATTAGGTGCAGCCCGGCTGTACTTGCTGTAGTGGGCGAGCCGCCACTGCATTTCACTCTTTATTTTACCAAACAAACTTTGAAATTAATTATTAAAAAGGATTAATATCAATGTTTTAAAAGTAAATATCAGCATTTTTTCTGCAAAGTTTTGCTAAGTCATGCAACCACTGAGTTCCTTGTTACGCCACAGCCAAGCATGATAACCACTTTTCCCATAAGGGTGCGGGACGTAATAAATCAACGGTCCCGGATTTGGGGTGTTTTATTTTAAATTAAACGTAAATGTGTTTTAGTATTATTGGGTAGAATTTTTACCATATTAATTTTTTGTAGCCTCTCTCTGAGAAGAATGCAAGCATCATAAAATGAAACAATTTAAGAAATCAGTATTTATAAAATTTTTATTTATGAAATTCAAAATTATAAAGGTTTCATTTAGTATTTCTCAGTCAGTGGCTAGCCTGGAGAAGGGTCGATGGGGTTGGGCACACTTTGAAATTTATATTGGAGATACAAAAGCATCAGAATTTTCCTCACATTGTTATTTCATTACATTTTAAACAAAATATAATAATTTTCATTTTGTGTTTTTTTACGAATTGCTTTATACCAAAATCTCATCGTCATATTCTTTTACACTCGCTACCTTCTATAATTATATATAAATTAGCAATACACATAAATAACTTATGCAATACTACAACCTTGAGAGGTTTTTTTTTAATTATTATTAAACCTTTTTTATATTCTCGTACATTCTTTCTACAAGACCAAATCATTTATACAAATTTAAGGTAACATTCGTATGTAAACAATTAAAGTATCGCAGCTAATTAACTAATTAATGATAATTTTGATTAATTATCACTTAGATAAGTAATTAAAGTATATTCTTTCTTTGACTTGCTTGGATAGGATCCTCTTTAAATTAAATACTGGCTACGCTATCTGCTCACACGCAACTTATGCCGATGCCTCTATGATGGAATTGGAACACCATGACTATAGTTTCTTACAACGGACCGCTGTGCAAAGGAGAGAAAGTGGAAAAAGCGAAGCTGGCGGTCTGTCATTAAACCGCTTCTGTTCCTTCCCCTCTTGCATTTTGACTGAGTTGCCCCCCTCCCAGCTCCCAGCAACACGGCCATATGCAGGTTTCAGCCCTAAATGGGAAGGGGGGGAAGGGGGGCTCTGAACCCTCCCCCCCCCCCCATTTTGCAAGTGGGGATTTTGGGGGTAATATACCAACCCTTGGGCTCTGAGGAATATCCTTCCTCCCTGTCCACTTG
This sequence comes from Troglohyphantes excavatus, assembly GCA_963932185.1. Lineage (NCBI taxonomy): Eukaryota > Metazoa > Arthropoda > Arachnida > Araneae > Linyphiidae > Troglohyphantes > Troglohyphantes excavatus. The sequence continues at coordinate 71,606,682 of OZ010673.1, read as the reverse complement.
CTCTGTCTCTTCTCAACAATCGCCGTTGAGAAAAATAAAAAGTCGCTAAGAATAATGATGGGTTTGTAGGTGTAAAAATTAATGCTAATTTATAATGAATGCTCATACTAAATTACTTTGCGATTATAAACAAAAAAAAATAATAATGGCTTATGAGAAGTTGAAGTATGAATCTCATTTAAAACACAAAACTACCTGGATAGTCGCTTTTCAAGAAGCCATTGGCAATATAATATTTCATTTCTTTAAAAAAAATACATTGTCTACTCCACAGTGTAAAACATTTATATGATTTTAATAGAGTTGGTTTTGGCTCTAAATGTAATTCATGTATTAAATATTAATACGGTAAGTTATATCAGCAGACTAAGTTGCTATAAAAATACGTTTTAACTAAAATGCAAATTCTTTATTACCGAATACTTCCTGTATTAATAAAAGCATCATTTTGAAAGTTGATAATTGGGGTTTCAATGCATATCATTGTGTCAATTTTTTTTTTCAAATACACAGTTACAAATACTACATTTTATTTGAATAGTTCGTTAAGTAAAAAATTTGCAATGTTTTATTCTTTTCATTGAAAATTAAAAATAGGGATAATTTCTTATCAAACAAGAGAAAATTGGTGTCAGTCTTGCTATTTTTCATATCGTTAGTGTCGGTATGGTCACCCTAAAAGCATAACAAAGTTCTTCTATCCTAATATCCCATTTAGCTGATTTTAAAGTCAAAAGGAAAAAAGCATAATACACTAATTTTATCTGTTGCATTCTCATTTTACGCATCGTTCACTAATGATCGCGGGACTGTGCGGTGACACGCATCGCACCCCCGAATGGCGACACTGATAGGGTGGGTAGTTCTATAAAGCGCAAACCATCATCTTTACAAGTACTAAATAAATTTCACTTCAAATATTATTTTGCTGCTAAATGTAATTCATGTATTCATTAATATGTATATATTCATTAATACGATACGATATGTGGAGCGTGCACGTGTGCAAAATCAAACATTTGAAAAAATATAAAAAATGTGATAAATGCATTACATTTTATGAAAAAAAGATTACCTCTATCTGTTTTAGCAACAATAAAAAATAATAAATTCATATATCCAAATACACATTTCCATTTAAAAGTTGGAAATCCGGAAACCCATAGAAATGCATTAGCAGCAGCCTAACTAAGTCGATTTAAAAGTACGTTTTCAATAAAATGCGCAACGTTATGAAAATTTAAAAATGGGTTTCTAATGCATATAATTGTGTTTTGTTTAAACGCATAAATGTCAATTATTATTTTTTTTTGTTTAAAACGAATAAACATTAAAAAATACCTTTAAAAAAAATCTCAGAAAAAAACGTATTGATAATAAGATAATAGCTGCACTGCCCACTTTAGATCTCTCGTTAACCACGAATGAGTTCATAGACCACAGGTTGGGATTGAAATCAGGGACAAGGCACAGAGCAGTGGCACAGAGGGGCAATACAAAAAAGAGAGAGAGAGAGAATAAAAAAGAAACACTGCTGTCACCCCCTCTGCCCCTCCCCTTTCGTGTCCCCCTCCTCTTTCGCAAAATTTATTGCGCGACCTATCACCTGGAACGCAGGGGGGTCTGGGAGACTAATTCTTCCCTCAAGTAAATCCCTATATGGAGGAGGGCGCCACCGTACAATGGTTAAATACTTCAAAAAACTTTCTCGACATCTTACAATTAAATTGCTTCTAACTTGAGTCCAAATTAACTTTTTAAGATGGATTTTGCAGCAATTTATAAAAAAATGTTTTCAAAATGGGTTTATTGTTGTTTTTTTTTTAATATAATATTTTAGACATTTTTAAAATTAGTTTAAATTGCAGCACTATCTTTCTTTAATTTAAACAAATAAATAATGAACTACAGAAAAAGTTATGATAATAACGATTTAGAGAACCTCTTGGACTTCAATATGCAAGAAACCGCGAGTTAATTACCTAAAAATTAAAGTCAGTAGAAGGCATATAGTGTCCCATAGAGATAACATTACGGGCGATTTTCGGCAACCTGGACTAGCACTTCCCCTTAAGTCATTTTTTCTGCATTCTAAAAGTCAATTAAAAGTAATACCATCTTTTCTAACGATAAATGTAATTATGCTTATATAAATTGGCAGTAACTCTAATTATAATGATGTTTAGTTTTGTTATACACTATTAAGTGAATAACATTAAGTATTGTATTCATTGATAAGTATTGTATGTAAGTCATTGTAGAATTAGTGTAAGGAAAATGTGTATTTACATAAAGTCTAAATTGTTAATTATTTTATTGCATCAATAGAATACTAGTTATGGTTTATTTCATTTCAGTAATATTTGAACTGACAAATTTATATGTTTTCACAATAATATCTAATTTTTTTTTTGTACTCAGTATACTCTGGCTTATTTTTATTTTTTTATATATTACGTCCTTTCTTAAATGTCAGAAAAGCATAAATATGATAGTTTAGTTTGAAAACTACTTATAAATTTATCAATTTACACAGCTAAAATATAAACGTAATTTCAAGTATTTACATAAATGTCTACAACGCTAAAGCTTTAAAGAGTAATTTTAAGAATAATGTAAAAATGCGTTTTTAAATAAAAAAAAATATTATTATGGACATTTCATAAATTATAATCGTATTTCCCATAATTTATTCCCTTTGAAGTAATAAAAGCCATCAGATTCATGCACTATTTTCTAAACAGCTTATATAGTTGAAATTTCTTCGTTTAGAAAATTACATTTTGTTAAAGAAAGTTAAATAGAGGCGAATTCCTCAAAATTAAAAATCATATTTTAGCGTACAAAACGGACATTTGAAATTATTAATAACATTTTCCTGGTTACATTATGTTTTAAAGCTATCCAAACAAAAACGGATACAAGTTAAAACATTTAACAAGTTAAACACTTGTTTGTAAAAAATTAAAGCATTGATTGTTTTTTAATTGTTTAATAGCTCGCAACTCCGTACTATTTTATATTGTAAATAGATTGAAAACAAATTCAGCCCCCCCTGAAAAAAAGAAGTTCCTACGCCACTGGGCCCAGGGCTAAAGAACATTCGGGGGCCCCCAGAGCATATTTTAAGGAATTTCAACTGGTGGGGCAAATTAAATTTAACAGAAAGTAGAACCCCAGAAGTTAATGAAAACTTGGTATTTAAAATATCAAATTGAAACTAATTTAATAAACTTAGTTTAAAATTATATGTTCTGTAAAAAGTTAATTAAAAAGTTTATTTAATTTTTTTTATATAATTAATGAAATTTTCTAACGATTCATAAAAGTATGTTTTATTTGTTGTCATAAAGCAAAATTTATTTTAACTTTTTTTAAAAACCTAATGTTTTGTATTTTAAAATATATATTTCTTAAATTTCTTCAATTTTACTTCACACAAATGTAAAGTTTTAAATATAAAGTACATATACATCTAAATAAAAAGTAGTAACTTTAAAAGTAAAATATTGGAAGCATTGCCTTTTAATTGAAGCATGCTAAAATAAAAATTTAAGGCAAATAGTTAAAAAAAATCAGTATTAAACGGCATTTACAAAAGTCTTGTCTATGTTTTACATTGTTTTGAAGTCATTTATTTTTTTAACCAAACTTTCAAACCTTTTTTCATTTCCTTCAACCTTTCTTAAAGTTACTCATATATTTAATAATGTTTCATGTAACCTACGAAATAAATATCCAATGAAAGATTTGGCGGCGAAACTAAGACTTATTATCCCAGAACTTGAATATATTACCGAATAGCTTTTTATGTATGATAGTTTTCAATTTTGTTAATAATTCGATTAGCCTGTTAGCCATCAGCGATTAGACATTGTTAAGAAGTAATATATCCATTTTTTTTGCTTTTTAATTAATTTCTATTGGTATCAATATATATTGAAAATATCTAAAAATAAACCAGTTTCATTTTCATAGCATTTTTAATAAAAAACATTCGATCATATGCAAGTAACAAATTTTTTTTTCTTCAAATAAACTATTTTACCTTATTCTTGCTGTGGTTTCCCTCTAGACATTAGTACAATAATAACTTATATATGCTAATTTTAGTTACCTTAGTATTATACATCCATGATATATTTTGCTCATATAAAGAAAGCAATCAAAATTTAAAAAATAAACTTATACATTTATATTCATAAGCATAAACTTTTTAAACATTGGCTCAACTTCCATATAGTTTATGCATTTTATTAAAAATTAGAGCCTTGAGTCCTCCCTCCAAATAATTTTGAAAAGTTTACGCCTCTGTTTATATTTATTAAAATTCATAAATTGATCCCTTCAAATTGTTATTTACATCGAGAAATATATTTTCCCCCAAAAGTAAAAATTATAAATCTCTTTTAACTATACAAATAAAATTTAATTAAAATACCCACCGTAAAAAAATCTACATAAAAAATAAATAAAAGTAATTTGCTTACTTTTTGTAGCTGTTAAATGCTGGGTAAAAATATCTATAAAAATAGAAGTACAAAATCGGTCTGAGGCATATGATACGTCTTGTTGGTAAACAGTTTTTTATCGTACTGGTAGAATTTCAAGTAAACCATTCCAAAAAGATCCAATTGAAACATTTTCCACCCCTCATAACACCCCCTATCCCTCAAGGCCATATATTTCTAACCTAATCCCTTCAAATACATGCCAGAAGTTTTTCCGACTAGAAAAGAAGAGCCGGTGTCCACTTAAGAGATCCTAGAGATAAGGGGCCATAAAACTCTTTTGAACAGTAAGCAATTCGAGGTGTATTGTCAACTGGTCGAACACAGAAACTTTCGTAAAGGAAATTGCGTCGTAAAATTGAAGAGTGTGTGTAATTCGTTATCAGCAAGTCAGGGGAAACGCGAGAGTTCCTCTTCACAAATGAGGCAATTCTCAGTCCTGAACAAAAGGATTTTTGGGGATGGGTAAAAGGCAATGGTAAAAGCTAGACGGGGAGGGGTGTGAAAGATTTTCTCCCTTGCGGCGAAATAGGGCCTTTTCACTGGAAGAGACATCTATCTCCTCGGTCCAGCGTCATTCATTCCTATGCTACAACTTCAAGTTTATGTTTTTACTATGGAAAATGGATTGAACAAAAAAAAAGTCCGGTGGGGCAATTCTGTATGACTGGTGGGGCATTTCTACACACTGGTGGGGAAAAATCCCCACCAACTCTATGTTAAAATGGCCCTGGGGGCCCCTCGACGTAACGCAAAATGAAACTTCTAAATTTATGCACAAGCACACAATAGAAAATGACGTAATCAGTCAGCTTTAATGCAAACATAAGTTGTTGTTTTTTCTAAACTACTAATTTTCTTCTTTTGAGAATTTGAATTAACGTTAATGGTCAATTCTGCAACAGAGTTTTTTCATACGTTTCTAGTTCTGTTCTTTCTTTTTAGCTTTTTTTAGTTGAGCCAGATTCGTATGTTCTACCCCTTTTATTGCTAGCAAATCCCTGATGATTACAATATTAGGAAATTTGGTATAGGAAAAAAGTATCCGTAAACGACAAATCTACGTGCGATTAGTAAACACAGCTTTTTTATGGTCTTGGACCTTGGTCATTAATGTAATTTTACTAGTGATTCAAAGCGCATATCTTTCAAAATCGCGATGCAAATGTGACATACATCATGAACGTGCTGAAAAGTGAAATTGATTTGATTGGGTAAAATAATATAAGTTTTGCAAAACAATTAACTATTGATTTAAAAAAAATTAAAAATTTTGATTCAAATAAATTTAATAGATTTTTAAAAAATTCGTTAGTAAATTTATTTTTAACTTTTTCACATATATTTAGAATTAAATCATTTTTGGGGGCCCCTTTAAAATGGGGGCCCTGGGCAAGTGCCCCGAATGCCCTCCCGTAAATCAGTCTCCGACTGCAAATACAGAACGTTTGATTAGTTTGTATGCAATATTTTTTGTAACTTCTTACAACAGTCATTTCATATTGGTGCCACGAAATGTCATATCGAGGATTAACTATATTATTTGGAATAAAAAAAAATTAAATACTAGTTTTTATATTAAAATAATAATCTAATCAATGAAAATCTTGTACTCTTGGATATCTGTTATAGAGGGCAATATACACAGGATTTTTTGCATACATTATTTTTGGTGTAAAATCAATTGGTGATAAAAAACAGACTTCTTGGTGTGTGCTATCACAGTATTTATTCACATAGCGTTTTGTAATACATGCATATAACACTGATATCAGACCCAGCAGTACACATATACACAAAGGCAACATACAGACAGATTTACAAGGCATACATCTGTTACACATATCTGTAAGCGTATGAAATTAAAAAACATATAAAATATCATAATTCTTTTATTTAAAAACATCTCAATTTGACAGGTTTCAATTTTTGAATGTAGTATTACAAACATTTAAAATATGACCCAGAGTTATGCACGTCGAGGGTCCTCCTGTAATACAAAGAATAAACATTTTCTTTTTAACTTATTTACAAACATCTCAAAGCTGCGGAAAAATGTGCTTCTGTTAATATGAAGAGCAGTATTAAAATATTGGCACAGTTTAGCACATATCATTCAAAGCGGGTAGAAGCAAATCTCCACAAAATGCTTTTAAAATGCACAAGAAAACCTTTGGTTGGCAGTTAAGTCACTCAATGCAATAATTTTAGCTGAAAAACACTTGTCTAACTTGTACATTTGTTTTTTTCCGAAGTACGCATAAATATTTTTTTTACACATCGCAACAGGAAGACAAAACTTTTGATATGCAAAACACGTATTTTGCTCAACATTTAAAATATAATAGTTTGAATACAATTGTCATTTGAAGAATAGTAATGGGAATTTAGTTTTTCATAAAACATTTTAGAATCGAAAAATTTCAATTTTTTTTTTATGACGGTTTTTAATATTTTGTCATTTGAAATCATTTTGCCAATTAAAAAAAAAACTTTTTAATAAATTTACAAATTGAGGATAATATATATTAGAAATTTAGGTGTTAAAGAATATTATCACTAATATGAATTTCCTTGTAAAAAAATTATGCACATGGCTAATAAGACGTCCAACTTTCAGAATATAATTTTAAAATATTTAAATTCATAAAAAAAAACTCATTTACACTACAGCATTGACAAAAATTTATGAACTTAAAAATTAAGTTTTAAAACCTTCAATTTTTTTTATGTGTCATGTTTTATCTCTGGGGTCCTTGAAAGATTACTTTTATAGAAGTAATACAATTAAAAAAAATCGGAATATGTATTCTTTAAACACAAATTTGAATTATTCACCTAAATGCCAAATACAAACTCAGCAAAAATAATGGCCGTTTCTTCCAATATAACTTTTCAGCATCACAAAATAAATTTTATAAATTGCAAATAAAGCCACAAATATATAATTCCTTAGCTAAAGTTAGTCACTCGATAAAATTAAATTTGGGGATTTCCGTTAATTCCTGGAAAAATCACATGCTTGATGAGGATTACATGAACTTATAGCAAATATCTGTAAGGGATACCTACAAATTTATCTCAAAATGCAATTCAAAATTTTTATAAAAGTAATGGAGACAAAAAAAAATTTCAACAAGATTACGGTACTTAGTAAAAATGATATTACTAAATTGTTTTTGAAAAGATTATAAAAGGACCCCAAAGATAAGTACACTTATGTATGTCATTCATCACTGGTAACCATGGTTCAATTCAAGCTCCAAAATTTTGGTATTGTTTAATTCACAAGAAAAGTAAAAAACATATTAAGTAGTATGTCGACCTTTGTCCTCTTGTGTATCTCTCCTTCAATTCTAACATAATATGAAATAAGTGCAAACATCTTTATTAACTGGAAACTTTCTATAACTCGTAAATAAGTGCAAAAGTATAGTAAATCATTTGCAATTTCGAAGCTAAAAGAATCGCCAAAGACTTCAAAAGTGTAGTTTAGATCAAGGCTAAAACGTGCCAAAAGAAGTATTTATTGCAGTTGAGTGTTCCAGTGTTTTCGTGAGATGAAAACTAATTTCTGACATCCTGCATCGAGTTTAAATCTATGTGAAAACTGCACATAGCCTATGAATACACAAAAGTGTTTATATAGAGAAAGTATTAAAATGTGTAATACAGCAAAAAATTAAATGATGTTATCAAAACTATCAATGTCATAGAATTGCGAAAATCAATTCATTTTGACGTCCCATTCATTCGTGCATCGAAAAAACAATGTTTTAATATCATTTCGTCTTTTGACTCATGTTTTTATTGAAAATAATTTTCTTTTTAGAAGTTCAAAAAGTTTTGCTTAGAATATCAAATATGGTCCCACATGTTACAAGAGCAAACACAACAGTTAAAATGGGCAACCAGCTCTTAAAATAACACCAAATTAAAAATATAGACTATTTAAATATATTTAATACTTGGATAGCTTTCATATTGAGTTTTATGTTATCATGACTCAAGAATTAGTTATTGACGTATAATATGAAATACTTAAGTAAAAATATATAACTATTAAAAGTTAACTGCAATGTTAAATTGATTATATTAATTCACTTTAAATTTTTTTGACTTATGTATATTTAATTTTTATTAAATACATAAAATACATATTTTTTAGCTAAACATGTTATGTAGTTGAAATTTAACTTTAAATAACTAACTTATTTGTGGAAACAAACAGAATCCTGTTCTATAATACTGCCTGATAAAGGACATTCAAGTAGATTTCCAATGTCCCCTTAGAGAGACTGCATTCATGTGTAAAGGTAAAAACAAAGAAAATTTAATGTAGGAGTAGAATACATTTTTAAACGGACGGAACGGGGTATGCATGTTGAAATAAAAATATGTCCAAGATTCTTTAAATTAGGTATTAAAAATAGACTGCTAAAAAAAGTCATCTGTTTAACACAGCAGTGAAACTAACGGACTTGTAGGGACTGCAGTGAAAGTTGCAAACATGTGCGAGAAACAATATTTTTTTTAAGGTGAGTTTATTATTATTTTTTTTTTTTAATTTTTAAAGGCAAAACTTGAAAAATATTCTTTTTAATGCTACCTATTTTATATATTATTAAAAAGGAATAATTTTTCAAAAATTATTTTAAAAGTAAATTTAATATAAAGTATTTTTTTTTCTCAATGGTGTACTATTACTTGAATCTTATCAACAATATTCACAACACTGTGTTTTTGTCCGATAGGCTAAAACAAGGCAGTGTGTCCCTTTAGAAAGTCTTCACAAGCAAAAATATGTTTTAAAAGAACTTGACATCTTAAATGAACAGCAAACTTTATATATATTAAAATGCATAGTGTTTGATTAAACAAAAACATTAATTCACCTATTCTTCGATTTTAAGAGCTGGAAGCCCACATATACAAACAAATGCGCTAAAATGCAGAAGTAAAAGCAACAAACAGCTGGTTACAAAGGATTAGGTATATGGTTAACATCAAATATCAGGATAAATATTTATATATAATTTATAGAAAATGAAAAAATATGTACATATGTAGAAAATAATTTAGTACAAGAAAATATGTATCTTTCCTTTGAGGTTCGCAATGGTAAAGAGTTTGCGGGGAAACAGAAAAAAAGATTATATTTGTGTGGATAGGAAAATCTTAATTATATTTGTAATGAAGACAAGACCAATCAATAACGTTGTTTCAAATAAAATAAAGTTATACTAATACAACATAGACTATTTTAATCTAAGTTTGCACATGCACTATAAAATTACAAGCACGTACATTTAGATTTAACAACTCTATATTGTTGTGGTTTCTCAATGGATGAAAAAAATAATTACAATCGACAGTTACATTGCGTCTTCTTGGTTACTTAGGAGCAGAACATGTTCCGATGACTGTTACCTGCACTCTTCTATTCCAAGTCACACTAGCCAGTTTTAAATTTTACTTTAATATCGATTTCACACAGAAATTAGATAAAACTGGTTTGTATGAAATGTGCTACATCTGAGGTCATATAAATATTTTAAAATTCCATTTGAATTGTTTTTGATTCAAGAATGCTTTCTTTATTATGTGGAATTATAATATTTCCCCGGATTCAGAACTTTATACTCTCAGAAGGTTAAACATAGGGCTGAAGGTGGTATTTTCCCTTTAACCCCAGAAGTAATGCAAAACGGGGAAACCAGCACCCCATTAGCTGACTGTTTATAAATATGCAAACAAATATGTATATAATTGCTTAACCGTGATACCATCCAAGTTAAAAATCCCAACTTTCCAGAAACCAAAAAAACTTTCTATGTTTGTATAGTAACTGCAATTACAACTGTATGTCGAAGATAAATTTAGACATCTTTGTAGCAAGTTTCGGAATACCACTTGCAACACCCAACTTTGTTATCTGAACAAAATGGTGTAAAAATTAGCTTGTTTATATTTTGGGACATCATGGCTTCAGCAAGGATATATTAAGATTGAATTTGGATTCTGTTTTAACTATTTATTAACAGCAGTCATTTTTGCACAAAAGGCCCATCTGCCGTCCAGAACTCGGAAGAGTTAAGAAGGCAATCGATTTTGTAATTGCCATCAAGAACTAAAAGTCAGTTTTTACTGCAGCACTTTAGAGATAATTTCATTCTTTCATTAAACTTGTAAACAGTGGAAATCACAAAGGGGCCGTTCAAATGTTACATCAAGCATTTGGGAGCTACAGAAAACAAAACTGATGCTCAAAATTAAAATATATTAACTATACAAAAGAATAACTCAATTATTATTAATATTATATAATTGATTATTACTAATATTATATAATTGATTATTACTAATATTATATAATTGATTATTACTAATATTATATAATTGATTATTATTAATAAGTTATATCATTAATAATTCATTACTATATCAAATTTAAAGTTCTTAATTTAATGGATTTTGGATAAAATTTCTTTTATTCAAGTACCTAATGAAAAGATTTAGATTACCTAATGAAAAGATTCGGGTGTGTAATCTGATCCTGGCTAAAAATGTTATGTAATTATTAATTTAGCATTCACAATTAATTAAATTTTTATAGGTGTAATTAAATTTACCTAAGTTTATCTACAAGAAAAATGCGTTTATTGTATCTTACAAAGTTGCAACTTGTATGGTAAATTCTTAAAGAAACACAGTTTGTTCCACTAGTGGAAAAACCCTATTTCTTCCTGCCGTTTTTTTCCACTTTGGAAGAAACTTACCCTGCCTGAGCATAATAAAATTGTCCATCATCCATTGAGAGAACCACAAAAATCAAGAACCTAATTCATCCCAAGTTTGAATGAATAGTTCATTTGTAGATACATAAAAATTACGTAGTTTTCCTTTGCGAAACAATCATGCGATTTGGAAGGGGTTTGAAAACAGCACCAATACATCAAGTTCTAAAGAGACATCTGATTTAACACCGCGAACACTTATCCCGACTAGTATGACTATTCTTCGTGCCTCGATTTTTAAGTACGACATTCAGTTACGAAGTTAGTTAACTACACCTCTTAGTTTATGTGTATGGGGAGAATAAATCTTATTTTGTTCTAAGGAATGGTTATAACTATTACAGTAGAACATGATTACCCATAATTTAACAATTTGTAGATTATAAGTCAATATAAATTTCTTAAAAGAAAGGATTAAATTTTAACCTGAATTTAAAAATATCCTAAAAATCTCACTCTTTAAGAGTTGTTAAAATTATATTGCCATAAAATTTTATGTAATTAATTTCATCATGTAAAATATTTGTATAAATTAATGGGGAAAAAATTCTGAAATTTGTGTATTTTAATCACTGACTTGTGTACAGTTTATATTATTTGAAAATAGTAAAAACATTTTCAAAATAAATCATCAAATATTTCTAAAAAATTTAATTAGAAAGAAAGGCTTATTATTTACTTTTAGGGTCTTGATTTTTTAAAAAAAACTTTTTATTATTATTAATTTGGGATAATCGTAGTTCTACCATATATCGGAAACGACTCAATTTTTCAACTAAAACTAAAGGAAAGTTATCTGAAATTGCAAATACAACCTATTTTGCTTGGTTTCAATTACATCTACAAATACATGCATGACTTTAAATGTACTCTAATATTGTGAGGTGGCAATTCAAATAGTCATTCCCATCATTTGAATAAAAATTCGAAATTATTGCAATGTAGTGTTTTTAAATTAAAAAAAAAGTACATTATCCATAACTGAAACAGTGTTGTTCATAAAAGGTTGAAAAACATACACATTGAACATGAATACAAATTTCTTAATACATGTACAGTTAACACATTCAAAACATTAAATGTAACACATAACATAGTTTGAATGTAACATACAGCACTTAAGGTAATTGTTCAAAGCAGGAAACCGACATATATAGGCACACAATAAACACTTGAGGAAGGTAATTCAAGTATTAACATCAGCACAAAGTTTAATTTAAGGCAACGATTAAATTTCATAACTCATTTAAAACATTTAATGCTAGGTCAACCACGGGTTGAACTAAAACGTATTCACTAAAATGCAAGGAATAAATTATATCTTATTTTGTGTAGGATGGATTAAAGTTATTACAAAATCATAAAACTCAACTAAGTAAAAAAAAAATAGAATCCGGTTTAAACTTATTTTCATTGATTATTTTCAAAATGGAAGTTTAGTCTAGTTTTTTTTTTAAATTGCTATTGTCTAACGGATATCCACTATAAATGTCCAACTGAATACTCATTATTCAAGTTACTATATAAATCCTGCATATTTTTTTTCTAAAACAAATAGTAATTTGTCAGTATATTATCAGAATGAATTATTAAGTATTGAAATTCACTTATAAAACATTTAAATTTAAAATAGATAATATCCAATTTGAATATTTTTTATCACTGTTATAAATTTTTTAAATGGATTCACTTAAGATTATCAAATTGTAACTTGGAAGTATTAAATTTGTTTTCTTTTGTTTTTGATTTATACTTTCTTAACCTGTGTATGTTAACTACATATCAAATGTTTGCAGTTTTAATTACATCACAACCGTTTCACACTAAAACCTTTTGTGCTATGCATTAATATTTTAGATATATGTCAACACAAATAGGATAACATTAAATGAATTAATTTGTATCCTAATCAATGTATTTTATTTATACCATTTATTATCCATTTCAATATTTAAAAGATTCAGTAAAATTGAATAACCATCAAGCCCTGTAAGTAGTTTATTATATTGCAATAATTTTTTATTACACCATTTTCAGTAATTGCTCAAGATTCATAAAAGGCACTTTTTGTTTTCTTAACTGTAACTGAAATTGTTCCTTTATTTTTTTGTATATAATTTGAGAGTTGGATACAATATTTTATAGTAATGTCTTTTTTTTTCAATTATACATGGTGTTATATATTTTTTACTAAAACAAAATATTTTTATATAAATCAATTATTGCTTACAATTAGAACATATATTATTCAAATTTCCTTATAAAAATATGAATTTTAAATAATTATACATTATGTAATGTCATTTTCTTTCACAAGATAACCTATGCATAGAAAGGACATAATTTATATTTTTATGTATTAACTTTTATAACAAAACTGTATTTTTTCCTTTGTTAATTAGACAATACAGATTATATATATATATATACATATATATATATATATATATATATATATATATATATATATATATATATATATATATATATATATATATATATATATATATATATATATATATATATATATATATATATATATATATAATATTAAAAATTAGCTTTCTATATTATCTTTTTAGAAAGTATTTTGCAGATAAATATTGTATTTAAATTGTATGAAAAGTTACCAATTACCAACTTAAAATAAATCAAAGTATGGCAGATTTGTATGTTTATCATTTAGCACCATCAAGATTGTACATGATATACAAATATTTAAATTTTCATAAATTTTAATGCATGTACTTTATACACTGTCCAGTCACATATATATAATACTATCAACTGGAAACTTAATTAGTTTAAAAAAAATAACACTTATTCTTCACAAGTGAGAATGTGTAGAATTTTTTTTTTAATTTGTATATTTATTTTTAAATTATAAATTACATTCAGATGTAATCCCTTCAGCCATTATGAATAATTATGATACATTAAATATTTTAATTTAAGTATAATTTTTATAAATCTTGTATAAAACTGAAAATGCAAAAGTAACACAAATATGAGTGAAATAATGATTTAAAATTAAACCCAAACCATTTTCACCTAATTTTATATCTTTAGATAACTCAAAAATTATAAAAAGTTGAGAAGAAATCGTCGGTAAAAGAGGCAAAAAACAGTGTATAAATTTTTATTTACACATATCCAAAATAAGCTATAACCAATATCATCTAAAAGGCAAGGCTTAAAGATGCAATATCTCAAATAAGAAGTATTCATTTTGTTTAAAAAGTTCAATAGATTTTCACAATTTCCCTGTTATAATAAAAAAATAAAATAATTTTGCTGTTCAAGTGAGAACACAACAATTTTATTTAAACACATTTTTCAATGCTCTTTTACATTCTTAAAATATTCATTGCATCTAGTTTATTTTGCAAATAACAATAAAAGAACAAACTAAAATTTTTTTAGAAACATCTTATATGTGCCTTACATTTTAAATCAATGCCTTGAGCATAACTTGTCTTAGTTAAATATGCCCTTATGTTTTATAATATATATATATCATATTTAGAAATTTAAATATTTTTTAAATGATTATATTAAAAAATATGTAACATTCCTTTTCATCATGTGCTTTAAAAGCATTGAAATTGCAAACCTGATAAAATACTTTTTTTCAGAAGTGTTTATATAATATAATATAAATTTCATGTAAACTTTTTAAGTAATATATTGTACTAAAAATACTTACAAATTTAACAATTTTGCTTGTAATATTTTTAACGTGATATTTTTTTAAAAAATGATGCAAAAATTTGGCTGTAATTTAATACTGTTTGTATGCATTATCAGTGTTTTAGAGCATTGGGCGAAATATAAACATATTTTGCTTCATTTGCTTTCAAATTTCAGAATTTATGGGATAAAATATCTGAATTAATTTTTTTATATAATACAAGCTCTATTTCAACCATACCTTTAGTCCCAGTAATATCTTTAATTAATACATTTCAAAAGTTTACACGATTCAGTAAAATTTTATTACAAAATTGCTGAGCATAATATTATTATAAAACCAATGTTCTTTTAATGTGATTTGGATTAAAGCACATAAATTCTTTTTAAAACTGCACAAAGCATGACAAAAGAAAAATTTGAAATGTTTTCTTTGTGGCAGAAATACACTTTTAAAAATTGGTCTCTGAATTTACAAATTTTTCAGCAAAATATAATGCTGTAATTTAATTACATCAAATATATCAAATGTTGTCCATTAATATCAAAATATTACAATTGACAAACTGCAATAAACTCTTCAAAGTACAAAACCATTTTCATTTTATTGATATAAAATGATCTTTGTATATTTAAAATTCTCTGGGCAAGTGGAGGACAATTTGATTTCGAAGGTCGCTAGAAAAATTCCATTTTAAAAACATCAATCTCTGTAACATCAAACATATTTCACAAAGTGCTTAGGAAGAGTTAATGACATATAACAACTTTGATTCAACAACTATGACACCCAAATAAAGTAAATGGGACATAATCTCAATAAACAACTCTAAGTATATATAGGAACATGAGGCACTATGTCTAAACAACACAAATTGCAACTTAGTTAAGTCAGAGAAACATTTCTTACAAGTATGTAATACTAAATGGAAACATCCGTAAAATATATAATTCTAACTTTAGTGGGAACTTAGAGCATATTAATAGCAGAAATGGTTTTTTATTTATAAACCTATATCCTTAAATCTATATTTGGCGATAACTAAGTCTATATAACACAAATAAAGTATAACGCCCCCCCCCCCCATAAATTCATTAAAACATAACTTTAAAACCAAACTAACAAAACGAAAAGTTCTTTTTTTACGAGACGTAATAAGATTAGTCCTTAAGGGAGAACATTATACCTTTTATAAAATTAATTGAAAATGTTTATTATAAAATATATGTGGTTTTACTTCTAAGCCATTGGTTGATATGTTGTCTTTTTTTCAACTACATTTTGGCCTTTCTCATTAACCTTTAACAAAAAAAATGAGTTAATGAGATTTTTTACAATGTCAACAATATACTTAATAAAAAGTCCTTACAATTAAAATTTATCAACTATGAAAAATTTTAATTGAGTATTTTTCTGTTTATCCAAGAAACAACAGATATACAAAATAGCTTAAACTACTATTTATATATCCAACAATTTTTGAATACATATATTGAAAAAAAAAATACTTGTTTTCCAATATTTTGTTTTCTTAACGATTAAGACAGGGGAAGACTGAAACAATTCCCTTTTTAGAATTATGCACTTTACAGATGCTTCCAGACTATTCCAAGAAGACTTAATAAGAAAACCTTTCCAATAAGGTTTATGCGATAGATTCTCAACAATAGATTCTCAATGAAGTAGCTTATTAAGGTAGTCAGGGGTCTGTTCAGGTTTTATTTGCTCGGGATCCTACAATTGTTAAATTTTCTCTATTTTGTAAAAACAATGTAGTAGAAAATTAAAACATAAAAAAATATCAAATATAAATAATACTTTTGCATATAAATGATGCAACATTGCTGAAATTTACATAAGAGCCAGTTTTCTAAACAATTAATTTGGTATACAGTCCTTGTAATTGTGGGGTCATTTTTTTAAAAACAAAAATGGCCCAAAACTTCTAAACAAACCCCTATGATAGCAGTAAGAATTGTGATAAATAAGCTCAAAGTAATTTGATTTATAATTTTAATAAAAAAATAAGTACCGAAGATGATTAACAAGCAACATAAGACATAATTGTGCCTCGGGAATAAATATCTCATGGGTGTAAAGGAAAGAGGAGAAATGACCGGGATTCCCAATGGATCTACCTTCTGAAAGAAGACGCGATGTGGATCTTCCCATGCAGAAGGTAGGTGCGCTGCTCCGTCTCCTGGATATACACCGGTTTTCCACTCTCCAATAACGAAGTGATGCAAAATCCCTTTATTGGTTGCCCTTGCCCAGCAGTTTGGAAGCCCTTGCATTGGCATTGACCACATGAGTCTCGTTGGATTGCGCCTGTGAAAAAATAATTGTTTCTCATTCAAAGTTAATACACATTTTTCAAAAATAAAAAAAATAAGGATTTCCGAAGGACTTTAAAAAAGCAATTTATAAAGACATTAATTTGATAATGTTAATTTGTTTATACATTTGTCTTCAACAAAAAATTAGCTCTTCGTAATCTAAAAAGTATCTGCAATGGCATAATAAAAGAAAACTCTTCAGCTTTTTAGTGAAATATGGTTAACAGAGAAACTGGTTACATTGTGCAAAAAAAAATTATCAAAGATATGCAATGTCCCCGATAATGCAGAACATAACTATAATTATAAAGAATTACTTAAAACTCAAATTACAGAGTACCCAATTAGCTACTAGATCTTCCTGCTTTTTCTTTTTTAAATTTATTAAATATGCAAACTTATTTAAACTAGGAGGCTCCGCATCCTGCTCTGCCAACCCCCCGCAGGACTGCTAAGCAATCCTCCTTGGTTAGCTTTGCAAACCAAATCTCGCTTTGCTCACTGTAAGGTAAGACACACTAATAATGTGTCTTAGTAACAATACTTTTTTTATTATATTACTGAAAGCTTTAATAGTTGAAACTGAAAATTTACATTATAATTCATTTTAGCATCAATAAATTTTTTCATCATGTAATAAATCAATATATATATATTTTAAACTACAAATAGAAAACAATGATACCACTGACATGCTTATAATTATTTATTATTTTTCACATTATTTTAATTTTAATGCCTTTCCTATTTTTGAGATAAATTTACAACATTATTGGAATTTTGTTTTGAATATAATCACATCAATTTTCCTTTTAGTTGCAATTTGGATATGTTTTGCAAAACTTCTTTTTCTTAAATATAATAAGGTTTTTATTTTTTCTAATTTAAGCTGACATCATTAAAATATAATTATTCACCATGAATTGAAAGGGATAATCGTCAAAATGGCTTACTCAACCCTTTGACGGATAAGCAAAATGTCAAATCTCTAGATTAGTTTTCCCTGCAGGAAGGTTTAATTCGTGTTTCCAACACAATTATTTTTTTACAAACATGTTCTGTTTAATTATATCAGTAGAGAAGGTTTTCAAAAGTCCTACTAATGCTTTAAATTTAAAAATTATTTTTAAAAAAAAATGAGATTTTTGTCATCTTTTATATTATGTATACTACTGGAAAAAATGGAGATACCCGAACGGATATACATGTTTGTATCCGTCAGGTAGATAGTTAATGGTAAAATACAAATGCAATGCAAGAAATTTTTGTAAACAAACTGATATTGCCATTCCACAAAGAGAAAAACAATGCTTTTCGATCACCGCATAAGTGAATTATATATGTAGACGAGAACCTTTATGTAGAGTTATTCATATAAATCATAAAGTAATATAATTTAGCTATACAAATGATTCAACATTGGCAGAGCCCCTAACTTTTCTGAAAGAAAGGGAGTTAAATATCTATAGCTTTTTTTTAAAAATCAATTTCAAAATTTAAATTGTTTATTTTAAAAGCTTGATAAATGGCTAATTTAAATTATTTTTATATTTAATTGAAATTTAAAGTATAAATTGTTTAATAAAATATGTATTTAGTGAAAACAGCTATTTAAATAAACTTGTCACAAAGTTTCTGAAAATTATGATTTTTTTTTACTCTACATCTGGAATATCTTACCTTTAATAATTTATTTTTATTTAAAGTATTTGATTTGATTGAATAACAAAAATAATTTTTAAATCAATTTGAATAATAAATGACACTAAATGCATTTGTTAAAATAATATGCATCAAAACAACTTGTAAATTTTTTGTGCAACCAAATAATATTCAGTACACCTAAGTTTAAAACTTTGGTGCAGTGGTGCACCTGCTCTGAAAAGTTAATTTCAACCCTTGTGGAAAGGTGTATATTAATGTTAAATTCTATACGAATATGGTAATTTTAATTAGAACAAATGTGGCATTCATCACATCTTTATGAATATCTAAGAGATTACTGTCAGTTAAAATCATTACTATAAGTTGAATGAGAAACAATTGTTGGACAGGTAAAGAGAATGAATAAGAATTATACCTTCATGTTGATGGTGTCAATTTGTTTATTTTGTATATCGATTTCACCTCCCATGTCGATGGCCATGTTTTTCAGATTCCCGATGATCGAACTCACTTGTCCCATGTTCTCTTCCATCTCATCCTCACGGGCATCGTTGGTTATTCTGAAATATAACGTAAATTATAGCGGTGGAACCAATTTACGTATATGTTAGTTTTTAAGGTAGGACAATTACGGAATAAAAATGTGACTCGTATTTAAAGTTGAAATAATTAGAACATGCTCAAAAAATTATCAAAGTTAATCTTAAGGTGAATATTTTTAAAGAAAGTAAAAACAATGAACTGTTGCAAAAATATGTGTTATATTTTTTCCCTTTTCCTCAAGAGTGAGGAGCTGATTTTGGTTGTCTTGTTTCAGGGTGGCAACAAAATTCTGGAAAAAAAGTTCCCTGGTATTTCCATGATGGTGTCAGTAAATTTTCCATGATTTTACAATTACCTTAAATAAATGTTGCAATACATGCTTTGTATAGAAACAAAGTATCCACATACAAGAATACAATAAATATATTGCATTTTAATTTGATTTCACAATTGTGTATATTCTCTTTGAATTATACACCACAATTGTCTTAACTTACACAACTGCTCTGCACAAACTATTCTTTATGTTGTCTTTAGTTATATGCAAAATAGATATTCATTATTATTTATCTAGAGTCAACTGTAATAATGTCCTTTTTGTGATTTCAATGCCTAGGGACATGCTCACCTTTGGACATATCCTCCACTGGATGGACCCGTCCCATTACGGTTTTCCACGACCCTTGCAGGCTGCGTGTTGACCACCTTTCCATCCTCGTTGCTCCTCCACGCGGATTCAGATCGGAAATCGGACGCCCTGGAAAAAATTGAAATTAGTCTATCACAAAACTTATTGTATATAAACTTAATTTTATTTGTGAATTTTGCAACACTAAATTAAATTAATGCTTTCCTTTGTTAGTATCTCTTAAATCCAATGCTGAGATACAATTTAGAAATTCTCTTTAAAATGTATTAAGATTTTTTTTTAAAATAAAAACAAGCTATGTACAGAAAAGTTACTTAAACTTATAGAAAACCACTTTACAATTGCCAAAAGTCCTAGAGCGTTAGTGGATTAAATGACTGTCGATCCATCTCCCTTTTTAATCAAGTTGTTGACAGACTCATCTTAAAAGGATGTTAAATTTGTTTTACAAAGTGGATAACGAAAATCCTATTTTTTTATTTTTACTAGTTTTAATGAACTAATTTATTTTAAATAACTAAAAATAAATTGAATTTAAAAAATTAAGTGTTACACTGTGAAACAAATTGGGCTACTTAAATCTATTTCATATGATAATAAAAGCTATTTTATTTATATTTTTGGTAATTTCCTAGGCTACAAAGTAAGTTCCATGGCCATGCCTTATACTTTGGGTTCACCCCACAGATTGGGAATCTTTTATTATTGTCAAGAAGAATGGAATACAATATAGAAAAAGTATTACATCTTATCACTAAATTGTAAACATGTTATCAGATCATCAGACTTTAGAAATTATTTAACTAGTATGCCCAAGCGATAATTATCGCATGACCAATCAACACCAACACAATAAAAAAAATTAAATATTGTACTCATGTTTAAAATTTTTATTTAGCCCTTAACTCCAAACTTTTTTGTCGTTGGATTTTTTTTGTAATTGTGTTTCCGAGTCATCTGAATTCAACACCTAATTTTTTTACGGATTAAACATTCACATTTTTTTGATCCCTCATTTAGAAAATTAAAAGCACCAATGAATCGTCATAAAAGATCAATGGAAACTTTAAAACTATTTCTATTTCGTACCATTAGGTTTAATTAAAGCTTAAAATATAGTTTATTAGTAAAAATATAGTCAAATATTTACAAATTTTAACAAAATCACAATAGCAAAAAAAAAAAATCATTAGCACAATTCTGTGAGTAACTTGAATTTTTCCCTATTATTTACAAATTAACTTAAAATGTGCGCTATATTTCAACAGATTACACTCTATGCTTCTCATTCGTAAATATGGTTACCATGGAAACCACTGGATCTCATCCTACAAATTTGTAAATAGGTGGTTATAATGTGACATCACAAGGAGCGGAAGGGTAAAACATACAATGTTAGGTATTCTCTCAAAAAATATTGTAATGCAACTGCTAAAAATATAATAGGTACTAATTAAATATTTACTTTGAGCAAGGGCAGATGCAGATGCCGCAACATTTCTCCATCCCTGTCAAGTTCTTCTCGGCTTCCCGCATGTCAGAATGTATGACATCCATGTCTTCCTCAATACGGTCCAGTTGTTCTGCAAATGAAAATGCCATCAAATTCGGATCGATGTCGAAATACTATGCATAAAGCAAAACTTTTCCCAGACAAATATTCTACCATGAATTCATGAAACACTTGTTCAATTCCATGAGATTTCCCCAATTGAAGACCTTAAAAGGTAGTTAAATACCAAATAGTCAGTTAACTTTAACGTTTTTACTTTAACTTATTTTTATAAGTTAAAGTAAAAACAAACAAAGTATGTGTTAAAGTTAAAAATGATACATTCTTTTTAAATTCTCTGTTTTACTAGATTTGAGTTTTGATTCTTCACAAAACAACAAACAAACTGAGATTTTCTCTTAAAGAAATAACTTAAATGATGTCTCCTTGTTAATAACATATTTAATTCCGTTTGTCATATGTGTTCCCTTATAAAAAGACAAATACGAATTAAAATATGGATAATTAATGAGATGTTAAATTTTATTTCTAGCAAATTGTGTATACAAATAAAAAGTTTCAAGTACATAAATTGAAATACATGTTCATTTAAAATTAATAATTGTAATGGAAATATTAAAAAAAAAATTCAGTAAAATTTTTCAAATTGTAAAAACGATGGAATAGACACATACAAATTAGTAATTTATATTTATAATTGTACCCAGTAGCAGAAAAGCGGTGATCTGTGTCGTATATCTCAGATTTTGGACAAAGGGCTGCAGCCAAATTTTTGCAAAAGTAAATCTAAGTACTTTGTTATGGCTGCAATACTTAAAAAAAGAATACTTAAATAGAAAAAATGACAGATTTTTTTTAGATTACCTAATTTTACTAGATACAACATGGTCAAGTATGGGAGATTAAAAATATTTTTATTTAGTTTTCTTTTATTTATTTATGTTTCTATTATTTTTATGATTTTAAAATGATGGTACTTTATTACTTGAGATCGATTAGTAAGTGTAATTCTAGAAAGTAAGGGGCTGGGAACAAATGAGTAAAAGACAAAATTGATTCTTTAGCCATTGTTATTTTTTACAAGAAATGTATACTAATATCTATGTACAAATTACTTGCAGACAATTTTTATTTTCCAAAATCATGTCACAGACTATTTAGAAATGTTCTGCTACTGGGTATTTTTAATAATTTAATGCATACATTAGCATGCATTTCAAAAAACGATTTGCTGTTTACCATTAGCATAATATGCTGTGAATATAATTATATTTTAAATATTACTATAAGCTTAATTTAGCACAAAGATAAAAACTATTTATCAACTGAGAATTTTTGATTCCATATTCAGATAAAGAAGCAAGCTAAACAGGAAAATATGCAGGTCCACCTTAATCTAAAGTAGAGTAGAGTGATCGAGAACAACAGAAGGAGCCCCATGTAAATGAATGGTCCCAATAAGAGGAATACTTAAGGAACAAATAAGAAGTTTTTAAATAAAATACCCTAATCAATTAAGTAAAAGAGGTGTTTGTTTCATAAGTAGCTACCTTAATCAAGGGGCTCATAAAATGAGAGTTAGGTCTTACCCCCTTGGACATTCAGCATAGTTAATGTTTTCATACCAACATCTTCACTCTAAAAAACAATAACTAAAATAACTAAACAAAAAAAAACTAAAAAAACAGAAAGTATTGAAATCATTGAAGAATAAAATAACAGAATTCCTCTAAAACTTAACATTAGTAGTGTTATATGGACCCCAATAGTAATAAAATAAAAGTACAAAAATTAATAAAACATAGTATAATCAAATATATAAACAAATGAAAGATTTAGAATTTCAATTCATTGGGGATGTATATTGGTCCATTTAAAATTTAGCTTTGTCAACTGAGCAACCAATAAAATAACAAAAGTGCGAAGTTGTTTTCTAAGATAATTAAAATTAACTTTGTAAAACCTGGATTAATTTTATTATAATCTAGTTATATAGCAGAAATAATATAATCACTGTTCACAGTGTTCACTCTAGAAATAAAAAGGGGCAGGGCGCTGTTGGCAGTAAAAGGGCACCCCATTTTAGAAAAGGCATTTCTTGTTTTTAAAAGGGCACTTTTAAAAAAATGTTTTGTGTGGGCGTGGCACACATTGACACATCAGACTAGTGACCAAACAAAAAAAAAGTTCCGATTTGTTGGTTGACATTGCGCTAGAGCTGAATATTGGGCTATTGTTAACGGTTCGGGGCCTATCTCGAAGGAAAGACCCGTACAAAATTGATATCTCTTTATGAAAATATTAGTTGAAATCTAAAATTTGACATTTTTAAATTATTGTTTTCCCTAAAAAGCAATTCTATAAGTAGGAATCAGATCCCTTACAAAACTGATAAAAAGGCTACTTAAATCCAAAATTTAGTAATAAAATGCCTAGTCTTGCAAACCAATCCCTACATAGTCCCAAACCTAATTCTCTTTAAAAAAAACACAGAAAAAAAACTTATAATTTCATATACAGGCACAGGCAACCAATAGGATTCGTGGAATGCCCCGTGCTCGAAATTACCGCGGAATCATCGCGATTTCACAACACGCGTAGTTATAAAGGTGTTTGTTTTTCTACTGTCATAATTCACTTAATTCCAATTTACACACAATTTGTTTTAATCGATGCCTTTTTTAAAGACAACTAGGGAAGCAATGATGCTTGTGCTTGACTGAAAAGGGCAAGAAGGGTGGCATTTTTGAAAAAAGGGGCATGAGGGCGCTATCGAGATGAAAAAAGGGCGGGCAGGGCGAACCGCCCTTCAAAAAACACCTAGAGTGAACACTGCTGTTCACTCTAGGCGTTTGGTCCGCGATGCCCGCCCTTTTTTCATCTCAATAGCGCCCTTGTGCCCCTTTTTTCAAAAATGCTGCCCTCTTTTGAAAAATTTCCGCCCTTCTTGACCTTTTTAGTCAAGCACAAGCATCATTGCTTCCCTATTTGTCTTTAAAAAAAGGCATCGATATTTTTTTTTTTTTTTTTTTTTTTGTAAATTGGAATTAAGTGAATTATGACAGTAGAAAAACAAACTACTTTATAACTACGCGTGTTGTGAAATCGCAGTGATTCCGCGGTAATTTCGAGCACGGGGCATTCTACATATCGTATTGGTTGCCTGTGCCTGCATATTAAATTTTAAGGTTTTTTTTTTAAAGAGAAGATGGTTTGGGACTAGGTTGGAATTGGTTTGCAAGACTAGACATTATATTAACAAATTTTGAATTTAAGTAGCCTTTTTATCAGTTTTGTAAGAGGTTTGATTCCTACTTAGAAATTTGGTTTTTAGGGAAAACAGTAATTTTAAAAATGTCAAATTTTAGATTTTAAATAATATTTTCATAAAGAGACATCCATTTTGTACGGGTCTTTCCTTCGAGATAGGCCGTTAATGCCGAGATAGGCCGCGCAATGTCAACCAACAAATCAGAACTTTTTTTGTTTGGTCACGGGTTCGATATGTCAATGTGTGGCCATGCCCATTGCCCACACCAATTATTATTTTTTTAAAGTGCCCTTTTAAAAACAAGAAGTGCCTTTTCAAAAATGGGGTGCCCTTTTACTGCCAACAACGCCCTGCCCCTTTTTATTTCTAGAGTGAACACTGATATAGTTATGTGGTTTATATTGGAAAATGGTGCGTATTGCCGAATAAAATTGTGTTTCCACTGGCAGAAATTGACTGGTCAGTTGATGGAGGATTAACACAACAATTTGATAATATAAAATCAATGTAAACTTGTGTATTCTCAATAGTACACTAATTAAATAAGTAAGCAGGTTTTAAACTTAAAAAATTCTTAGCTCGGGATTGTTTACCACAGTTTTGAATATATTCTATATTAAAAATTTACATATAAACAAAAAAATACTGTCGACTACAAAAAAATTTAATAACCAAAAATATTCTTTTTATTTTTAGCAATACGTAATTTATGTTTTAATCCTTTTTTTCGCTGTTTTGCCTCTATTTATCGAAATATTTATAGAAACTTCCTTGAAAATAAGATTTTAATTATATACTCATCAGATAAATTACTACAATAAATAAAATCAAGCAAAAAACAAGCCTGTCTTAGAATAATAAGTATCATTATACTTTACCTCCCTGCTCATCTAGAGCGACCAAAGTTTGAATGCCAGTGTCCTTACTCTATTGGCAGCATGATGGTAATAACAATGTGTTAAATACATACATTTTACTTAAAACCACTGATCTCTAACTGTAGCTTCTGGATTGAGCAAGACATTTTGTTGATTTGAAACCAATGTGGAAGCAGTCATGCTGTACCCCACTTTCATTGGTACTGCAATATTTCTTATATTCATGTTAAAATATGCCGACATGTATTGCTTTTGGCTGAGTTTTTCTATTTTCTTTTTAAACTGATTTTAAATGCAATCTGCTGTTAAAATAGGAAGACATTTTGTTGCAAGTCAAAGTAAATGAAAAGCAAGAGCAAAAACTATTGGTTACGTAATATGAAAATTAATTCTATCAGAAGAAAATATAATATTTATATACATTTAATATTTCTACAATGCTATGGTATACATAACTAAATCACAAAAATGTTGAGGCACAGTATGGCGGCTTCCGCATTTGTTCCAACTCGCCAATAGAGGAAACAAGTTTTGAGCCTTCCAGAAGTTTCAGTTAGAGTTCAGTGCTTAAAACAAGCAATACAGCCAAACAAAAATATGATGGAAAGTTTCCGGTTATTTTTATTATTATAAGTTCAAATTTGGTATATAAAAATTTGACTTCATATCAGAAATTATTATACTACAAATTCAGTAACTTATAAAATTATTAATTTTTTAATTAGGTATCATTTTATAAAAAAAAAATAGAAGGATTATACAAAATAATTTATGATAAAAGTAAAACACATAATTTTTTTATATATGTTATAATAGTTATATTAAATTAAAAAGTTTTAGAAATATATTTTAATGTAAGGGCTGTACAAATTGACTTTAAATGCATACAATTTAAAGATATTCAACAAATATTGCAATAAAAACTACTGGATCAAAAATAATAAGAAGAAAAAATTTATAATAATTTGTTAAGAATTTAAAAGAAAATTTTTACTACATTTACACATTTTACTTTTTTTCCTCATTAATTAAAGAAAAAAGATAAAACATTTTGAAATGGCCCTATAAAATATATTTTTAATTAGTAATACAAAATTTTAACCAAGTAATAAAATTTATTAATAAGCAGTTCAAAGACTAAAATCAAAAACTATTTTTTTCAAACTGTGAGTATTTTCAAAACATATTTTGTGTGTAAAATATTAAACTTACTTCTTCAACCAGCTGAAGCATGCGCCTTGTGCTTTCCAACGACTAAAAAGGAATAAAAGTATCGAATTAGCATATAGATAAACATAACACAAATAAACTCCAAAAAGTTTAAATGAATAACAAACCTAAAACATTATTCATTACAATAAAACTTTTTATATACATTGAAGAACAAATAAACCAAATTAATCTTTTTTAGAAAGACTGGAAATCCAGCTTAGAGAGTTAAATATATAATTTTATTCTCAACTTGCTTTATACATGAATAAATATTAATTTTTAAGAAAATTATGGCAGATTAATATGAAACAAGTTAAAAAATATTTCTATAAAACAAAACTTTTAATAAATAAGAGGGACAACAAAATATTTTTTACAACATTGTATAGAGGTTATTTAGTACTCTTTTTGCTGTCAATTGAGCACATTTTTGTAATAGGAAAAATCCATTGAAATTTATAAGTTTATTGTACAACTGTACAAATTGTTTAAAATTTGTACATACAGCCAATCAGTGCAAATTGGCTGATGTGCAATAACACGTAGCTTTTGATAAAAATAAAAACATGTAAAATAAAGAAATACAACATTAATATGATTAATCAATTGACATATAAATACAAAAATAGAGCTTCCAACTACAAACAAAATCATTACTTTTGAGTTTTATGCAAAACCCACTGCAAAACAGCAAGCATTTTTTGGTAAGGTTGGTTGGTTTGGGTTTTATGGCACAAAAGCCAAACTGGCTATGCTGCGCCACATTTTTTGGTAAAGATATCAATGATGGGGTGAATTGGTACATTTTTGAAAACCGGCTAGCGATGATGACAGTAACTCTCGTCAGCCGACATATACCACTGTAGCAACCTAGGTGGTCTATCACATCATGACTCCTCTTTCTTTTGCAACTGTGGTTTGTCCACGGCAGATGTCACAGGGATTCAAACTATATTTGGTAAGTAAATTAACGTCAAACTAGAGCTGTATAATAAGTTATTGGTGGTGGTTCAGATTCAACAAGGTCTGTTGGTTAAATAAGGTCGCACTAGAGCTGCACAATGGATTGGCGACTGTTCAAAATCAAAAATTAAGCAATTAATAAAAATCCAACAAAATAAAAATCTTGGGTATTAGTGACAAACTATTTTTATTGCACTAAATATACAACTTCTTTAATTGTGTTTTAAATTCCAAAGTGAATTCAAAACTGGAAACAATTTTTTTTTAAATAATTCTTGAAAGATAAAATTTAATAATTCTTGAAAGATATTAAAGTTTGCATATACTTAAAATTAATTATCTCACCACAAAAGGCATTTGCTAACGATATGCATCAATTTGTTATAAAATTTGTTCTAAATATTGATAAAATTAAAAATCTAATTTACTCACATCATCGGTGACTTGATTCGCCTTCATTTGAAGTTCTTCAATCTCGGATGTGTCTTGGCGATTCATTTTGGCAGTCTTGATTTGCTAAATGAGAAAATTTGTTTTGTGACTTTTAAATGATATTCAAAAACAGAATATTTATATATATATATAATAAGAATAAAACACAGCTTATTTAAAACATCGATTTTATAAATTAACTTTCTCTTCACTAAATTTGAAACAAAAAAAAAACATTGTTTAAATTAATGAATTTTGTTAAATGACAGACAGAACAAATATATCCGGATATTTTATTTTATTTTATGAGTTAGCATATTAAACAGATTGATTTTTAAATATCCCAGAAAAATAATTCAAACAGCAACAAAAAGATATTGTAGCCCCAATATCAGAAAAGTTGCAATATCCGTTGTTTTTCGTCGATTTGGACAAAGTATACTTTTGCAGCTTACACATTTTATCAAAGCAACTACTTTGGAACACCAGAGATTTGAAACATTTGAAGTTGGCGACTATTCGGAGCACATCATCAGCTGCTATCCCGAGTAGTCGGCCAAAGACCACAATTACACAAGACCATAAATAAACATCAGGAGTCTGGTCTGTGACATAACGAATGGAACACGCAGCTGCGCGAAAGTTGGCTTATAAGCAACATAATCCACATTAGTGTATGTGGATTATGTATGGTACACGAGACTGCTAAAAATTTGGGAACAGATGTAGTTTAGGACATTTGGACCGTTTTTTATTTTGGCGAAAAAAAATTGCCTTGAAACATAGCATAGGGTTGCCAGATTGAAAGTCGCCACAAGAATCGGAAAATACCAGCAATGTCAGGTGGGGTTACCCAGTGATCACTCTAGGCGTTTTTTGAAGGGCGGTCCGCCCTTCCTTCATCTTTGTAGCGCCCTTATGCCCCTTTTTCAAAAATGCCGCCCTCTTTTTTGAAAAATTCCGCCCCTCTTGCCCTTTTCAGTCAAGCACAAGCCTACTTGCTTCCCTAACTGTCTTTAAAAAAGGCATCGATTAAATTTTTTTTGTGTAAATTGGAATTAAGTGAATTATGACAGTAGAAAAACAAAACTCCTTTTTAACTACGCGTGTTGTGCAATCGCGATGATTCCGAGCACAGGGCATTCTACGAATCCTATTGGTTGCATGTGCCCCCATATGAAATGCAAAGTTTTTTTCTGTGTTTTTTTTAAAAGAGAAGATGGTTTGGGGCGTATTTGCAAGATTATGCATTTTTTTTTACCAAATTTTAGATTTAAGTAGCCTTTTCATCAGTTTTGTAAGGAGTATGATTAGGGCTACTTACAGATTTGGTTTTTAAGGAAAACATTAATTTTTAAATGTAAAATTCGAGATAGGCCTCGAACCGTCAACACTAGCCCAATATGCAGCTGTAGCGCAATGTCAACCAACAAACCGTAACTTTTTTTATTTGGTCACGGGTCCGATGTATCAATGGTGGACACGCCCACACCAAACTTTTTTTTTAAAAGTGCCCTTTTAAAAACAAGAAGTGCCTTTTCAAAAACGGGGTGCCCTTTTACTACCAACAGCGCCCTGCCCCTTTTTATTTCTAGAGTGAACACTGGGTTACCATACTATAAATATATCGCCCTATAAAACACGCCAAAATAAACCTCTCTCACCAAATGTCCCATACTACATCTGTACCAAAATTTGGCTTGTGAGCATCATAACTCATTGTGCTTGAAGGGGGCACCAGCTGCTATCCTGAGTAGTCGGCCAAAGACTACAATTACATAGGACGATAAATCAACATCCGGAGTCTGTTACATTATTGGATGGTACATGCATATGCTTAAAACCGTTGGTGAGATGCTATGGGTTTGGTTAATTAATGTCGCACTAGAGCTGCAAAGTGACCTATTGGCGACGGTTCGGGGCCTATCTTGAAGGAAAGACCTGGGAACGATGCCTCGTATTTTTAAACCATGGTCAGATGACGAGGACAACACCTGAGCTGGCACCCAACGCCTTCAATAGACGTCGTTACTTTGGACCCCAATCAGATTTATCGTGCACCAGTCCCATATACACGCCGTTATTTTTTGTGGATGTTCTGGACGACATTCTAGTAGTTTGGTACAGATGCTATGGGAGAAAAGCACTCTTTTTCTCTACATCTTATTTTTAAAAGTATAATACATTTATCAAGTGAGAAATTAAACAATACTAAAAACCCATTAAGGGACTAGCGTTATTATATATTAAAAAAAAAAATTGAAAAACTAAATTTTATTTTAAAACAAACTTTTGTACTAAAGTTTTCAATAAAATAGTAAATATGCTCTAAATCAGCTTTCATAATTAAAGGATTAGCTGCATAATCAAAGCGAAGTTCAACCGGAACAATATGTCAATTTGAAAATAAGTGTTCATTAAAAGAAAAAATAAATAGAGTAGTTTAGTTTCAGCTTAAAAGTGCATTGTATTTAATTTCATGTTCATTTTAAGATCAGAATAGTTTTATTATTAGATCGAAACAATACAATCAGAAATTGCGATGAACCCAAATGTCAAGGAGGTGGTACCCTCAAGAAAGATTATTTATTTGCAACATATATATGGTATTCATTTACATTACTTAACAATAATAAAGTGTAACTCTTTCTAAAAATTAAGAAAATTTATAAAAGTACCTGCGACAAGTAAAATTTAGAAAATCAGTAGAAAAAACCAGGAGAGTTTTGAATTACTATAAGAAAATAATAATATCTACTTGACAATTACGATAATGCCAACTTTTAAGTACAAATACTTACATCTGCAGTGTAATTAACAAATTATGTTTTAAAAAAAGTAACTAAATTTTAACACTGAACATTTTTTACTATTGCTCTCAAAAAACATAGTAAATATGTTCCAAATTTTTGTTTCTTTGATCTGATTTACAAATTAATTTGTTCGATAATCTAAATTGGTAGGTTGAAATAACATCGCACTAAAGCACACAATGAGCTATTGTGACTGTTCGGTTGGACGCATATAAATGCATGAATGAATACCGTAGTAAATGTAACAAGCAATATATACTACTGACAACGGTTTGGAATCACGGAGTAAAGAAAATCTGGAATCTACTCCTTAAGAAATATTCATTCATCAGATTACGAGCACAATACCTCAGCTAGCACCCCAAGCAACCACCCCAAACACGGTGGGCCGCAACGACCCGATTCTCATATTTCCGCACCCTTCTCTGACCACTGAACCGAAAGTGGGGCGAGAAATGAAATAAATTTTGGGCATACACTGGCCTATTTAAACACTGTAACTTTAGTTCCAACCGATCGATTGTGGCGAGTGCGCCGTGCTTAAAGTCAAGGGAACGACGTTTTCTACAACTCCATTTACTAGTTGACAATTTAAACATGTAAAATTGTGTGGATCCTAAATGGACGATTTGCAGAAGATTTTACTATAAAGTCAAAAGTATCACTCAAATGTTTAATTGCGGCTTAGGAAATTTAAACAAAAGGTTGAAAGAGCTGTTAAAATTATATATACGAAATGTTTTTTTTCAAGAAGTTTAAACTTATGACAAGTTCGGATGGAACTATAGAGCTTAGAGAAGAGCAGACAGCCAGAAGAAAAAGGCCAATGTCAAATTTCGTACTCGTTAACCCCTCCAATTTTTGAGTTGCCACGCCACTTGATCACTCGTGCTCCCTTGTTCCAAACGTTGTTTTCATCTTATTAAATATTTTTTTAATAAGATAATGTATCAATAAATGGATGAACCGTCAATTAACTTGTTCTTTCAGAGGAGAAATTGTACAATCGTGACCTGCCATCAGTTATTTGTTGTCAACTTTATAATATTTTTAATATTTAGTAGGTAATTATACCTTTTTTTATTTTGGAAATTTTAAAACAATTGTTTAATAATTAAATAGTCAAATTTTAAACTTATTATTTAGTCATAAGTATAGGGTTTTGCCCAAATACAGCACGGACACTTTTTTTTTACACTAAAGAACTAATTTTTCCGTATTTTTTTTAAACAAAATTTTATTGTGTTATTATTTTCCATTCGTATTTATCTTATATTATAAATTTTACTAAAATCAAAATTAGTTGAAGTTAAAAATTTCAAATTTTTATTTTATTAAATACTAATAAAAATACCCGTTCTGCGCATGGACCTAAATAAAACAATATACGCCTATAGGAATTCATAAAACAATTATTCTCTAAACAAAAGTCTAAAAATACATACATTAATTTAAATTTCTTACTCCTCAGTATTTTAATATTAAAATATAATCATTATTAGTATAGTATAACTTAATTGAAGTATATAACTTAAAAATAAATACAATTATGTTCTTTCAATTTTTGCTGTTGCTAAAATACGTTATCATATTAAAGAGTTATTTTTCAGTTGTTTATTCAACTAAAGATATATTATTAATTTAATTTAAAGTTTTTCATTTAAAAAACTTCTGTTACAATGAAAACATTTTAAAATAGGATAAATTGTTTAAAAAACTCCGGTTAATCGACATTTCCGGATATATATAAGCTGGATAAGCGATTATTTTTTTGCAGTTTTTGCCTATGTTTTTCTATCCAACAAAAAAAAAAGAATTTTCGAAATCGTACAATATTTTTTTCCAAACGGTCCGGTTAATTGAGAATTCTTGATAGTTAAATGCATGATAACCGGATATTTTTTCAAAGGGTGCCCGAAACAACACCTATCCAACAAAAAAAAAATTCCAATTATTTGAATTAGAACCGAAATCTTGCGCGAACAAACATATATTTTTTTAAATACATAACAGTAGAATTGATAACCGTTCTCCTTGGCGCGCGATTTGGCGGTTTTATTTTAAAGTTTTGTTTCGCGCGCTAGGTAATCGGTTAAAAAAGAAATAGTTAAGCTAGTAAACAATAAACATAAAGCTTTAGTTGGACATGTCTTGGGTATTAAAAAAAAAAAAACATAACGCTTTACTTCACTATTCTACACCTCACATTGGATACTAGAAAACAATAATTAGCTGCGATTGCATGCCTACGATCAAGGGCGAACTGGCATTCAAAAACGGTCCAGGAATTTTTTTAATTTCGGCCACTAAAAACATTATTGGAACTGATGTTTGCTGTTAAAATAATGAACCCATAATTTGAAAACAAAATAATAAATATCATCAACATTTAAGTGTTTATATAAAATTTATTAAAATCTTTTAAAATTTATTAAAATCTTT
Organism: Troglohyphantes excavatus; assembly: GCA_963932185.1. NCBI lineage: Eukaryota > Metazoa > Arthropoda > Arachnida > Araneae > Linyphiidae > Troglohyphantes > Troglohyphantes excavatus. The sequence continues at coordinate 71,572,966 of OZ010673.1, read as the reverse complement.
TAAAATTTATTAAATTTTTTTTTAATTTATTAAAATCTTTTAAAATTTATTAATATATTTTAAAATTTATTAAAATCTTTAAATTTTTTTTTAAATTTATTAAAATCTTTTAAAATTTATTAAAATCTTTTAAATTTTATTAAAATCTTTTAAAATGTATTAAAATCTTTTAAAATTTATTAAAATCTTTTAAAATTTATTAAAATCTTTTAAAATTTATTAAAATCTTTTAAAATTTATTAAAATCTTTTAAAATTTATTAAAATCTTTTAAAATTTATTAAAATCTTTTAAAATTTATTAAAATCTTTTAAAATTTATTAAAATCTTTTAAAATTTATTAAACTATTTTGAAAATTAATATTTTTAATTACCATATTGGAATTTTTAATACGTTTGGAAGATTTTTAAGACGAAGCCTCCAACGGCCCTGTTCAACCAAAATTCTTCCTTCTTTCACCCGAGAAGCACTGGTCAAAAGAAGGAAATGGGGGATGGGCCATGCGGCCTCTCCTTTACACTCTCACGTTTCGACGCCTTTGAAACTGATTTCACGTTGGCCGCAGTTCCATAGGCCACCGCTGGAACGTAGTTTCAAATAAGGAAATAATTTTCACTTTTTAGAGATATTTATGGCTTCCTGTTTTCAAATTTGAAACATTATTAAAAAACCTGTGTTGGTTTTTAGTAATTTTTAAAAAAAATAGTTTTTTACTTTTCAAGAAATCACCGGCCACATTTTAAAAATATTAACCGGCCATGCGGGAAAATTAAAGATCGACTCTAATGGCCATTCCACCACTGCCTACGATGCTATAGTAGGCATTCGTTGCTAATGCCATACGATGTATGCCCCCGTCTTAACATAGCCCTCTCTGCAACCAGAATTTCACAAACATAAAAATTAGTGCAAAGACTCTAAGATCAGGTTCGGAACTTCAGATCTGGTAGTTTAATAATAAATGAGCGTCGAGAAAAATAATAAAGAGGTCTTTATGCATCTTGCAAAACGTGCTTATCTCGAAAAGTTTTCTCTTCTTATTCCTCCCGTTCTCCCCCACAACCTTTCCAGTGTAAAAATTAAATATATACATCGTTAAAAGCGTTTCACAGATGTTAGCATTTTATAGACATGTACTTCTTTGCTTGGGATTTCGATCTCTTGCTGTTTGTTGGGAGCTCTGCGTAATGAATGTTCATTCGAGAGCTTTATTTACACCAATTTCTTATGCATGGAGTTCTTTTATGGGTTGAAATGTTTTATTTTACGATTGGGATTTTTCTGTTGGTAAGAATCACACGGAGTGAGAAACGAAGCTGTGTATAAGTTAGGATACGAAAAATAATAAATTATAACAACAACATAATCAACTAGAGCAGTGGTTCGCAACCTTTTTTTTTCTTACGTTCCCCTGGAGCCAGTGGCGACTCGTGGACTACAGTAAGTTCAGCTTAAATTTATTAGTGTATTTTAAAACTAAAATCAGATATTATACTAATTTTCTAAAATGAAGATTAGAATTGAAAATGAAATTTCTACGGCGAGTAAACAAAATCTCCGATAAATAGCAAGCCTGTTGCCGTAATACACAATTCAGGAGGGGAAAAAACTCCCATTCAAACAAAACTGCAGCCAAAAAGCGAACTTCGAAACCGGCTGCATCGTTGCCATGGCAACTTCTACGTTAGTTATGGAGATTTCCCCATGCTAATGCATTGCATTTGTGAGAAGGTACAGCCGAAATTAATTTCTGGTTTGGGCTGCACTTGGTATTCGGTAAACTGATTGGCTCGTACGTGAATCGCGGGGATGGGTGGGAAGAACCGAGAACTGACAAGAATCTCCTCCAAACGAAAGTAGTTTTTTTTTAATAAATTTACTGTGTGCTGTTATTTCAGGACGTGGTCCTGCTGTCATTTCGTTATTTAAGTTAATATTAAAATTGACCGATTCGCATGTTTAAAAGAAAGGAGGATGGCTTTAATTAAAAAAAAATAAGTAAGTGTTTTCTATTTTTTTCGCGTGTTATCATTTCGTAAAAATTGAAGGGAAACTTTGATTTGAATAGTAAACAATAAAAAATTTCTGTTCATGTATGGTTGCGGAAAATAGGGGGGGGGGGGATTCACATGATTTCGACTGCACTAACATTTTCGACCACGGGCCGCCACTGCCTGGGGCCCCAGTTTCCCAGTGGATAAAGGCGTTCAGCCGGTAATCGGACAATTGCTAGTTCGAGTCCGTGCGGTGGACTTGACAAAGAAAAGTAAAAAAGTAGTGATCTTGTGATCGGAGGGTTGCCAGCTTCGCTACAAAAATACTAGAAAGTCATCCAGAACATCCAACAAATAATACCGGCGTGTATATGGGACTGGTGCATGATAAATCTGATCGGGGTCCAAAATCCTAACGCCTATTGAAGGCGTGGATACCAGCTCAGGTGTTGTCCTCGTCATCTGACCATGGTACAAAAATACGAGGCATCGTTCCCGGGACTTTCCTTCGAGATAGGCCTCGAACCGTCGCCTGTAGCACAGAGCGCAACTCTAGTGCGACGCTATTAACCAAAACCCGGTATGTATCTTTTGAACAATACATATATATAATATATATTTATCAGCATTTACTATATGGCTCGTTTCCGCCTTTCACTATATCTCAATTGTAAATAGAAGGGAAAATAGAAGGGAACCCGAGAAAATGTATAAAGACTTTCCATATATAGAAAAACCTCTTTCCTATGTACACAGACACACAAACAAGCCCTACAACCACGCAATTTATCCCTTCTTGTTATATATAGAAAGGGATTTTTTGCTCCGTTGCTTTTATTCGGCCATTTGGCACTCCGTACCACTGACATAAACGAGTCGGTCACGTGATCACGGTAATGACGTCATACGAGGCATTTCGACACACTCATTGGGTTAGCTAGTGGTGTGTATGCAACATTTAGAAACACCTTGTGGGAAACGGAATTGAAACCCAAGGAACATTGGTTGTTCTTTCATTAACGTCACACTAGATCTATATAATGGGTTATTGGCGACGGTTCGGACGTCTATTGAGGGCGTTGGATGACAGCTCAGGTGTTGTCATCATAGACCCCGAACCGTCGCCAATAGCCCACTGTGCAGCTCTAGTGCGACGTTCATTAACCAAACCCTTTGCTGTTTTTTCGCAAAATTTATTTCATTAAAAATGAAAATAATTTCAAATAAAAATCCATGTCTCGACTCGAACCAGAGACCTCTTTGTCTGATGTCACGCGGTCCATAGGTTTGGTTTTGTTTTGTTATAACGTCGCACTAGAGCTGCACAGTGGGCTATTGGCGACGGTTCGGGGTCAATCTCAAAGGAAAGACCCGGGAACACATACACATTCACACACACATTCATACATGCATTTCGCTATTTTAGAACCATGGTCCGATGACGAGGAAACACCTGAACTGGTACCCAACGCCTTCAATAGACGTCAGGACTTTGGACCCCGATCAGATGTATTGTGCACCAGTCCCGTATACTCGCCAGTATAATTTATTGGATATTCTGGTTTGGTTTTGTTAATTAACGTCGCACTAGAGCTGCACAGTGGGCTATTGGCGACGGTTCGGGGTCAATCTCAAAGGAAAGACCCGGGAACACATACACATTCACACACACATTCATACATGCATTTCGCTATTTTAGAACCATGGTCCGATGACGAGGAAACACCTGAACTGGTACCCAACGCCTTCAATAGACGTCAGGACTTTGGACCCCGATCAGATGTATTGTGCACCAGTCCCGTATACACGCCAGTATAATTTGTTAGATATTCTGGATGACTTTAGTATTTTTGTAGCGAAGCTGGCAACCCTCCGATCGCAAGATCACTACTTTTTTACTTTTCTATGTCAAGTCCATTTCACGGATTCGAACCACTGATCTCTAACTGTAACTTCTGGATAGGGCAAGACATTTTGTTGACTTGATGCCGATATGGAGGCCGCCATGATGGGGCACACTTTTCTTGATACCGCAATATTTCGTATATTTTTCATGTTAAAATACGCCGACATATATTATTTTTGGGTAAGCTTTTTTTATTTTTTTTTAAACCCATTTTAAATGGAATCTGCTATTAAAATAGGAAGTCATTTGTAAGTCAAAGTAGAAGTAGTTAAAAAGCAAGAGCAAAAACTATCTGTTTGGCAATATAAAAATTAATTCTACAAGAAGAAAATATAATATTTATATATATTTAATACTTCTACAATGCTTTGGTAATAAAAAACACCACTAAATCATTTTTTTAAAAATGTTGGGGCACCGTATGGCAGCTTTCAATTGGTTTCAACGCGCCTGTAGAGGAAACAAAGTTTGAGCCTTCCAGCAGTTACAGTTAGAGTTCAGTGATTCGAACCACCAATCCTCTGATTAGTAGCTGAACGCCTTATCAACTGAGCAACTTTGGCTCCACGCGGTCTATAGACCAGACCAGAAAAGCTCTATTGAATTTTGGCAATATACATATAAGGAAACAAAATTAGAACAGAATGATCTGATACTAACGCATAAGAATCACAGTAAATTGTACTTTCTTTACAAATCTGGAGATTCTTGTTTTGTCAAAAATCAAGTGATTCCATGACGGTTGTCAAAGTTGGCGAAGTAGCATTGACGATTGCAGAATACTAATAAATGACAGTATTACTTCTGAGAGTGAGTTTTTCTCTCTACTCGGGGAGACGCTGATTGGCGAAACCGAAACAATAACTCGAGATCCTCCAATCCCGATCCCGGTGCAGTGACAGTTAAGTTGGGCCGAAAACGTCCCAATTTTAAAATTCGATTGAATAATACTACGGAAAAGTTTCTTGCAAGAAAAGAAAAAAACACAAAAAAAAAAATCACGGATTTCAGAGAATGAAATCAAAGGGCCGCAACTTGAAATTTTTCAAAATTAATTAAAATTTTTGTGTTCTTTTTGTCTTAGTAGGCAACTCTTCCGAACTATTGTGAAAGCTAATTCGAAAATATTTTTTCTGCTCACCCTGGTGACTATCAAGATTTCATAAACTTGAGTATTGGCACATTTATTTGATTGTTTTTTTAAAAAAAGACGTTGAACAGATGGCCAAATAACATGGATCACCTGGAAGGTTATTAGAACTCGTTGAAATTGAATCCTGTGATTTAATAATAAAATGAATTATGGGATAAAACAGCTGATTGTTTAAAAATAAAATTGGAAAACAAAAAGTATGCAAAGGAAGTTTATGCCTTTTGGGAGATTTTTAACGACAGTACAAAATAGAATATTAGTGTTATTATCAGTACTTTTTGGCAGTTGATTTTGAACGATTTTGATCGTACCCTCAATTCTCAAATAATAATTTTAAGTCCCTTCTTACAAAACTAAAAAAAAAAAAATCATTGTAAGTACGAACACTACAATGGCTCCGACTTAGCGGACGTGGGATTAAAGATACCGGCATTGGCACAATCAACAGCATCGGCACAACCTTCTAAGCGGTTTGAAAAAGGGTTTTTATAAAGTTTTTCCACATGCAAACTAGTTTACATATATATATATATATATATATATATATATATATATATATATATATATATATATATATATATATATATATATATATATATATATATATATATATATATATATATATATATATATATATATATATATATATATATATATATATATATATATATATATATATAATTTTTGTTTTCTTAATTAATATAGCTTCCAAAACCACCCCAAAGTTTTAGATTTGAAAAATATTTCCACATCTATATATATAAATGCGAAAACCCCCACTCATTCACTCATCACTAATTCTCCAACTTCCCGTATACCTATGGAGAAGAAATTTGACAAATTTGTTCCTTATACCATAAATAGGAAAAGTAAGCTATTTTTGTTCCGATCGAACGTATTTAAGGGGGTGTAAAACCAACGTAGAACCCCTTTATCGATGTTCGCAGCGACGTTAGTTTAGGTGTCTACAGATCCAAAAGACATAGAGTGCTGAAATTTGGAGCACAGATTCATCTTAAGCCGTAGAGGTACATTACGGAAGGATTTTTAAAAAATTCAAACTCGATCTGCCAATATAAAGATTTTTTAAAAATCCTTCCATAGGATTAACATGGAGAACATGTAACAATGCAATATTTCAAGATTGAAACAATAGAAAATTTTAATAGTATGTAAACTATGAGGAGCTTTCTGATTGGCTGATGACTAAATATCGCCAAAATGTCGTCAAATAAATAAGAAATGTCGCCAAATAAATAAAAAATTCGTCTTTTTTATAATAGTTATTATTACACAATTATAAAATTTGTTCATCTTTAATTTCTGGGATGTTACTAAAGGTTAAAATATGGATGTTAATCAACGGGAATAATGTATATATATCCATATTATTGTACAGTCAACTTCTCCATAATATCTATCTTTCCAGTTCTTGCGGGACCTTGCTAATAAAATTTCGTTACGAATTGGAACTTTTAATACTTAATTTCGCTCACCCTGATGGGTGACATATTTAGAATATTATTTATTTCGATTTTAATTATCGTGTTTGTATCTATTTTGTAACTTATTTCCTTCCCATGCGTAAAACGGTTATTTCTTCTAGTCGAATATATTTGTGAATTTAAAGTTTATGTGTATGGCTAGAAAACACTTGAAATCCTTGAACGACGTAAGACGCCCTCTGACTGATAAGCCAAATACCCAATCTGTAGGTTTGTTTTCACTGCAGGAGAGTTTAATTTATATTTCCAACACATATTTTTTTTTAAATTTAATTTTAAATTATTCGATTGGAAGGATTTCAAAAGTCGTCCCAATGCTTTAAATTCGAGAAATATTTCAAAGTAAAGATTCTTAATGAACTTTTATATTTCGTGTATTGCTGGAAGAACTGGAACTCATACAAACGTGTATATCCACGAACGGATACACGTTTGTATGAGTCGGGTGGTTTAAGTCGTTGTGCTCCTACACCGGTTTAAGTTTTCTTTTAATATCCTTCAAAAATGTCCATGATTCAATTATATAACAGAAAAGGTTTTTGGTTTGGTTTGGTTTATTAACGTCGCACTAGAGCTGCACAGTGGGTTATTGGCGACGGTTCGGGGTCTATCTCGAAGGAAAGACCCGGGAACACATACACATTCACACACACATTCATACATGCACCTCGTTATTTTAGAACCATGGTCAGATGACGAGGAAACACCTGAACTGGCACCCAACGCCTTCAATAGACGTCGGGACGACTTTGAACCCCGATCAGATGTATCGTGCACCAGTCCCGTATACACGCCGATACTTTTTGCGGATGTTCTGGACGACTTTGCTAATATTTTTGTAGCGAAGCTAGCATCTCTCCGATCACAAGATCATTACTTTTTTACTTTTCTTTTGTCAAGTCCATCGCGCGGATTCCAACCACCAATCCCCGGATTAGTAGCTGAACGCCCTAACCGCTCGGCCACGGAGGCCTATATAACACAAAAGGAACTGTGCTATAGTTTCGGGGGCTTGGCAAGAACTCATGCATCACACTATGGTCATCTATTTGCCATGTGTCCCACTCGGGCTAAAAACAAGGCCGTTTTATCATATACCTGCAAACCGGTTTGGTTAATTAACGTCGCACTAGAGCTGCACAGTGGGCTATTGGTGACGGTTCGGGTCCTATCTCGAAGGAAAAACCCGGGAACGATGCCTTGTACTTCTGAACTATGGCCAGATGACGAAGAAACACCTGAACTGGCACCCAACGCCTTCAATAGACATTGAGACTTTGGACCCCGACGAGATTTATCGTGCACCAGTCCCGTATACACGCCGATACTTTTTGTGGTTGTTCTGGACGACATTCCAGTATTTTGTAGCGAAGCTAGCAACCCTCCGATCACAAGATCACTACTTTTTACTATTCTTAGCCAAGTTCCTCGCACAGGTTCGAACCGGGAACCCTCGGATTCCCAGCTGACGCCTTAATCCACTCGGCCACGGAGGCCGTGGATGTTCTGAACGACATTCCTAGTATTTTGTAGTAAAGCTGGAAACCCTCCGATAACAAGATCACTACATTTTTACTTTTCTTGATCAAGTCCGTCGCATAGGATCGACCTAGGAATCCTCTGATCGACAGCTGATGCCTTTACAACTCATTTTAAAAATAAAAATTATTTTTTTTACTCCACTCTAGAACTTTAAAAAACAGTTATTTTATTATCGGATGAAATTCATATAAAGCCCTAATTAGATTACAAAGTTAGTAATATATTAGGAATGGCCTACAATTCTGAAAATGCAGCAACTTCTGCTCATGTTTTTATGATACGAAGTCTTCTTTCCCCATTCAAATCAGTTGTTCACATCTTGCCTATAAAACAATAAATGCAGAACTTCTCATTGAAGTAATTAAAAAAGTCTTCATTGTTCTCAGTGACATCGGCTTTGAAGTGATAGAAGTTGTTAGTGACAATAATTCACTCGATAGAAAAGCTATACCTTTATTGTTCACACCTCCTAAATTGAGCATTGTTTACCTTCATCCTTCTGATGAAACTCAACCTTTGTTTTACCTTTTTGATTCTGTGCATATTCTGAAATGCATTCGCAATAATTGGATAAATCAAAAGGATGAAAATCAGTGTTTTTATTACCCAGATTTTTCTGACTATTCGAAAACTCAAATTCTAGAAGCTAACTTTTCTACTTTAAAGAAAATGCACGAATATGAATCCAACAGTTTGGGGAAGTATTCTTATGGGTTGATATTAAAATCTTTAACACCGAGCATTTAGCAATAACGCGCACAACATATGCTCTTCTTGAAATGGCAAAATATTGTATAAATGAGCTGAAGTTTACATATTTTCATCCGGGAAAAATTCAAACAGATTTCCTTGAAGATCGGTTTGGGAAAATATGAGTCTGAGGCTAAATTAAGAATGCAGGATTTTTTACCACTTATCAATGCTTATGAATTTTTTTATGAATAATGAAAATTGCCCTGAAGGTCATTCTCCAGGTCACGTTTTGACATATATTTTAAAAGCAGCAACAAATGCTTTGTTAAACAACTATTGCACCTTAAAAAATGATAAACCAAAAAAATCTTGTGCGAATAAAGAAAGAAAATTGAAAACGATACAAAGTTTATTTGCAAATTCCTCTGAAAATATCTGTGTTCCCAAAACTACTAGTGCAACTAAAGAGATAATACCTAAAACCTCAAAACAATCATAAAAAAATTATCTCCCATAAATTGTTTCCAAAAATAAAAAAGTGAACCAACTTGCACCTTCTTTGTAAAAAAACAATAAAATTATTCACTATATACTATTTAGTATACTGGGTTGAAATTATATATGATATGAGAGTATATGTTTAAATGCTGTTTAAGCTATTTACTTAAATAGCTCTTGTATTTCTTGAATTATATTAGTAAAATACTCTATTGTGTGTATGCGTTTTGATCACTTATTTTTAAAAGATTCTTTATCATAATTAAAATTATATTTATCTGCATGAATGTCAATTATCACACAACGTTTTCAATAGATTTTACGGGTAAAAGTATTTACAAAATTTTAAATATATTTTTTTTCAAATCAAACTTTCAAATAACTTTTGCTTTATATTTATTTTATATACTATAATGAACCTTATTTTATAGCAAAAAATTTCAATATTTAATTAAAAAAAATGTATTCAATTGTAATTTCTGAAATAATTGTTAAAAGTGAGTTTTTTTTTTTTTTTAAATTAATAGTTTTTTTTATTTATTTCTGTACCTAATACACCATAAGGAAATTTATTTTCTACAGCAAATATGTAAAAAAAAAGTTTTTAACAGCTTTTTGAAGGGATTGTTAAAAGTTGACGTTTAGTTAGAAAGAAAACCTTTTTGCTTAAACGATACTTTGCTCCGCGAGTTTTCCTACTAGTAGTGACGTCACGAATAGGCGCCCAGGCCTTGTCAGTCTAGGTGGTTTTGATACAGCCGGGATGAACTTAAATTTATTAGTGTATTTTAAAACTAAAATCAGATATTTTACACATTTTCTTATATGAAGATTAGAATTGAAAATGAAATTTCTAAGGTGAGTAAACAAAACCTCCGATAAATAGCAAACCTGTTGCCGTAGTGCGCAATTCATTGAGGGAAAAAACTCCATTCAATCCAAACTGCAGCCAAAAAAGCGAAGTTCAAAATCGGCTGCATCGTTGCCATGACAACCTCTACGTAGTATGGAGATTTCCCCCGTGCTAATGCACTGCATGTGTGGGAAGGATACAGCCCGACATGAATTTTCTGATTTGGTCTGCACTTGGTATTTGATAAACTGATGGGCTCCTGCGTGAATCGCGGGAATGGGGGGGGGGGGGGGGGGGGGAGAGAATCTCTCCAAACGGAAATAGTTTTCGTGATAAATTTACTGTGTGCTGTTGTTTCGTTATTTAAGTTAAAGTTCGTTATTAAGTTTCGTTATTTAAAATTGACCGATTCGCATGTTTAAAAGAGAGAATTGCTTTTCAAAAAAATAAGTAAGTGTTTTTTTAAAAGTTTTTTCGCATGTTATCATTTCGTCAAAATTGAAAGGAAACTTTGATTTGAGTAGTTAATAATAAAGAATTTCCTTTCATGTATGGTTGTGGAAAATAGGGGGTAGGGATTCACATGGTTTCGGCTGCATTAACATTTTCGACCACGCGCAGCCACTGAGTTACATTATACTTAGATTCATACTCGGCACACATGTTTTAAAAGGACTCTACCAAAAGGTGCAGTTGTTTACTTATACAATTGAATGACATTGTTTCCCAGATCAGGACCAGATTTATTATAGACGCGTTAAGCCCTAAGGTCCCCAGACTCTAAATGGACCAATTATAATTTAATTCCGCATAAATTTCGCAATTGTGGTCTATACTCTGAAAAACTCGTTGTTATAATTGCAATTTATCATAATTTTCAAGTAAATTTTAACTGTTTTATATAAATAATAAACTGAACTTGTTGTGATTTTATGTTTCAAAACTATATTTTTTTGGAGGGTCATAAGTGATGATGTGCATGTAGCACACACTTCTTCTGTTTCTTGAATACAAGAGTGAAGGGACGGGAAGGGGGGGGGGGGGTGACCATCGATCAAAAAACCTGAAAAAAAAGGAGAGAGAGGACGAATGAATTGATATCCGAGCCTCCTTATTTACGGGCAGACAAATCTTTTGGCGACCTGCGCAGTATCGTTTGTCTCCCCTGACCCCATTCGAGAGACACAAGGCGACAGGTCTGCCAACGCACACCGAGAAAAGTCGCCAAACTGAACACTTTTGGTTGTGTGTGAGCAAATCCAGGTCCTATTCTAAGCAACACCATCGACTGATTGTTATCCACTTTAAAAAAAAGTCGGGAATCGAAAATTGATCGTCCGACACAATTTTATTTTATACGAAATATTTTAATTTTTATAGCTTTTTTTATTTCTATGCCTATTTTTCCACACTCCGGTAAAGCCGTTGCCGCTGAAGGAGACGGCAACAGCGCCGGCCTTGGTACCTCTTTTCCAACGCTGTCAAAACCGGAGCTTGTCTTCGTACCTTTTTTCATACGCCGAGTAAATCGTAGTCAGTAACCTGTTCTTTCCTGCAATATTTCGAAAATAATTAGGGGGGGGGGGGGGCAACCAAAAATCCATCTTAACTCCCCAAATATTTTTTTGGGGTTGAGATGTCACAAAAAATTAATATGCAAATACTAACAAAAATTGGAATAAACATTAAAACATTGTTTTTTTTGTCATACATAATTTAAAATGTATATATTATTTTCACACTTTTTTTTTCAATTTTTTTAAACAAACATTTATTTTTCAAATAAACAGAATTTACTTTCTTTAAGTTTTAATAATGTTATAACATCGTTTATGATTAATTTACGCATTTTTCGCAATGACCTCCTTATTTACCAAAAAATACTATCACAACCCCCAAAACATTTTTCTGGGGTTGAGATGCCATAAAAAAAAATATTATGCAAATGCTAACAAAAACTGGAATAAACATTAAAACACTGTATTTTTTTTGTCATACATAATTTAAAATGTATATATTATTTTCACAATTTTTTTCGTTTTATTTGAAACAAACATTTGTTCTTCCAATAAACATAGTTTACTTTCTTAAAGTTATATTAATGTTATAACATCGTTTTTGATTAATTTACGCATTTTTCGCAATGACAGAAATACTCAAAAACAATGAGAGAAAACTGTTTGGTCACGATGAGCACAACTACAATACTGAAGGAAATGTAAAGAAAACAACCACAAACACCTCACCGGACCGATAAACCAAGACCTACGTGCAAAAGTGTACATAAGCAAACATTGAAACCGACAAATTGGATGCCGGCCGGACATCTGATTTGTCGAGTTCAACGCCTTGCTGCATTTTTATTGCCGGAATACGTGAAAATGGAATACTATTGCATCCGTCGCCAATGCCGGTGCTCCAGGTTTTCGGTGTGTGAAAAAGCGGCCATTTTGTTTTTTAAAAATAATCTATATGCAAATAGTTTCTTAATTTTCTTCAATTCTTGCACCTGTCAATTCAATTATGTATCACCAACACTCATTTTCAACTATCAGCTAATTTTAATTACTTTTGAAACAATTTCACATAAATTTTGGAATCCTGTAGTCATCCCGGAAAACTCAAAACGAAGTGTTGTTCAAGCTGGAATGTGACATGCGATTCATGACTATATGGCAAACGTTAACTTTTGTTTAACCCATCTTTGTTAAGTAATTTAGAAAAAATAATTTAAAAAAAATATCAAAATTATTAAATTTCTTATTCTATTACATTTTATGACTGCCCATTTCAAATATACGACTGCCCTATACTGCCCATTACAATAGGCCCTTTGCAAAAAAAGGTAAACCAAGTTAACCAGACTACTTTGGCCCAGATAGATTGAAAACTTGTGCATTTATTTCGAGTTTAATAAATATCAGGAAAGGACTGATTAATGTCGAAAGAATTAAAAGTTATCGAACGGTTTATAAAATTTTTTCAAGGAAACACGGTACCAAATGAACTTTATTTTTTATTTTTGACTTTTTGAATCATAGTTTTAATGTATACTATTAAAAATTATGTAAAATAACCACAAGGTAACAAAAGTTTCCTCACAAAAATCCATAATTGCTGGTATTTTTTCTCAAGAATTTAAACTTTTTTTTTAAAAAACGCAACGGCTTTTTTAAATATTTATATTTTTTCACCAAGATGTTTTTCTCAGATTGGAGGCCTCCGTGGCCGAGTGGATTAGGTGTCAGCTGGGAATCCATGGGTCCCCGGTTCAAAACATTGCGATGGACTAGACTAAAGAATAGTAAAAAGTAGTGATATTGCGATCGGAGGGTTGACAACTTCGATACCAAAATACTAGAATGTCGTCCAGAACATCCACAAATAATAACGGCGGGTATACGGGACTGGTGCACGATAAGTCTGATCAGGGTCCAAAGTCCCGACGTCTATTGAAGGCGTTGGGTGCCAGCTCAGGTGTTGTCCTCGTCATCTGACCATGGTTCAAAAATACGAGGAATCGTTCCCGGGTCTTTCCTTTGAGATAGGCCCCGAACCGTCGCCAATAGCTCACTGTGTAGCTCTAGTGCGACGTTAATTAACCAAACAAACAAAACAAAAATAGGCCCCGAACCGTCGCCAATAGCTCACTGTGTAGCTCTAGTGCGACGTTAATTAACCAAACAAACAAAACAAAAATCAGATTCTTTGAACTACAATACATAAAATTGTCATTAAAATGTGGCATACTGCATTTTTATATAAATAATTATTTAATAACATATGTTTTCCTTAAAACTCAATTTTTTTTACTAAATATTTTTTTTTTAGTAATTTTAGTTTATTTTTTAGTAATAACCGCCAAATAGCGCCACGATGAAGAAATCGAATCATGGTGAAACCCGAACAGCGCTGGGTACTTCAGCTAGTAATCTATAAAAGTTTGAGTCCCGACGTCTATTGAAGGCGTTGGGTGCCAGTTCAGGTGTTTCCTCGTCATCTGACCATGATTCTAAAATAACGAGGTGCATGTATGAATGTGTGTATGAATGTGTGTGTGTGAATGTGTATGTGTTCCCGGGTCTTTCCTTCGAGATTGACCCCGAACCGTCGCCAATAGCCCACTGTGCAGCTCTAGTGCGACGTTAATTAACCAAACCAAACCAAACCGAAACCAATACAAGTTTGTTTCTTTCAATTTTCTGCCAAACAGCAAAAATTGGACAAATCTACTTTTGGAACTGTAACATCGCAAAAATAGGCGATTTTGCGCCAAATCTGGTACTACAACTCAGTAGTTCGTGCTCAATGGCGTCGGCTTAGCATTCGGACGCCACTCTGCCCCCCCCCACCCCCTAGTTACTCTGAACTCCTTTCCTCTCCGGAATAAACCTTTCCATCAGAATTGGTTCATTTTGTGTTTGTTTAGTTCTGCAGCCCTCTCCACCCCAATCTTTGCAAATAACCAGAGATAGATATTTCGAAGTTTCACTTTTTTTTTTTGCGGTGTGATTTATTTGTGTTTCGCCTTTTCATTGTGCCGCTTCCCCCCCCCCCCCTCCCAGTGTAAATGATGGTTTGGAAGGGTTAATTTAAGGGGACTCCTGTCTGGCGAAATTACGCTAATAGTTTTGGCGAGAGTCTAGATTTGGGAAGAGTTTATGAGGAGTTTTTTAAGTTTTACCAATAGCCAAAATTCTTATTTCTTGAACTACGTGAATCGGTTCGTAGAATTAACGTTGCATTATATCGCAACTATATTTGATCCTCCACTGTTGAAAAGAACTTACTCAAATTTAAACGAAAGTGTCGTTTATGTCAGATCCCTTAGGCCGCTTTTACATTTAACGACACGACACCGATAAATCGTGAACGATCGCGAAGGGACGACACACCGTTTTATCGTATCGTCTGATGGTCAGTTTTTCATTGCACCGATATCGTTCGCCGAAAACGACATTTATTTCATTCAATGCGTGTTCGTCTGTTGCCGAGAGCACGTCTATTCTCGATGTGGCGCATCGCAACAAATTACATTCTAACAAACTGTGATTGTTGTATTTGCTGCGTATTTAAGGAGAAAGAAGAGATCAATAACAAAACGCTTCTGGGTGCATGATATCATTAAAGCAAGACATGTTGAAGGAGTTTTATGTTTTATTTGAACGTCTACAAAAAGCTAGAGCTAACCACTAAGCTGCACAGTGGGCTATTGGCGACGGTTTGACTAAATATTGCCTCGCATGCCTTTTCTCGAACAATTTTGTTCTTGTAAAATTCATCTCGCTTATCCCAAATAGAGGTCTTTACTTCCACTAATTCACACAAGTTCACAATGTCGAACTTAAAAGCCATATTGATAATATAAATAAAAAAAACACAGTAGACTATAGCAGGCGGCAACAAGTTTTTCGGAAACAAACTCAAAATGTCGTCACGATGAAGTAGGGAAGGCGCGTGCCCACGATAAAACGTTCCGATAAATTGTATCGTCTGATCGGCAACGACAATATCGTTATCGTATCGGGTAGTGAAAAAGTGCCCGGCTTCGTATGTGTATTTTGCGTACCCCGATATCGTGCCACTGAAATCGTATACGATTTATCGGTGTCGTGTCGTTAAATGTAAAAGCGGCCTTAGCCCCAAGGTAATATCGCCGGCTAGCAACCAGAGGATTGAGAGTTCAAATACGCAGTTGACAAAAATGTTAAAATGCAGCGAACTTTTGATCTGAGGGTTGCCAAATTTGTTGAGAAGGAACAATATGTCGTGAGAACTTACCTTTATTTTATACGGCATGCATACGGGACTAATGCACGCTAAATATGATCATGGTCGCCAGCCGCCTATTGAGGTTACATCGGATGCCAACTTAAGTGTTGTCCGCCTCGTCATATGACCATGGTTAAAAAATACGAGGTATCTTAGTTCTCGGGTCTTACCTTCGAGATAGTCCTGGGACTGTCGCAAATAGTCCAATGTGCAGCTCTAATGCGACGTTAATTAACCAGACTAAAACGTTTTACTAGCCGAAGGCCTTTATCCAATAGACAACTGCGGTCCCTCTAAAAATATCCTCATTTACCACCGGCATATATGCGGGTTGGTTGAATAACCGTTGCACTAGAGCTGAACATTGGTCTATTGGCGACGGTTCTATCCTGAATAAAAAACCTGTGAACAATGCCTTGTATTTTCAAACAATGGTCATATAACGACGGATCTGATACCTGACCCAATCTCAAACAACGCCCACTACATATAAAGCCGTATGGTACATGCATTTTACGTTACAAACTGAAGGCCGATTTCAGTTCTTGACAAACAGAAAATCCGATTTTGAGGGAAAAAAAGGCAGCACAACCCCTTTATCGAAATTGTAAAACTGAAGGTTTTATAAAGAATATTGAAACAAAAAACTGCATCCTCCTTTAGGAATAAATTGCATACCATCGTGTAGAGGAAAGTAGACATCTCGAACAGACCGATCGTTAACCCATTCTCCTTCTCTGACCTTTGTATCTCTAGGAGGGGGAGAAGGGAGGGGAGGGGGGTGGAGAGTGTCGTATTTAACTATATTATACGCTTTTGCCTCTATAAGTTCACATGGAATCATACCTTTTTAGCATAAATGACATACTATCATGTAGAGGAAAGTGAGCCGCGTCAACTAAGGTGGCTATTCAGGCACTTCCCTCTCAGAGATTTCACCGCGCGGAGCTCAAAGTACCTTAACCTTATGGTACAGTGAGTCCTGTACCTACCCACCCAATTTTTTTAAGGTTAGTTACGAATTTTATGAGAGATATCGAAACAAAAACCTTTTATTTAATTTATCTTAAAATAAATGCAGTTTTCTGCATAAAATCTTCAATTTCCCAATTTTGCTAAAGGTTTATGGTAACTTTTTTTTCTGAGTAAACCATTAAAACCAAATTAATCTGTAGGAATTGGGTTTCATTAATAATTTACATATGGACTGGACACTAGGTTATGTTGTATAATGGGACTTCAGCATTAAAAAATATATTTTTACTATCTTTACGTTAACAATAAACGGAATACTCAATATGAAAATTAATAAACAATTCTGTCCAGGGGCCGCTTTCCGCAGCCCTTCACGGATGAAAAAAAAATGAATTTAATCTTTGTTATCGTTTGGCCCTCCCGTAGACTCCGGAATGGTGTGGCGCCAGCGACGTCCCCTTCTCCGCGAGACACCCCCTCGCATCCAATCTATCACGTGACCGGAGGAGCCGCGCTCGAGCAACAACAAAAAAAGGGAAAAGAAACCAAAAAATCCCATTAATATTTTGTTGGCCTAAAAAAGACGAACTACAGTTCTCCTCCTATGTACGACTTTCAGTTCGTCGAGGTCTACAGAAATTTTTCTTTTTTGTAGGTCACGGTGGTGGTGATAGTGATATGTGCTTCTGTATGAAATTTTCGCTATATTTTAGTGCATATTTTGGATATGAAAATATTTGGTTGAAATAACGTTGCACAACATATACACAATATGCTATGGGGGAGTTTCACGTGACGTATCAAGAGGGAAACTTAGTAGTAGTTTCTATTTCTTCCCTGTGGCCGAGCGATTAAAGGCGTCATCTGGGAATCCGAGGATTCCTGGTTCGATCCTAGGCGATGGACTTGACAAAGAAAAGTATAAAAAGTAGTGATCTTGTGATCGGAAGGTTTCCAGCTTCGCTACAAAATACTATAAAAGTCGTCCAGAAAATACGCAAAAATTAACGGCGTGTATACGGGACTGATGCACGATACATCTGATCGGGGTCCAAAGTCCCGACGTCTATTGAAGGCGTTGGGTGCCAGTTCAGGTGTTTCCTCGTCATCTGACCATGGCTCTAAAATAACGAGGTGCATGTATGAATGTGTGTGTCAATGTGTATGTGTTTCCGGGTCTTTCCTACTAGATACATCCCGAACCGTTGCCAATAGCCCACTGTGCAGCTCTAGTGCGACGTTATTTAACCAAAACCTTTTTTGGTTTGGTTTGGTTTGGTTTTGTTAATTAACGTCGCACTAGAGCTGCACAGTGGGCTATTGCCGACGGTTCGAGGTCAATCTCGAAGGAAAGACTCGGGAACACATACACATTCACACACACATTCATACATGCACCTCGTTATTTTAGAACCATGGTCAGATGACGAGGAAACACCTGAACTGGCACCCAACGCCTTCAATAGACGTCGGGACTTTGGACCCCGATCAGATTTATCGTGCACCAGTCCCGTATACACGCCAGTATAATTTGTTGGATATTCTGGACGACTTTCTAGTATTTTTGTAGTGAAGCTGGCAACCCTCCGATCGCAAAATCACTACTTTTTTACGTCAAGTTCATTTCCCGGATTCGAACCACCAATCCTCTGATTAGTGACTAACCAACTGAGCAACTGGGGCTCTTAACCAAAACCAAACCAAAAAAAATAACGTTGAAATATATAATCACAATGTGCTATGGGGGAGTTTCAAGTGATGTATCAAGAGGGAAACTTACGAGTAGTTTCGATTTCTTCCCTACAGCAGACATTTCTGCCTTTGTTCGTTTAGTCGCTGCGCTTGCAATGATGGGAAAGTTGGTTTAAAATATTAGTTTTTGCCAAATAAGTAATATTTTTGTACTATATATGAATAAATTTAAATACAGAAATACTTATATTTTATCTGTATATAAGTTACTTATAATTATAATTACAAAGAAATACGAAAAAAGTATTTTATTTCAACACAAAAATGCTTCATGAACACTGCGTGCAATCTATCTCGGAGTATGAAGTAAATATTTCTATATAGAGGTATTATTTAATAAAAAAAAACCTGAAAATTGGTTGTATTAACGTCATATTAGATCTCTTAATGCTTTCATAGAAACGTTACGGCATCTATCACAAAAAAAAGACCTAGAAAAACTGAAACTGTCGCGTTCATCGGAAGATACGGAATTTGACTAGCAATCAAAAGATTGCGAGTTCAGAATCTACATGAGGCTTTGATAAAAAAATTTGATGTAGTGATCTCGTAATCGGAGGGTTGTTGTATTCGTTACTAAATTACAAAAGACGCCTGAAATTACCCTTAATTCCCAACGTTGTCGTATATGGGGAACTGGTGCACTTTAAATCGGAGGTTCCTATTGAGGTTGCGCCCTGTGCAACTTACTGTGTAGCTCCAGTGTGTCATTTCGTTTCTGCGAAATATTGAAATATAGATTATTGGTGATATTATGTAATAGAATTTGATTTAAAGCAAATTTGTAATATATTTTCAAATAATGATGTTAATTTGTGCAAATATAAAACTATATTGTTCTGTAAAAGTCGTTTTTCCTTTAGGTCACACAACCTGCAGTGAAAGCATTTTGCAGAAACATTTTTGAGCGGTGATATTCTGTAGTAGAGTTTGGATTTAAACAAAATTGTTAATACTAGTTATAAGTTTTTTTTTAAAGACTTAATTTCTGTAAACGTGTTGCAGCCCTATATAAAAGTATTGCTTTCGCACCCAATCAATAATGAAAAATATTTGGTTCTGTAAAAGTCGTTTTTCCTTTAGGTACACCACCTGCAGTGAAAACGTTATGAAGAATATTTTTGAGAAGTGATATTCTGTACTAGAACTTGATTTACAACAAGTTTTTCAATACTATTTTTAAATAATGAGGATAATTTGTGCAAAAATGTAGCAGTACTATATGAAGGGAATACTTTTGCACACAATCACCACTTCAAAATATTTTATTTTGTAAAAGTCGTTTTACCTGTAGGTCACACAACCTGCAGTGAAAACATTTTGTAGAATATTTTTTTGGTCGGTGATATTCTATACTAGAATTTGATTTAAAGCAAATTCGTTATACTAGTTTTAAATAATGAGTATAATTTGTGCAAAGGTGTTACTATATTAAGTGAACTCTTTTGCACACAATCACAAACGTAAAATATTTCGTTCTGTAAAAGTCGTTTTTCCTTTAGGTAACGCAATCTGCAGTGAAAACATTTTGCAGAATATATTTTGGGCAGTAATATTCTTTACTAAAATTTAATTTAAAGCAAATTTGTTAATACTATTTTTTAATAAAATAATCTTTTAAAAAAAGGAAAACCGACTTTTAAGAAAAATGCGTTGAAATATATACATATATTTTTTCAATTTTACGAATGAGTTGAAATAATTGAAATATTTATAATTGATGTATGAATTCTGAAAATTGGCTCCAACTTCAAAAAGTTGTCATAAGTATATAATTAATATTAAATCATTGAATTTTGTCAAGTTGTCCGTAAAATAAAAAAAAATATTTTAAATTTTTTTAGCGCATTTTTATTAAAGTCGGTTTTCCTGTTTTAAAATAGGTTATTTTATTGTTCCATTTTTAGTTTTTAATTTAGTAAGTTTTTTCCCCCTTGCCTTTATTCACCAAGAAATTCAAGTTGTTGCTCACACTTTTCCAGCTCCAGTTTAATAAATGTCATGTAAACAAAACTGTATTGTCTCAACAATTTATTTCGTAAAGCAATCTTTATCCATGTCAATAAATGTCGGGTAAACGAATTGTTATTGTCGTACAACCTCTGTCAAACAATGAAAACACTTTGCAATTGGTGAAACTGTTAAAAAAAAGTCAGGTTAATCGTTAATTAAGCGATTGTCTTTTAAAATTTTTGCCAAAGTGAATTTTCTCTTTAAAACAATAAAAGGAGTTTTCGAAACCTAACAGTATGTGTTTTTAAACGGTCCGGTTAATCGAAAATTCCGGATAGTTAAATGTCGGATAATATATCGGATATTTTTTCAAAAGGTGCCCAAGTGAAACATCCCCTATTAAACACAAAAAACTATTGTCCAAATATCTGAATTAAAACAGAAATCTTGCTTGAACATGCATAAAAAACACATAACAGTCAAATTGATAACCTTCTCCTTTTGTCGCGCTTTTGAAATTGGTTGGCGAGCTTTTAAGTCGTTTAAAAATTATGTTAATTTGTGTGAACATATGGTTGCACTATATCAACGGAACGCTTTTGAACAAAATTACTAATTGAAAAAATTTAGTAAAAGTCTTTTTTTTTATTTTCATGTCAATTTTGGTACTGTATTACTATTCTGAGATACTTGCAGAGAGATGTCCCTGTAATTAAGGAGTACAAACAATGTTGTTTGTATATACCAATCGCTGAGCCAACGGCATCAAACGCTTGTAAATAACCTCCATATAAAATTCACTGAAGGTTTTTGCTGTTTGATTTTTAAAAATATTCGCCTTCCTTTCATGTTATAAAAATAACAGTGAAAGCATATTTAAAAGGAGTAGTTATTCTTAATTTGATTCAATGAAAATGTATACATATTGTAAAAAAATCTCGAGGTCATTTAGACGGCAGTGAAAACCTGTTGCAGTTATATTTTAAGGTCACATTGGAATTTTATTAAAATATATATTTGGATTTTGTAAAAATATTTTTCCAACGAAATAGTATTAATGGGTGGTAAAAGCATATCGAAATGTTATTTTGACGATGAATAAAACTCTTCTTGATTTTTTTTGAAAACAAATATTTAATTTTTTTTAATTATTATTTACATCGTTGACGGGGAAAACAAGATGCGAAAATTCTTTTGCGAGTTACGAAATTATAATACTCTACTCACTGGTTAATGAATTAGAAATATATGAATATTTATGCAAATATTGCTTATGGGCGCAGCTTAGCAAAATCGCCGTGTAGGTTTCTACTTGGCGATATTATAAACAGATGCATTTTAAACTATGGTACAAATGTCATCAGAACTACACAGGTGCGTGTGGTTCCAGTACAAGTGTTGTCCTCGTCATCTGGATCTAAACTGTAGAAAACACTATGATTAAAAATTAGTACATGAACGTACACGTTTTTCTTTGAGTACAGTTGCATCGTAAATGAGCGATGACGTACTCAAATTGAAGTAATCGTACTTTCTCCAAAATGAGCAGTGGGATTTAATATTGCTAATATCAGCTTCTGTTCAAGCCATCTTAACAAAGCGACCTGACAAAACTTAAAATATTTGTTCAGAAGATGGTTTTCCACATTATTTGATGTCGATTGTTTAAATGGAAGCTGAGTTATTGCAATTCAATTATCTTATTTCCCATTCTTTTGGCACACCTTTTTAACATTACTTATGTTTATAACTTCTTCACGTTGCCCTGATAGCTTGACGGATAAGGTTCTGGACAGCGGTGCTTGCAGATCTGGGTTCGATTCCCGGTAAGTCTTGGTTGTAATTATTGATATTTAGAGAAAGTGATTTGTGAAAGCAGCCTTTGTATGCTACCATCGGCTCTTTTTATTCATGTTTACTCATTGTACTGATTTTTATGTACATGTCTTTTTTTAAATTGAAACTTATGTATTCGAATTCATGATAAAATAATCTTTTTAGAAAAAAGGAAAACCGACTTTAAGGAAAATGCGCTAAAAAGTGAAAAACAATTTTTAATTTTATGAATCAGTTGAAAAAATTGAATTATTGAATATCAATTTTATATTTAGTACAACTTTTTGAAATCGATGCCAAAATTTAGGTATGAGTACTCATTCGTAATATGTAAAATTATTTTTTACTTTTTTGCGCATTTTCCTTAAAGTCGGTTTTCCTTTTTTCTAGAAAGATTATTTTCTTTTTTTTACATGCTTTTATTTAACTCACACTGTCTGGTGTGATGTGTCCTCAAATCTTGTAACTCAATTTAAACCCACTTCTAATTGTCATAAAAATTTGAAACTTGGCATACATACGTAATACCGGTGACAATACAATAATTAGCCATAAAATTGTTAATTACTAATTACTTCTAATTAATAATGAATTTTCTTTAAAATCGACAAATCTGGCGAAAGTCAGACCCGAACCCATCATGTACAAAAATGACGTCAGATGAATGCGCGAAAAATTATGCGCAATGATCTTGTTTTGCTTCAACAGAAAAGCTTTCCGTCGCCATTTTGAATATTTTTAAACCAAATGATAGATGTTTATGGTAATAGTTTCTTCTTCAATTTTATTATTGACAGAACTGTCCGCTATTAAACAATTTTGGTTTTGTAAAGCACATTACTAAACTCTGATAGGTTATAACTTCGGAGGAGTTAAAAGTAGAAGGATTTATAGGAAACAAATTAATTTGTGTAACAACAAACAAGTGAGTTACCTATTCATTTAATTTGCATATAGCGATGTTTATTGCATTAGTTTAATTTTTATGATATATATAGATGAAATAATTTTATTCGTTGAGAAAACGACAATAAGTTTTTAATATGTTTAAAAAAATTAGAGTAAATTCCTAATGTACGGTGCCCCGTTGTCGCCAAGTCCAAAAATTGGCGCCAAGGTAAAAATGACGTTTTTTTCTTGGCGCCAAATCAAAATGGCGGTTTGGTTTAGTTAATTAACGTCTCACTAGAGCTGCACAGTGAACTATTGGCGACGGTTCGGTGCCTATCTCGAAGGAAATCAATATCGGGAACGAATGCCTCGTATTTTTGAACCATGGACAGTTGACGCAAAATGGCGGACATTACGTTGATCTGGGAAGTCGATCATGGTGCTTACAGGCGATCCTTCGGACAGTTGTTTGGGGCATTTCGATGGCACTTTTAAGTGCTCACGCGTTCCGCGCGCTAAAAAGATGCGCGGCAAGCCTTGGGCTTCCCCGGACATGATTGGAGGGCGTTTTTGGTAACTCGAATGACAAGTGTTCCTGCTCATTCCTCCAAACGTTAGCTATGAAACCGTCCAAACCATAGAAATCACTGATGCAATTCGCAGTCTCAAAAGCATGGATAATGTCATCCCTAATGATGTCAACAAAACTGTCGGGCTTCCAAAAGAACTGGACATATTCGTAGGAGCTAAGGTAATGCTGCGATCCAATATAAATGTATCCAAAGGATTGGTCAATGGTAATATTGGTTTCATTACTGAAATAACATGGCCGCACTTTCGTCGTACACAAATGTATGAAACTGACTTGCCAACAGTCCATGTGAATTTCGGTAGAGACGGAATACATAAAATTGAACCGATATCCATTCAGTTCCCTGCCAAATACTCCTATGGTACGGCTGAAAGGAGAATGTTACCGTTGATTTTGAGCTGGGCCTCAACAGTGCACAAAATGCAGGGTAGTACTGTAGACTATGCGGTAGTTAATCTAGGACCTGCACTCTTTGCTGATGGACAGGCATATGTTGCTTTGAGTCGTGTAAGATTATTAGACGGCTTGCAAATTGAAGAAATAGACAACGTAAAGTTAACAGGAAAGAAACCTTGTAACACTGAGGCAGTAATAGAAATGGAGAGAATGAGAAATTACCACCCTAATCAAACCAAATAGCCTTAACTCTTTTTTTTTGTCAAGGTTGATACATCCATCAAGATTGGCATATATTTCTATTACTTCATTTATCAAGTTTGGTAACTCTTTCTGATCTATCAAAATAATTAAAAAGGTATTAAAATAGTAATATTGTTATTAAATATCTCGTTTAAAAAAATGACTACGTTCTATTTTTGTAATTTAACGTTATGATCAAATAAAGGTAAACTGTTAAATAATTTATGTAGCATGTTAGTAAGTGGAATTAATGTTTGAATAAATATATGCTATAGCCTTGAAATAATTTAAAGAGGTTTAATTATACAAAGCAATGGTAATATACATGTTTATATAACTAAAAAGCAGAAAATAAAATATATATATAAAAAAAAACTTTTTAAAGCACATGCTTTTATCAAATGTACTAAAATGCAAAAAATAACCATTCTATACTTCTTGAAAACTGACTTTTGTAACATTACCTTTTCCTCCACTTGCCCCTTGAATTATTTTCTCTTCAACTACTTTGAAATATGCTGAATATACTTTTGTTGGAACTGACTAAAAATAAAAGCGTGGGGCGCTCACACATGATATCTAAAACCTTAATGTCTTCTTTTATCATCTTGAAATGTTAAATAATTCTTAATAAATCTTAAATATAATATCAATAATAAGCGCCCCACGCTTTTATTTTTAGTCAGTTCCAACAAAAGTATATTCAGCATATTTCAAAGTAGTTGAAGAGAAAATAATTCAAGGGGCAAGTGGAGGAAAAGGTAATGTTACAAAAGTCAGTTTTCAAGAAGTATAGAATGGTTATTTTTTGCATTTTAGTACATTTGATAAAAGCATGTGCTTTAAAAAGTTTTTTTTTATATATATATTTTATTAATTTTTAAGTTAGCAGGGGGCTTCGCTTCCTATTATTATTCACCAAGAAATTCAAGTAGCAACTTGTTCTCAACAATATATATTGTAAAACTATAACTATCTATCAATGCCAATAAATGCTGGTTAAACGAAATGTCATTATTGTACAACTTCTCTTAAAGAATGAAAATATTATGAAATCGGATAAACTGTTTAAAAAAAACTCCGGTTAATCGACATTTCCGGATATATAACAACCGGATAATCGATTATTTGTTTGCAGATTTTGCTTAGAAGTGGATTTTTCTCTATTCAACAAAAAAAACAATTTTCGTAATCGGACAATATTTTTTTCAAACGGTCCGGTTAATTGAGAATTGCGGATAGTTAAATACCGGTTAACCGGACATTTTTTTCAAATTGCTCCCAAGTGAAACATCCCCTATCCAACAAAAAAAATTGTGCAAATATCTGAAGTAGAACCGAAATCCCGCGCGAACATACATAAAAAAAAACATAGCGGTCGAATTGATAACCTCTCGACTTGGCGCGCGTTGGCGGTTTGAACATCTATTTTTAACAGTGTACCCATGGTCCAAAATGTCAAGACAGTGTCTTCGGTATAGATCCCGAACAGTCGCCAATACCATTGTGCAGCTCTAGTATAGTGCGAAGTTAAATAAACCAACCATTCAACTATATCTGTTGTATATCAAGTTTTTTTTATATTTATATCAAGACCCAACGGGTAATTACTCCTGTTAATTGATCACGTTAACGTCATTCTGGTGATAATTCTCCTGTGTGTAAAACGGTGACTTTCGGCGTCTAAAAATAGAATCTACTAAATGACGTGTTGCTATTTATGGGGGGCTGAACAATTAAACCGTAATTGGTGCACCCTTGTTGTCAATTAGGCCGAAAGAGGTTTACATTTAAAGATAAAAACACATTGCGTGTACGTGCGAAAATATCCTTAGAAAACAACAAATGTTAAACTATGCTATTCTATTTGAAACTTAACATACTTATGCTTTTGATTATGCACACAGATTAAGGAAGTTATTTTAATTTATTTTTAGTTAGTTAGAAGTTATTTTATGCTATGTTAACTAGAGGCATTAACTAGAGGCGTTAAGAAGTTAACTAGAGGAATTGACGAGTTATTTTGTATGATATACAGAAAAACTCTCGTTATCTCGAACTCGAACGAAAGTGTATAAAAATTCGAGATATCGAAAATTCGAGTTATCGAAAATCCTATAAAAAAGCTGTTATGGTAAAAAATAAATACTAGTATACTTACACGACTTTATTTAACATATCTATCCAAAATAGTTTGGTGAGTATTTCTATTTTTTTTTTAAATCAATTTTATTTTCCAAATGCACGATTGCTTGAAATGTCTTTGATGTTTTCATTTCCGGCCTCGATTCAATGAATGCACGCATAGATTTTATCGAAGATAGAGCCTCTTACAAAGTTATCTTTGGAGGAGGTTAGCATTCTTAATTATCATTCTTCTTCTGAGAGCGATCGCTCATCAAATGCTGCTATAGAGAATGCATTGCCTAAACAAAAATGAGAAGGGGTCGAGTGTCGTCTTCATATTTTAAGTGAGTTGCTTTCTGTACGGTCGGTAACGTTCCAAGAAAGTGACTCGCACTTTACTGAAAACGCCAGCTGGCTTGAAGGACGATAAATCATTAATCTTCCTTGTTGGACTGACTCTGCGTTAAAGAGGAGGGGACACAGCTCAGGGAATCCAGTCTGGCGACATTCAAACAAAAGGGTGAGGCACAGGTAGGAATCCATTGTAAGTATACCCTTTCAATAACGCATAATAAGAAAGAGAACTGATAAAGAAGAACGTGGCAATTACATATATTCTAAAGGTTCTTCAAAATCCGTAGTTTTGAGAGGAAAACAAAATGTTGAGTTGTGAGAAAACTTCGAGTTATCGAAACTAACGACGAAAAACTTCGAATTAAAGAGATAAAATTACATTAAATAAGTAATGAAGGTGCAGGGAAATAGATTTTTTTCGAGATATCGAAAAATTCAAGTTATCGAAGTTTGAGTTATCGAGAGTCTACTGTATATTTATAATTGTTGGTATATTTAATTATTAAAAGTAATGGGGTATTGTAAAAAAAATTTCATTAAAATGATTTATTTTGTTTAAGTTAATTTCAAACATCACAAATAATATTATTTTAGACATAATTTTAATTGAAATGACTCTGTTGCTGTTCAGACTATTCAAATTATTTTCAAAATTGTTTCATTTCAGGAAACATTTATATTTGTTCGTTGCTAAATACATATTTATTATCGTTAATATTTTTCGAATAATTCTGTAATCAGAAATAAGTCAAATGTACTAATTTTTTATTACATTCGACGCTTATCTTGGATCCATCCGAATATATAAGTTTCAATTTTGAAAAAGACAAAAAATAAGAACAACGAATAAAAAGAGCAGATGCTATAATTTTCAATATTTGATTTCTATAAACATCAGTAATTACAACCAAGGTTTACCGGGAATCGAACCCAGATCCTAAGGCACCGCAGTCCAGTGCCTTATCCGTTGTACTATCAGGGCGACGTGAAGAAATAATAAACAATTTTTTTTTAAAAAAAGGTGTGCCAAAAGAATGGGAAATAAGATAATTGATTTGTAATAACTCAGTTTCCATTAAAGCAATCGACATCAAATAATGTGGAAAACCATCTTCTGAACAACCATTTTAAATTTGTCAGGTCGCTTTGTTAATATGGCTTGAACAGAAGCCGAGATGAGCAATATTAAATCACTCTGCTCATTTTTTTCAAAAGTACGGTTGCTTAAATTTGAGTACGTCGTCGCTCATTTACGATGCCATTGTACTCAAAGAAAAACGAGTATGTTCAGGTACTCATTTTTAAGTACGAGCGATATGAAGCAAACGTTTTAATTGATGCAAGTTTTTTTCAGTCTCTGGCTAAAAATTAGAATAAAGTTTGAGGCAAAAAGCTAGTTTGTGGTAATTTCCTTTATGAATTAAATCAAAAATCTGCAGCAGGAATATGAATATTTTATTTTATTAATGGAAGAACCTCTAACTTATATACAATCAAAAGTTACCTTATATACACTTGTTTGCAAAATTAAAGGATAAGTCCTATTTGTGGGAATATTTCCTGAACATCCAAACGGTAACCGAGTGAAACTTAATACACAAGTAAAGCAAGGTTGTTACAATATAAAAACCGAATTAATATAGAATATATTAATTTTAAAAAAAATCATCGTGTTGTAAAAAATTAGCCACTAAAACGGGTTATCACATATGGGTGGAAATAAAGCATACATAACATTGTGCTAAAATTATAATGAGGGGCGTCTCTTGCACACGCGCTTGTCAGGTAATGATTATTAATGCTCTAGGTGGAGTCATTTTCTAGATGTGTAGCCAACAAGTGCCATGCCTGGCGTACGGTTATTTTCCTTTTTTTTACGCTCGTTGGTGAGAGCATGCACGATACAATTTGTCTTCCAACATTGTTAAACACATAATCTATCTGATTCGGATTGATTGACTTTTGCTGATCAATCCATATATTTATTTTCTCAATAGCCATTGGGTATGTAAGCGTGGTGAGGACGCACAGTACCGTCCATGGATAAAAATGTAAGTTCTACACTATCAAAACAGATCAAACTGTATTTCTGAGTAATAACAGACCCTCTATCAAAAGTATGAAGGGGGGGGGGGGAGGCTGTTTAAATGAGGAATCTCCACACAAGAATTCCGGCTCTTTGAAAGAGTTTACAGATTTTTTTACCTTAATTTTTGTCGTACAACGATGTGAGAAGAATCAGAAATCTGTTTTACCTCAATTTATTATTATTACTTAAATGAATACCTTTCAATGAGCTTATGGCGTCAGGACATTAGACCACGATCAGATTTAATTTGCACCAGTCCCGTATACATACCGGTGGCAGTAAAGGTAATTTAGACGACTCTTTGTTATTTTATAGCAAACCTGCCAACCCTCCTATCGCAAGACCGTTACATTTAAACCTTTTTTTGTAAAGTTTTTTCTCAGCCGTATTCGAACTTACAATCCTTTAATTGCTAGGCCATAGACGGTACCCCTACACTAGGAGAAGATATTTTATAGCGGAAAAAATAAATAATAATAAACTTTCAAATGAGTCAAATTGTTGAACATTCTAAAACAACACAGGATTACGTGATGCTTAATCTGCAGAATACTGAAATCAGATTAGGAAGTAAGGATAACTTTTAAGTGTTTACTATAAACTTAAACTTTTAAAATTCGAGATTCAAGAGTGAACGGATTTAAGGAGAACTTTTAAGTGTTTGCGTTAAATAAGTACTCGGGGTTGAAAAAGTAATACAAGCAGAAACTCAAGGAATGAGATAGGAACTCGGAAAAATATAGCGCGGACCAAAACTTAGGATGCTGGTTTATTGGCTAATTTAAGTCACACTAGAGCTGTACAGTGGATTATTGGCGACGGTTTGGTGTCTATCTCGAAAGGAAGACCCGGGAACACGCGCTTCGTATTTTTCAGACATTAATTTTTCCAACTGGGGTTTTTTAGAAGTTGAAATTCCCAACTTTCAGGGTTTCCAAATTATTGGGGGGGGGGGGGGCAACCCCCCCCCCCTCCCCAGTGCGACGGGCGGCAACCCCCCCCCCCCTCCCCAGTGCGACGGGCCTGATGGGCTGTATATATAAGTTAACAAATAAAAATGTTATTATAAACAATCCAATACACTGTTAAAAATTTCAGTTCCACGATGTACCATACATAGGTGCAAAACAGAGGTCTGCAGCAAATTGCACCATATAATGGTGGAATCTAGGTTGAACCAAAAAACCATTATAGGAAAAAACGGAGGTTTCATCGATAATTGGTTCAACCTCTACCAAGGCACTCGATTTTTAAATTAATAAAAATATATTTTACTATATTTTTCAAATTTGCAGCCCATAGGATTTCCAAATGTAGTGTCGTGTAGCTTGCAAACTATCTCTTTAACAAGCTTTTTTAAAAGATTTAAGCAAATAAAAACACAGCGAAAGAAAATTACAATTGCAAAATTTACTTGGGAGTTGGTGGGTTAAAAACGCGGTGCATTCCCTGGAAAGTGTAAACAAAACTAAAATTAATTGACTCAAAAACACGATAAACGTCGCCGCCCCCATTTCCAATCGTTTCCTTTCCCCAAACGCAATACTGCCTCTAAGAAGGAGGGAAAAACCCGAAGCGAATCCGATGCAGTCATCGATACGGCTGTAAACGATTATCGATATCGCACAGATGGACACAAAACAATGCAAATAGAATCGCCAGGTGTCTCTGGGGGGCGTTCTCTTAATAGGAAGCGCGTGGCGAAGGCATGGCTCCACACGGAGCAGTGGGATCACTGGCGGAGGATCTCGGAGAGCGTTGCCATGACAACCGCATCCCAAACAACATCCGCACGTGCTAAGGAGGTCATCGGCGGATGCTGGGACTTCTGCACATTGGATTGAGTTTGATTTGAAATTGGATGCTTATGACTGGCCAATAGACTTAGAATCGCTTGTCTTTCGATTGGCTCTGTAGTAAAGAGCAAGTGTAAGTGCTTGAATTTGATTTTCTGTGGTTGTGATTGAAGATTGGATGTCTATAACTGGCCAATTGACTTAGAATCACCCGTCTTTAAATTGGCTTTGTATTATGGAGCAAGTGTAAGTGCTCGGATTTTATTTTTGTGGTTGTGATTCAAAATTGGATATCTATGACTGGCCAATGGATTGGAACGACTTGTCTTTCAATTGGTTGGTGATACTGTGTATCTAATAAGAGCAGGAAGAAATCGTATTTCGGATGTTTTATACTGGTGTAATGGACTGCCTCTGGATAAATTAAGCGTTGCGTTTCAGTGAGAAGTATTTATCAACAGATGTCGTAGTTTCGTATTTGAGGGCTGCTTGTGAATGACTTAATATTACTTACAAATTAGGATTTTCCGAAGCAGTGTTCGTTTGGATTTGGAACGAAGTGTTTTGCGTTGAATGAATACATTCGATCGATTCTAGCCCAATATGTCACTACACTTAATTAAAGTTGCATTATTAAATTGTTGTGTTACCTGGATACAGCTATTTTAGATTTATTGGTATAAATAAACTGTTACCTTTGTAGAATTTCTGTAATATTAGGTAATTTGGTTGCGTGTTTCAGAAAATAGACAGTTTGATTTTATAATAGGTTGCATTAGAAATGACATAATGTGATCTTAAGCAACACAGTTCCATAGCTTTCGTGTTTTTTCAGCTTATAACAGTCATATCTTGGTCATATGAACGTATTTTCATTTATTAATTGTTTGAGAAAAATCCCCGTATTACATCATGAAATAGTGTAATTTTATTTTTTATGTACTGTT
Organism: Troglohyphantes excavatus; assembly: GCA_963932185.1. Classification (NCBI taxonomy): domain Eukaryota; kingdom Metazoa; phylum Arthropoda; class Arachnida; order Araneae; family Linyphiidae; genus Troglohyphantes; species Troglohyphantes excavatus. The sequence goes on along the minus strand of OZ010673.1, from coordinate 71,541,099 downwards.
CTGGTGCTTTTCAATTACGCGCTGTAAAAAAAATCACACAGATTAGTCAGCTATTTCATTTAAATGAGATATTTGCAAATAATGTAGTGTTAAACAATGACATAAAATAAATGTTCAAGGTACAGATGAGCTGATATACGCATACAAATAATAATACAACTCAGCAAATAAAAGTATTAAAATATTTCGCAACGAACTGTCCTTGATGCGAGTTTCGATTGCATATCTTAATTTCACGGAACACACTTCAATCGAATAATTCAATTAATTGAACTTCCTCCCGCAAAGAGCAAATAGGAATAAATAAAATTCTTTTTTGGCTCGGCTTTCGCTCCCCTATTTGAATAACGAAGTGTTTTATTGCAGCCATTTTGATCGGATGTTTAGTGACCCTCTAAGTGATGGACGAACTGGCCGGAAGCCAGTATTTGCCGAACGTCGCCACGAGTCTTGGATCATAACAGCCCGGCATTCCGTCATGTTGTCCTTTCCCTTGGAACATCCAGTAATTTCACGTCCTTCAAACCACACAAATGTACCAGATGTCTGTCCGGACGAAGATGTTTCAACGTTTGCGTACCAAGTACTTGCGTACCATTAGTGATATTCTCTGAAAGATAAGTCGTACACTTTTATATTTTTGAATAAGTGCGGTGACTGAAATATTTTGAAAAGTGATAAATTTAAATCGAAAATTGAATTAAATTTTTATTTATATTACCATTTCGAACTGAAGTTTTGAGTGTTCTTTCATGTTCATTATTGAATTATTTATGAAATTTTATTTAAAAATAATAAATTTAGAAATAAAGAACAATTGAGTATTTTATTTAAAGAGCATTTTAATCGGAAATTTAATTTCGCTTCACGAGCTTGGTACTCTTTTATCTATGAATAAACGATTTATAGCAATAAAATATATTGTAAAAAATTAATTTAAAAATTACGTTACATAATTTCACAAACAATTACATATTTTATTTGAGAATATAAAAAAATATAAGCTACAAAAAATATTTAAGTTTTCAATAACTTCGTAACCCAGCTGTATTTATATAGTAACATATCTGAATCTATATTCAGATTTTCTAAAATAGATTAAAACTTAATGCATACATATTTAGCGACATTGTTCTTTTTGGAATAAATTGTACATAACTATTAAAAGTAATCCGAATATAGAATAATAACTATTCTAGTTGTTAAACAAAAATAGAGAATTTTAATAGTTGTGTAAGTATTGATATATATGCATTGTTAAAATAAACACAACATATTTTAAGAAATAAAAATATAGTTTCATACAAATAGCACAATGCAAATTGGCGGCCGTTAAAAGGTTAGATGATATATGAAATATAAAGAACTAGAATATTCTTATCTATAGACTATAGATATATATGAAATGAATAAAAGTGCATTACACTAGCCTTATTAAATTAAAACAACTGTATTTGATATATGTTTTACAGAAATAATTTGTATTAAATTTAAATAAAGAAAGCTATCTTTTTCATTGCCTATAAAAGCTTACGCAGCACACGCTAAGCTTTCTGCATTAGCAAATAGAACAAGAGCTTAACAGCTGTTTGCAAATTTTGCGTGATTTTGGCTGAACAAATTTCGAATTTAAAGTTTTGCTATAAAGTATTTTATGTGCTATATTCTCTACAGCCAAAGATACAGTTAAAATTAATTATAAGAATAAAATATATGAATTACACTGTATTTGTATAGAACGAGAAATTTGGTTGCATAAGACAGTTTCAAATAGGCAACAATTTACATTAGCAAAATATTTTCGCTAACGCAGACGAAATATCCGTAAGTGAATTAACAGCTATTTTGAATTAACTTTATAAAAGTCGCAAAATACAAGAAATCGATTATTTTTCAATAGAAACATGTGATAAGTATCATAAGACTAATTTTTCATAAAACGAAGTAGGGTTAGTAACTTGACTCCATGTGTCTTGAAATTAAAATAATGCTTATAGAAGGTAATTTTATGAACTTTAAAAAGTGTTATTTAATAAGCATACTTTAATATTTTATTTCATGAATATTAAATACATAGTATCACTAAAAGGATATTAAATAGTGTGAAAGTGTGTTGTTGTTTAAAAATATCATCGCTTTTGCCAAAACTTGCAATATGTATATAATTTTTTTTCACAATTTTCAAATGAAAGAACGTGAATATCTCAATTAAGAAGTATTAAAAATATATTTATAATCTAAATTAAGTGTAAATTAGTATATTCTTTAGGATAAACATTCGATGTTTTACTAAGTTATTTTTTATTGCTTAATTTAACCAAGTAATATATTGATAAACTGTTGTTTTATTTTATTTCTTATCATCAAGTTTTTGTAAAGTGAGATACCAATAGTGATATAGGATAATTACAGTCTAAAAATTTACATTTTTTTTTTCCCATGTAAATTTAAAATTGATTTGTTCTATGAATTTTAATTTATAAAAAAATCGTTCTTGATAAATTGCTCTATTAACAAATAACGTAATTGATCTGTACTTTTAAATACCAAAATACCATGTTAACAAATAGGGTTTCGTAGAAATTTTGTTTTAACCTTATAAGAATAATTAGAATGGAGTGATCAAACTCAGTATACAACGAAAGTGCTTTTTACTATTTACTATTATTGTTATTACTATTATTGTTTGTACTATTTATTGATAAATGCTGAATATCTTTCCGAATGTCCACGTGCGGGATAATCCCACAAATAATACTTAACTAAAATGATTACGGAAAATGCTTTCTAATGTGAAATCTGCATGAATGAGAATTGATAACTTTTATCTGAATTTTCCGTCATCAGTGCGCGATCAACTATATTAAGAAGTAGAATATTTGTGTGTGGATCGATTAAAAAGATGCTTGTAGGACACTATCAATAGTCGACATTTCTAATTAGCCATTCATATAATACATAACCTTCGTACTTTTACATAAAAGCACTCAACTAAACATTTTTGGATTAGTGCGAACCACAATGGGTTGTTGGTGCTTTTAATTTTAATTATTTAGCATTCCTTCTAAGAAACAGTTGAATATTATCTTAAATTATATTCAATAACTATTTAGGATAGTTCAGATAGGGTTATTCAAACTCCGATTCACAAGTGCTTGACTCCAGTCTACCCTGATTCACCCAAAACTACCAAGTAGCTTGACTCCAAAAAAATCTGGATTACCACAAGTGAGTGACTAGATCCAATAGGGTTTTCAAGCCCAGTCCGACTTTAAATAACCATATCGTATTGACTGTAAAGACTCCGTATTACTGCAAGGGTTTGATTTGATTCATTTCAGTCACCCTTATCTATTAAGTCGCTTGACTCCAAGCACTCTGGACTACCACAAGTGAGTGACTGGATCAACTACAGACTTCAATCACAATCTGTCCAAAATTATCTAATTGACTTAAACACTCTGGATTATACCAAGTGCTTGAGTTGATAAATTCCAGTCTACCTTGATCCATCAAGTTGCTTGATTCCAAACAATCTTGATTACCATAATTGAGTGACTGGACTAACTGAGGTCTTCAAGCCCAGTCTGATTACATCACTTACTGGATTGCCTCCGAACAATCTGGATTACGAAAAGTGAAAGAGCAACTAGAGGGCCTTCAAACCCAAAAACTACTCGTGCTCGCCAAGTGGCTTGACACTCTGGATTAACATAAGTGATTGAGCCACCAGAATCGTTTGACTCTGGACAATCTGGATTACCGCAAGTAAAAGAGACTGGACCAACCAAGGGGTCTTCAAGCCCAGTGTCTCGAATACCAAAAGTAGCTCTGACTCCCATTCTGGATTTTCCGAGGAGGTCGGTCGCAGCGAGCAAGGGGTCGCCTCCTCCAGAGCAACCCCCTCCATGAGCAAGAGGGGTTGCTGCGTGCGCGTGCTCCGCCTCCACGAGGACAACACCCGCTTCCTGCTGCTCGGGGTGGTAATGTTGGCATACATGGCGGCGGGGGCGGCGCTCTTCCAGTGGCTGGAGCACGCCAACGAGACGGAGGACGCCGAGAGGTGGTGGCGCCTGCACCGACACTTCCTCGCCAAGTACAACGGGACGGTGGACCCGGACGACCTGGACGCGCTGCTCTGGGAGTACGGGAACGCCTCGGCGGCCGGCATCATTCACAAGAGGCCCAGGTGGGATTACTCGGGAGCCTTCTACTTCGTGGGCACGGTCGTCTCCACAATCGGTGAGTGGTGTGCTTTTATATCGTGTCTTTCTTTCAGTCGAGGACACGTAGCCGACGACCACTTACCCCACAATACACAGTCGAGTACCATTTATCGTACAAAACACAGCCGCCAAACCATTTACTTTTCGAGAAATTTAGCCCAGAAGTCACTTAGCTCACAACAACTTAACCTTACCCATACCCACATACCTAAAAGACACATCCGTAAAAGACACAGCTGACAACAACTTACTCATACCCACATACTGTAAAAGACACAGCTGACAATCACTTATCCTACAAAACACTTACAACTCACTTACTTTCCAACAAATTACTTACTTTTCCAGAAATTTAGCCCAAAAGAGCTTACCCCACAAGACACTTAGCTCGCATCCACTTGAATTGGTTGGTTTTGTTCCGCGATACGGGAACCGACCAATCCAGTGTCGGAATCCTTGACGGACGTCGAGAGAGGCGTCTGCAGATAATAAAAAAAACGAGGACATGTGTCAAATCTTTATAAACCAACACGACTTTTATAACAAACCACTTTGAGCAACCACTTAATTTTCAAGAAACCTAGACCACAAGAAACCTCACCTTACAAGACTCTTAGGTCCTACCCGTATCCACTTAACCTGCAATACACTAAAATCAGGGTCACACTCTTGTGACTTGTCCAGCCTCATCCAGTACGTCCCAAGGTTGGTCATGGACAAGTAGTCCGGGCTCTCTATCACTGGCAATGATCGTGAAATGTCCGAGACTGGAAAGTATTGGAAGGCCGGTCGAAGTGAACAACCAGGACCTTCCAGCCCCAAGTAAATGAAACCAGGGAACAATGGGTTAAGTTGGGCCATAGTATAGCCAGCTTATGCCGCTGTTGATTTATTGCAGTAAGGGTAGGTTTGGTCAATAAACGTCGCACTAGAGCTGCACAGAGGGCTATTGGCGACTTTTCGGGGTCTATCTCGAAGGAAAGACCCGGGAACACACATTCATACATGCACCTCGTTATTTTAGAACCATTGTCAGATGACGAGGAAACACCTGAACTGGTACCCAACGCCTTCAGTAGACGTCGGGACTTTGGACCCCGATGTTCTGGACGACTTTTCTAGTATTTTTGTAGCAAAGCTGCAGTAAGGGGAGGCAAACATTGGAAGCAAATATTTTCGAATAACTATTGAACCAGGCTGGACAAGAGTGTGGCTCTAGCTTTAGACTCAGGAGGGTGATAATGATAACGGTGGGGGAGGGGGTGGTACAGGTGTTATACCAATTGTACTCAAATGATTAAAAACATTCCACATATACTTGTCGGATAAATATTTTGTCGGTTAAACGAACGTGTAAGATGACACGGGAAAATGTTTGATCGTGTAAGTGTCACGAACTATATGTCCTCAATTATTTCTTAATCTTCAGAATGATTTTGTAATTTTATAATAGAGCGTGTAATCAATACTTATATATAAGAATGGGGTGTCTGTCTGTGGAATGAACAAATCTTGATCTTTCCACAGACAGACACTCCATTCTTATATATCTTGAACAAATCTTGATCATCTTGAGTTTTCTTCACGAATTAGGATACACTGATTCAGAAAATCACATTAAAATTTTTTTTGTCTGTCTGTCTGTCAGTCTGTTAAAATATGCACGTTGTTTCATGTGGATATCTGTAACCGTTCAAAAGTTATAGAACTTTTTCCATTTTCCAATACATTATTCCTATGGGAAATTAATATGTTTGGTGACCAAAAATATTTTTCGACACTACTGGGATAAATGATGCATTTTGATTGGCTGATGAGTAAGTATCGCCAAATGTTGCCAAATGAATTAAAAATATCGCCAAATGAATACAAATATCGCCAAATAATAAAAATGTTTTTAAATGAGCTAAAATATGGTCCTATATTTAAAAATATCATCAAAATGGCGAAATTAGTGTCCAAATAATAACATTAATGGGCATGTAAAGTCGTGAACATAAAAATTAAAATGTACTAGGATTAGGTATCTCGAATACTACTCAAAGTAACTGAATAAATATAGATTTTGATAAAGTACATTTTTCACAGTGCACAGAGAGTGATGTGCGACTGGCTGCTTTAACAAAAAAAAATCGCGCAGCTTTTACTTCGCAAATTGACCACGAGCAACGCCGGGCCATATTGCTAGTAACCAAATAAATTTCTAAATCTAGATATGGATATATTTGTATAAAAAGGCTGTCAATTATTTCTTAATCTACAGAATGATTTAGGATTTTGTAATTTTATAATAGTACGTCTAATAACCAAATAACCAATTAAATTACCTAGTTAAGATGGAATTAGGTATATTTGAGTTTAGTTTTAAAAAGTAATATTTTTGTCAATATCTTCAAATGCTTAGGGATTTCTAGCTTTGCAATGAAATACATTCCATGATAACCGAAAAAACAAGTAAATTAGTTTAAAAAATTTGGGTAAAATTTTGCTATTAAATTTTATATCTATCATTTTCGTTATGGACTTTAACTTATATTTCAAGAAATTACTACAATTATAAATCCAGCCCAAAAGAGTGATTCGGTACATTAAAGAGTGAACTAATACTAGTGTAAATCAGCATTCGCATATAGAGTGTGGTAAAGTGTAGTGTAATGGACGAAGAACTTCACCCACGATGTACTCCTTCTAGCACTGCATTCAGAGTACTTCAAGTAAGGTTTAAAACGGTTTTGGTTAGTTATTCAGGCTTGTCAAGTTAGAAGTGCGAGTCATTCCGCACAGATAAAGTACACGCAGATGCAGTGGCCTATTTTTTAAAAATAGAAACAAATAAATTTTGAAAAGGGGTAATAACTATTCATTTCTTCGACCCTTACCCTCGTATTCGTTCAATCACAACCTCTTATGTAGTTAGGAAAACCTCGTATCTAACAACAGATTTTGCAGCCATAAGCTGCATAGTGACAAAATTCAAGCTAAGCTTAGGAGGTATTCCGATCATTCCTTGTTTTTAAATCTTTAAATATCGGACACTAACTGCTACGAACTGTTGCTTGTACAACATATGTGCCAGCACTAACGGTTTACGGTGCCTCAGACACTATCGGTGATCCAGTCACCTCTTTACGCACCTAGGGTTTAACATATATACACACTGTGAACATTGGTGTATCGTCAGTATTGGACTAATACTTATGAACTCTCAGACAGACAATACCAATACGTGAACATTGATCTAGATGATGTTCAGTTTCGTGCTCACGCTGACAAGTTTGATTAGTTTTTAAGTTAAATTTCTTTAAGTTTCTTTATTACATTTACAGATGGTTGGGAAACAACCCTACATAGTGTTCTTGATATAATGCTCAAATATGTCATGTTGTAATTCATTGAGCGAGTAGCTCAAAATCATACTATTTGTTAGAAGTATAGTGATCATCGTGTGTAATGTTTCTAATCTATGTCATTGCAACTAATACCCGTATATCTCAAGGGAGAGGTCGGGTTAAATAAATATATATATTCCTTGTTTTTAACCAACTCCACAGTCAGAAGTGAATCGCTTTAATTTCGTCCCTAAGCAGCTTACGCTGCGGCTGCTATATCTGTGGTTTGAAGATACCAGGTTTTCATTCTAATCTGACGATATTTGTCTTAAAATAAAGCAAGAGCAACAATAGAATATTCAAGATCAGAAGTTTCACTGTCAATTTTAAAAAAACTCCCAAACAACTAGAACAAAAGAAGAATCGTTTTAAAATTTTCGGCCGTCTGCTGTCGCCCATGAATTATTCCTTCAGGAGAGGGGGTGCGGGGGTGGGGGTACCTTAGACGAGTAGGGGTGTGTGGGAGGGGGCAAGTCGGACACGGCCCCTTCCTTAATTAATCGTGCTACCCTTTTGTGCATCTGGCTGCACAAAAGGCGGAAGGCCGCCATTGAAAGGTGGAAAATCGCGCGCGAAAGACCGTTAATGACGTCAGCAGGTGGTGAGAGGGGGCGGGGCCGGTGTGTTCCCTCCTTGACCAATCGCGTGGGTTGGAAGGGGGTTGATTGTTATGGAAAAACGGAGATGTCTTTCACAGAAAAGATTATATTTTGCAAAACTGACCTTGGATTTAATGGATAGGTGAACGGAAAAAAGAAAATTGGATTAAGAGTGTTGAAATTTCGTATTTTTAAAAGTTTTGTCTGATATCCCATATGCATTTTTTTAATCTAAATTTTTTTATAAAGGAACACATAGAATCGACATATCAAGTTTTGATTAATTTTAATTTAACTAAAAAAATTCCTGAATAAATGGATCTTATACTGACATACGTATTATCATTAAATAAAATAGACTAAAATCTCCATTCGAATTAAAATTAATTTGTACATTTTTAATGTTTTAGTTTAGTTTTTCTTAAAACTATATTTACTACTGCATTCAAAAATCATTTCGTTGCTTAATTTAAACTGTAAATCAGTAAAGAATACACTTACTCAAATTAATTTTGCATTCGTATGTATATCTTATCATTATATCTAATATCAGTCTCTAAAATAATACAATTTAAAATTATATGAAAAAATATCTGATGCATGAAATTACGGGTCTACGTCTAAGAGTTTTGTGAATCCCCATTTATGAAATATAATATGTAAAGGCCGTTTCTCAGATCATAAAAACAATAACTTTTCACTAAAAGGAAAAGTTAGCTTCATATTCTTAATGTTGAACGTTATGTTCAATTTCAACAATCCCCAAGCGAAAGCGCAAGTGATTGTCGTTAACCTTTCATGCTATTTGCAAAAGCTTGAATGACATGTAGCGTGGTGAGTTTGGCAATCACCTGGAATCGAACCCGAGACCTCGTATATGCTACGCCGATACTTTCAATGTCAAGCTAACGGAATTACTCGTTTCCAAGAGAGAAAGTATCGGGTATTTGAAGTGACCACCACAATACCCCCCTTTCAGTGAGTCTCCGGCGGCCGGTGTATGGTTTTACAGACACGCTATCGTTGACTCCATTTAACACGTTCACGCCGGCGCGGGCCACCGGTGGCACGCACTAGATTGTCTCATCGGGCGGAGCGTACCACCGGTGGTACGCACTAGATTTTGCTATTAGACGCTGAAAATTAAAATAATAACAATTTAACGTATTTTCATTAAAAAACATTTATTTTTAATTACAATTATAATTAATAACGTATCATAAACATAAGTTTTGTTCAATAACATAAACATAATAATACAGTATTTTAAATATAACTCAAATTCTACAAAATTAACATAATAATTCTACATTGCTCTATTTATAACATCATTATTTATTATTTTTGATGATGAAATAGTGTGATGAAATAGCGTGCAGGTGTGATCAGGCAAAAATCGCGCGCCGCCAGATGAAGCGCGGCATTAATTTGAGCGCCGCCTCACAGAAAAACAAATTAAAATCGGCGCCGGCGTGAACGTGTTAATACAGATTCAGAAGGTTAGATTTATAGATAATAAATAAGTTGATGAATGTCATAGTTGATGAATGTATTTAGAAAACAAATCAAATTTAATGATTAAAATATAAGAGTTAAGAATTTAAGAGTAAGTTAAAGGTTTATCGGAATCGGCTGCTCCTTTCAAAGGGCCTCAATGTGACGATCTCCTATTGACAACTTGAATGTCTTGGTTAATAATAGAATGGAGATTTGCCTTCTTCTAAATTAAAAACTAAAAAAGGGAAAATAAAATTATCTTAATTTTTTTTAAAACGACTTTAAGAAAAATGCGCTAAAAAGTATAAATTATTTTTATTTTTCAGAAAAGTTGAAATATTTGAATTATTTTCTATCAATTTCATACTTATGACAACTTTTTGCAGTTGGTGTCAATTTACAAAAACATACCTAACTTTTGGCATCGATTTCCAAAAAGTTGTAATAAGTATAAAATTGATAGTAAGTAATTTAAATATTTCAACTTGTTCGTAAAATTAAAAAAATATTTTTAACTTCTTAGCGCATTTTTTTAAAAGCGGGTTTCCTTTTTTTTAAAAAAAAGATTATTTTATTTATTAAATCAGTTACATATATATTTCAGACATATTATTAAAGATTATTTTTATATATAAAATGATTATAGCAACACAAAAACATTTGTATAAGTTTTTACACTACTATACTATACTCTAAAACTTTAGGGAATGAATTTGCAATTAATGAATTAGTTCTTGAAAAAAAAATTAAATGTAGAAGCCTATTAAAAAAATAGAAAATGCATGATTTAGTCTATATTTGGTTAATTTAAGTAATTAAATAATTTTTTTAATTAGTGAATTTTTTCGTTATTTTGCAAAATCCATCCAAACTTTATTTAAGTAGGTTATTCAAGTATTTAAAAGAATAATAAAGTCATTTTTAAAATATTTGGGGGAGTTATAGTATTTTAATTGCAGGGGCGTATGCAGAAAACGCAAACTGAGATAAATTAATTTAAATATTTCAAATCTAAATAACTTGATGAATAAATTAGCAATTTTCTTCATACATAATTTAATTTATAAATACTTACATTCATATAAAACTCCATTATTATTATATTTAATTGGAGCTCATTAAATAACAATTATAAACTGAATTTAAAACGACGAAGAGGTTAATTTTTTTGTAAAAAAAAACTGTTTGAAAGCAAATAATCTTTAAAAATAATTACTAATAAATATTAATCCCTAATTTTGTGTTAGAAACCATACTAACACAATTGAATCCACTGTACATTCATATTCCATACCACAAAACACTTTACAAAAGGATTCAATAGCAAAAATTAATCGTTTTGTTAATTTTTTTAAGCTAAACATGTACCTACTATATGCACTTCTTGAAGAAAATCGTATTATTTACCCCATTGTTTCAAAACTGTCCTGCAGCATAAGTAACCCCCTTCCTTTTTCTTATGCTGTTGCTCTTGTTTTAAAATTACCCATAAAAATGTCTACATACATATTTATTAAGGGGAATAAGACAATCGATTTTCAAAAATATTTTTTTTAAGTATTTTATTTCTTTAAAACATAGTTCATTTTCTTTTGATTCTAAAGACACGGAATTTACATTCCTAAAGAAAGTACAACTAATTATTATTTGCGAATCAATACTAAGCTTCAGTTTAAGATTGCCTGAATACGTCACTTTGAACTCATTTTCTTCAGTGATGACTTTTATCATGTATGATCAACTTTAAATAGATGCAGATCTATCAGTAGAAACTGCACCAAATTTGTTATAGTGTATTTTTCAACATATTACTCTTTTCTTATGGATTAATAATTTATAAATTATAATTTGTAAAGTACTTTTTTAAATAATTTAAAAAGTAAAAATATAGTAATTTTTAAAAAATTATTTTTCAAAACAGTTTTTTTGCAAATACAAATCCATAAATTACAGTGTATTAAAAGCATTATTTTGTTTATAAAAATGCAAAAATATAGTTTTTCAGAAAAAAAAATGTTTTTAAATCGCCCATGTACACAAAGGAGTCCTAACAACGCCGTACCACACTGTAAAAAAATGGGTACTTAAAAATGAGTAACTGAACATACTCGTTTTTCTTTTAATACAATTGCATCGTAAGTGAGCGACAACGTACTCAAATTTAAGCAACCGTACTTTCTAAAAAATGAAAAGTGGGATTTAATATTGCTAATCTCAGCTTTTGTTCAAGCCATCTTTACAAAGCGGCCTGTCACCCTTAAATAGTTGTGCAGAAAATAATTTTCCCCATGATTTGATGTCGAATGCTTAAATGGAAGCTGAGTTATTACAATTCATTATCTTACTTCCCATTTTTTGACACACCTTTTTAACATTTATTCTCTTTATAACTTCTTCACGTCGCTTTGGTAGTACAACGGATAAGGTGCCGAACTGCGGTCCCTTAGGATATGAGTTCGATTCCCGATAAGTTTTGGTTGTAATTGTTGATATTTATTGAAAGTGGTTTATAAAGGCAGCCTATATAGGCAAGCTACTGCTCTGTTTACTCATTTTTGAGGACTGGTCTTTTTCAAAAATGAAACATGTATTCGGAGCTATGATAAGCATCAAACCTATTAAAAAATGAGTTTTTTTAATTATTTTTTAGTGCCTATTTTTATAGTGAGTGTACTTAATAACATTTTAAATGTGTAATCCTAATATTTCAGGTTTTGATTGAAATGCTCATTTGTCTTTGAAATGATTGAAATAATAATTATCTGAATATTTTTTACGTTATTATATATGTGTTTTTATGTTTGTTCACTCAAACCAATTTTAGTGCGGTGGATAGGGACCGCATAAAAAAATTCGCACAAAATTTCACGAGTAGCTACAAAAAAAAAATGTTTTCGCAACAGAATTAAAATTTTTTTTTTAGGCGGTGGATAGGGACCGCATAAAAAAAGTCTCACATAGAAAATAACTCAAAACCTTACGAAATAACTAGGAATTGCTTTTTTAAACGAAATCAAGGCACGAGGCTTGGCAGTTACTTGAAATCTCGCCAAACCTTTTGGAATCTGATTTAGAAAATACACATGCGAACATTTTTAAATATTTTATTTACATATGTACTTATTTTACACATACAAAACTTTTCAAAACGTATAACCATTATCCTTCGTAGTCTGACAATACGCGAACTTGGTTCAAAATCGCTTTCGTCACTTGAAGATACTACCTCGCACTCGTTTAGAGTTGACTTTGTTTCAGTTACCATGTAGTCGGTGATCAGTTTTTGCGACGACTGTTGTTTCACTAGACGCTTGTATATGTCTCGGTAGCCAGATAATAAATTATGTTCCAATTTGATTAAAATTTTCATATATCGCACAAAAAAAATCGAACAAAAAAAAATCGCATACAAAAATCGCACAGAAAAGACCGCACAAAAACAGGTTTGAGTGTATTGTTATATTATGATTAATTTGGGCACATTCCGAATTAATCATACGTATTTTTATACGCATCTACTACGTATAAAAATGAAACTCATTTAATCGCTTTTGAGAGACTCTTAACTCCCCCTTTCTTAGAATGGAGCTCATTTAAGAATTTTCGTAAACACAGATACGCATCTTTTTTCCATTCCAACAAAGTTATTTGCTCTCAAAAGGACCTTAAAGGAATTTTTAAAAGTGACAGTTCTCGTCGGGGAAGAATCACTTTTTAAATAGATTTCCGGACAAAAATGAAATATATTTGGGAAGTTAGCTTTGCTTTCGGAGGGGATCTATTTTACTTGCAAATGAGTTGTTTACGTTGATGGGCTTTCAAAGTTTGGCGCCACGTATCTGGCATCAGTGTCCCTATCGTCTGCCACTTACTGTGTTACTGGGTCTATTCCATGGTATCGTATCTGGGTTATGCTCATAATTGGTGAATTAAGCGTGTTTTTTTTTTTTTGCTTTTCCGAGAAAGTTTGTTGAACGGAAAGTTGTTTGGATTGAATAGATATTCAATTATTTCTTTGGTTTTATAGTTGAAATGAGACGCATCATCGGTGATAAAAGTCCACTTTGTTTTGGAATTTCCATTTGGGGATAATTTAACCTTTAAGAATAATTTTTTTTGTTGTTCTGTGGCAATTTTTATTTAAGTAGAAATCTAGGTCAAAGTTGTCAAACTATTGTTATTCGAAAGAGTCATCCGTCGCCAATAGCCCATTGTGTAGCTCTAGTCCGATGTTTTTCGACCAAGATATCAAAAGGACCACAACGACGTTGAGTACCTCAGCGCAATAACAGTTATATTCAAACATTCAAAAAATGATATTTTAATATGAACACTCAGCAAAAAAAGTCAGCATAAAACGTTCATAAACATTTTGAAATCGAAGGTTTTATGCAGGAAAACTACAGTTTTGTTGAAGATCTGTGAAATTAAAAGTTTTTTCCAATATCCTTCATAAAAATTACTAAAAAAACTTCAATTTTTAATTATGAAGGGAAAATGCAGATATTTTAAAGGTTTTATACGGGAAAAAATAAAAAATTCAAAGAAAACTGCATTTTTTTTTTGTTTTAACATCTTTATAAAACCTTAAAAAAAAAACCTTTAATTTGACAATTTTGATGAAGATTTTATGCTGACCTTGTTCTTTTTCACCTTTGGCTTTAATTTTAAAATATAATAAAAGAGCAAATTCCGTTTTTTACTAATAAAAATTCAAAAACCAAGTCACTCAGATGCAAAAGTAGCTATATCCAGACTATCCACACCTTATACAGATGCAAAAGTAGCTATATCAAAAGAACGTCTATGCAGGGGCTAAGCATCTGCTCTTTTTGTTAATTTTCACTCATTGTACCCAATTTTGAGTACATGTCGTTTTCAAAATTGAAACTTATGTATTCGGAGGTATGATAAGCATCGAATATAATAAATAATGAGTGCATTTGATTTATTTTTGAGTACCTATATTTAACAGTGTATGTGCTTGCTTATACCTAAAACTAACAAATAGTTTCAGGGTAAAACTTAATTGGTCTTATTTTTAGGCAATATTGTTTTTAAAAGTTAAGTATAGAACTAAATTTTTTTAGACTTTAAATGATCTCATGCGTTTTCTTTATGCTAGTTATTGTTAACATATCTATACATAACCAATCTAACAAAGAGATCCACTCCTTCGATAACGGCTCTTCCAAGTTGTCAGTCTCTTTGGCGCCTCTCAAATTGATTTCCTTTTATTTTTCTCAGCCCCGACTCATTTCGAATCTCGCACAACAAAAAATGTCTGAAAGTCTTTCATCATTTTATACAAAAGTGAAAAGAACAAATCGTCAGTGACATCTCGTTGGTCGAAAAGTTAGTTTTTGGAAGAACGGAAAAAATGGTTCATAACCATTCGAACATTCTCTGATGAATGTCAGCATTTCCTCGAGTTTCAAATGAATGTTCTTGGAGTTTAACTAGATCGAGATTATTGACAGCAACTTTGATGCAACGAAAAGTTTATTATTCTATTTTACATTCATAATTTTATTTTTAATTTTATACTAACAAAGCTTTAAACTGATTATTAGGAACTCTAAAAAAGTTTTGTTCTGCTCTTAATTGTCTTTAATTTGTTGCTTATCTTATTCTATCAATACTTATATATAAGAATGGAGTGTCTGTCAGTGGAATCGAACAAAACCCCTCATTTTGAG